>JABTXL010021127.1:199386-226270 GCA_025134845.1 Neodon shergylaensis | reverse complement strand
GGAAGGAAGGAAGGAAGGAAGGAAGGAAGGAAGGAAGGAAGGAAGGAAGGGAGAATGGAAGGGAGAATTTTCCCACAGGCCTTAATCAACCTCAAACCCCCTTCATCAAGTTCCCTATTCTTATTCAGCCTGCCCACCCCAGTTCTTCCCAATTTCAACTTGAGTACTTCTGGCATCACTTTTTTTGAGGAATACTGTGACAATAAACTGCATGTATTTAAAGTATACTGTCATTCTTCTGTATCCTGGAGGAATTGGTTCTAAGACACCTAACAGATTCCAAAACATGTAGATCCTCAAGCCCTTCTCTTAGGGCACAATATCTGCATATGACCTGTCCCCAGCCTGCTGTTACACTAGTCATCCTAGACACTTAGCTAATACACTGTAAAGACAGCATAAACATTATGTAGTTGTTCTGCTGTATTGTTTAGGGGATAATGACAAGAACAATATCTGTGCACATTCTTTGAACATATTTAATCCACAGTTGCTTGAATCCATAGATGTAGAGGCCACCTGTAACTGGATAAGTTTTAACATACATGGAAATTCATAAAACCATTATCATGTTCTAAGTGGTGAGTGAACAGATCCATGGTCAGAAAACACACTTTGTGTGAATTGAATCTTTTCAAATTTACTAAGATTCGTTTTAACTTTTCTTTTGCTCAGAATATTAGCCGTCATATCAATGTCATAGAACCTTAGTTTGCTCAAAACCATAGAGGCCAAAAATCCAAAATGAAGCTGGCACAGACCTTTAACTTCCTAACACTTGGGAGGCAGTGGCCAGCCAGGATAATATAGCAGGACCGTCTCTCAAACCAACCACCCCATAACATAATCTTTAAGCCCACAGGAATATTTAGGGATGTTGTGAAGATGTAAAGATCTTACTTTAATTTTTTTTGGCCAAGTTAATTGTAATGATATGATTTAGTGATTATTTGATTTATCTTAATTAATTTGAGAAATGCTTAAACATAGGGGCCTATTCTGAGCTGTTGTCTTCTTACTGAATTTTATTCTGTAACATGGCACTGTTTCAGTTACTTTATACTTTGGTGTCCTTTGAATGTAATAGGGCAGCTGGGTGCGGTGGCACATGCATTTAGTCGCAGCACTGGGGAGGCAGTGGCAGTCTAATCTCTGAGCTTTAGGCCAGCCAGGGCCAGCCACGGTTGTCACACAGAGAAACTCTGTCTCAAAACATACCCAGTCACCCACACACACACACACACAAATGCAATAGGGCAAGTCTCCTCATCCATCCCATTCTGTAATAAAGTTGTTGGATATTCCTGCACATTATATATAGTAAAAGTGTTATTGATGATAGCAGCTATAATATTAATATTTGCTATGTCTTAGTACTCGGAGGTCTAGAGGAAGAACAAGGGCAGCATTGGCCGATAACACCTGAGCACCTACTTAAATACCTAAATTAAGTACTTCACAGGGAAAAAAGGTTTTGGTTTTGAACTTTAGGTTTTGGTTTTGGTGCTGAGGATTGAACCTAAGGCCATGTCCATGCTTTGCCAGTGAGCTACATTACCACCCTCCACATGGGCGCATTTATTTCAGTCTTGACACCAATCCTATGAGCAAGGTACTATATAGATGAAATTTTTTTTGACTGCCAGCTCACAAATAATGACATAGAGATTCCTTATTAATTATGAAAGCTCAGCCTTAGCTTAAACTCATCCTACTAGTTCTTTTTTTAAATATTTATTTATTTATTCATTATGGATACAATATTCTGTCTGTGTGTATGTCTGCAGGCCAGAAGAGGGCACCAGACCTCATTACAGATGGTTCTGAGCCACCATGTGGTTGCCGGGAATTGAACTCACTGAGCCATCTCTACAGTCCCCCCTACTAGCTCTTATAACTTAAATTAACCCATTTATTTTAATCTACATTCTGTCATGTGGCTTGTTACCTCAGTTCCCTGTACTGCCCATTCTGCTTCTATGTCTGGCTGGCCACTCTGCCTTCTTCCCAGAGTTCTCTGCGTGGAATTCCCACCTATGCCTCCTGCCTAGCTGTTGGCCCTTCAGCTTTTATCACACCAGTTACAGCAGTATGTTTTCATGCAGTGCGCAAATATCACACACCAGTTCTATTTTAAGTTTTTCCAAAAGTGAACATCTTAGTGACCTACTAGTTTCACTTATATCACCTGCTTTGCCTTTATGGATATTATTAATTTTTCTTATTTCCTGAATCTAAGCAGTAGAACATTTGATGTTCTAGGAATCAGTGACCTTTAAGGATGTTGTCGTGAACTTCACCCAGGAGGAATGGAGACATCTGGATCCCACCCAGAGAGATTTGTTCAGAGATGTGACACTGGAAAATTATACACACCTCGTCTCTATAGGTGAGGGGAATGCCCCAAGCAAAGATTAGGATGTGGGGAGAGGGTATGGACCTGGTCTCTGTAGGTAACAGAAACGGTGGGAGGCAAACATACACCTTGTCTCTGTGGGTAGGGTAGCCCCAAGTTTTGATGGGTTATGTGGAGGAGGGAACACACCTGGTCTCTGCAGATGGGGGTGGCTCCAAAGTTAGACGGGATGTGAGAGACACTTTAGGTGCTTAGATGTGACTGATATCTAAGTCTAGGAACCAACAATTCTAAATTTTGGAAGTTTCTCCTCATTATTAAGTGGAGCAGCAACTAATCACTCTCTTCAGATCAGCTTCTCGGCTGCCCCATTGTTCATGCCAGTCGTATGCTGTCCATCCCACCAGATTTTTCCCAAGTGGAATATCTTCCGGAGTGGTGAGATTGAGTTCTGATGTGGTGCTTTTTCCTTATTGCAGACAGATTCCTTTTTTTCCTCCCTCTGAGCAGGACTCCAGGTTTCCAAACCTGATATGATTTCCCAGCTAGAACAAGGGACAGAGCCATGGACTGAGGAGTCGTGCGTTCCTGTTGGTTCCATGGAAGGTGAGCAGTGTGTGACAACAGAGGACTGCTCTCCAGCTGCCAGCCTGGTGAGAGGTGACGGTGTAGTAGACGTCACTCAGAGCATCACCCGTGGAGGGGAGATTCTGTTCTACATTCTCTTTTAGGAGGCATCCTTCCTGATTGCTCTAAAGCATTGGTTGTAGTTGATATCACTTTGCCTTCCTTCATCTGTTTCATACTTGTGATTGGCTATCAAACACTTTTCTCTCTCCTTTTTTTTTTTTTTTTTCCGAGACACAGTTTCTCTGTATAGCTTTGGAGCCTGTCCTGCACTTGCTCTGTGGTCCAGGCTGGCCTCACACTCATAGAGTTCCACCTGCCTCTGCCTCCCAAGTGTTAGGATTAAAGGCGTGCGCCACCATCACCCAGCACAAGGCTTTATGGCCTTCATGTGCCACACAGTACCTACAGTATATCCAGAAGATTCTTTATTGAATTTATTTTATTTGTGTGTTGCCCAAGAGTGCAGGTTTATGTGGAGGCCAGAGGACAACTTGCAATAGTCTCATTCTGTATGGGGCATGGTGATTGGTCTCATTATCAGGCCCAGCAGCAACAGTTACCCTCACTGACTAAGCTGTCTCATCAGCCTCAGAAGATAACCTTTATGATTATTTGCTATACAAACATATTTCCCTGGATATCATTCCTCTTGGTGAAAACATGTCTGAAACACATTGCTAAAGCTGTGTGCAGTAACCATGTTTTTGCTGAAGAAGTTCTGCTACTGTTAATCTACCTACACTTGTGCACACTATCCCATTATCTGTGGAGATATGGGGAGGAGATAGTGGGCAGCGTGGGGTCTGCATTCTGTTCATGCTTGCAGTGGTTGTGACTGCACTTCCAGTACAGTGTCTTTTCTTACCATCCTGTTACCAGTGAAACTGGAGAAGTGTTCGTTTTTTTTTGTTTTTTTTTTTTTTTGTTTTTTTTTTTGAGACAGGGTTTCTCTATGGCTTTGGAGCCTGTCCTGGAACTAGCTCTTGTAGACCAGGCTGGCCTCTCTCTCCCAAGTGCTGGGATTAAGGGCGTGTGCCACCACCACCAGCAAAGAAGTGTTTTATTTTACTCTATCACTCTTGAGGGTTTTCCTCACCTCTGTCCTGTTTTCATAAATATTCCTGTGGCCTCAACTATTTTCTTTCCACTTAAGCTGGAATTTTGTATCTTACACATGAGCATCCTAGTGTAATGCTGATTTTGGCATCTTCCACTCCTACACCATATAGTCCTCCATTTCTTACTTCCAAATTCCAAAATGGTAGATTTGAATTTGTTGTTATTATTATTATTATTTCCTTCTAAATTTTTAGCAAAGATGAATTCTTACTTCTGGTTTCCAGGCTAACAATCATAAGTCTTAGTGAAGTCTCTCCTATTTGTTTGGAGTTTATCTCAGCATCCTTAAAATTTTGCTTTGTTGCTCATTAACAAGGAATTTCAGTTCATACTGCATCTTTCAGAGTCAGTCATTTTCTTTGTACCCTCAGTGGTCTCTGGTTATCTTTTTTCCCCCTAAATTCATGAAACAATTAGCTACTTCACCTAGCGGGTCACTTCGCGTGAGCAGACGTGTCCACTGTACTCAGCTTGGACCCAGCTTGTGTCCACAGGAAGGAACACTGATCAGGGCAGCCCTAAGTTCAAGAACCTGATCATCTCCATCTGAGATTCTGTTCTCCTTTGTCATGGCAAGTGTTTCAGTGATGGGGACAGTGGCATAGCTTTGTTGTCATCCTTTCTCTAACAGCGTGGGCTGCCACAAGCGTAGACTGAGCTTCAGGTCTTCTGGCATGGCACGATCTTTCCCCAGAGACAAGATAACACAATAGGTCATTCCCCAAGTCAGAAGAACACGATAGGCATACAATGAGACACAGAGGGTTTGTGGTGGCTACCCTCCTCCTTGCCGAGGATGTAAGCATAGGCCTCTACTTTTTGGTGACTTCGGGCTGAGCCTGGCTTAACTATGACCAAATCATACTCAAATTTTTCCGCCTCTACCTTGTACTAGAGCACCCCTAGATTAACCCCTGCCTCAGTCCTCTCCAAGCTCTTATGGAATGTCTCAGCTCCTATCACCACAGTGTAAATGCTCTTGTTACATCCCAGCTACTCATACACATCTCCTGTCTTCAAAATGCCGTGCTCTAATGTACCCGTCACCACTGTGTCCCAGCCAAGAACAGAGTAAACTGACTCTACAGGTAGCAGACAAGGCTTCTCCAGGTCTCAGGTGGGTACCAGGATGTAAGTGACCACAGCATCCAGCAGCTTTTGCAGCGATTTCTCACCTAGCTCAGAATCACGGTGCTCAAGGGCACAGAGCCTGTAATGACTGGAGTCTCCTCTCCTTCAAAGCCAAACTAGGTGAGCAGCTAGTGCTGGATTTCCAGCTGTGCTGACCCCCACCATCTCTGAGGCCTGCATAGTGTCTACCTTGTTCACACACACCACAGCATGCTTGGCCCCAATCTGTTTAGCCATTGTGCTCTTGTGTCTGGGGTATGGTGTCCCCCACCAGAGTGCAGTCACCCAGAGGGAGAGTGCCCTGACCATATGATTTAAGTGATCCACCATTCTTGGGAAGTCTGTGGGCATGGTGGCAGGCAGGAATGCTGTACTCCGTCTGGGCTGCACTGATAGTGATACCCCAAACTCTCTCTTTTGAGAATTGTCTATGTCCTTATACTCCTTGAACTTAGCCCCACATTGCTCAACTAGAAGTTTTGTGATGGTTGTGGTCAGGGGAGTCTTGCCTGGGATTCCATGTGGCCAGTGCTACTCACATTCACATGGAGTTTGTCATGCACAAAGGTCTTCAGTGCCCTCAGTGACCACAGCCAACCTTGTAGCAGTGAGGTCAGGCTGACACTTAGACTACTGAAGCAGGGTGTCATTTGCAAAAATGTGAGGGCTGCCATTGTGGTAGTAGAACCTCAGTCTTCCAGGTGCTGAGATTAAAGGTGTGTAAGACCACACCCTGCTCATCTCTTAGATTTACCTATCCCTTTAACTGTCATCCTTACTTGACTTAGAGGTCGTCTGTGGGATTGAAGTGAGCATTCTCTTCGCACTTTCAGTTTGTTCTCCTTAGCCCTTTCCACTCTCTTCCCAGGTAGTAATCCTCAAAGAATTTGATAATCTCCAACAAGTTTTCTTTCACTCTGTCTAGAAAATACTGGCATCTTTTTTTTTTCTTTCAGACTGGAAGATAAGACCTGAAAATAGTGTGTCACCCTTAGAGCGTGACATTTCTGAAGGACATCTGTCTTCTGAGGCCCTAACAAACAGCTGCAAAAGGGCTGGTTCTTACAGCTCCGGTGTCTTAGACATGTGGAAGGCTGGCAGGAGTTTAGAGTTGCTCCAGGCAAACCAGCAGACTCTGCCAATAACTGCAAAAACAGTACCCTCGTGTGAGAGCAGTCTCGGCATGAGTTCAAGCCTCGTATCACAAACGGAAGGAGTTCTCGAACAAACTTCCACCAAAACAAGAGTCAAGCAGAACTCACAGCCTGCCCCGAAAGAGAAGCTGTGTAAGTGCGGTGAATGTGGCAAAGCCTTTACCTACTGCTCCGCTCTCGCTCGCCATCGGAGAACGCACACTGGAGAAAAGCCCTACAAGTGTAACGAATGTAACAAGGCTTTCAGCCGAAGTGAAAACCTTATCAATCATCAGAGAATCCATACAGGAGATAAGCCGTACAAATGTGAGCACTGTGGAAAGGGCTTCATTGAGGGCCCGTCTCTCGCTCAGCATCAAAGGATTCACACTGGAGAAAAGCCCTACAAATGTGACGAATGTGGGAAAGCCTTTAGTCAGAGGACTCATCTTGTTCAGCATCAGAGAATCCACACCGGAGAGAAGCCATACACTTGTAATGAGTGTGGAAAGTCCTTCAGCCAGAGAGGTCACTTTATGGAACACCAGAAAATTCATACAGGAGAAAAACCCTTCAAATGTGAAGAATGTGAAAAGACCTTCACCAGGAGCACACACCTTACCCAACATCAAAAGATTCATACTGGAGAGAAAACCTATAAGTGTAACGAGTGTGGGAAGGCCTTCAATGGGCCTTCAACGTTTATCCGGCACCATATGATTCACACTGGAGAGAAGCCTTACGAGTGCAATGAGTGTGGCAAAGCCTTCAGTCAGCACTCAAACCTGACTCAGCATCAGAAGACACACACTGGTGAGAAGCCCTATGACTGTGCAGAATGTGGAAAAGCCTTCAGTTACTGGTCATCCCTTGCCCAGCATCTGAAAATCCATACAGGAGAGAAACCCTACAAGTGCAGTGACTGTGGAAAGGCCTTCAGTTACTGCTCATCCCTTACTCAGCACCGAAGAATTCATACTCGAGAAAAACCCTTTGAGTGCGGTGAGTGTGGGAAGGCTTTCAGTTACCTGTCCAACCTGCATCAGCACCAGAAAACCCACTCCCAGGAGAAAGCCTATGCATGTAAGGAATGTGGGAAAGCCTTTATCCGGAGCTCATCTCTCGCTAAGCACGAGAGAATTCATACCGGAGAGAAGCCTTATCAGTGCCCTGAGTGTGGGAAAACCTTCAGCTATGGCTCATCACTTATTCAGCATAAGAAAATCCATACTGGTGAAAGACCTTACAAGTGTAATGAATGTGGCAGAGCTTTTAACCAGAAAATACACCTTACACAACACAAGAGAATTCACACAGGAGCAAAGCCATACGCGTGTCCCAAGTGTGGTAAGACCTTCCGACACTGTTCATCTCTTGCACAACATCAAAAAACTCACACAGAAGAAAAACCCTACCAGTGTAACAAATGTGAAAAAACCTTTAGCCAGAACTCCCACCTGACTCAGCATCAGCGGACTCATGCCAGGGAGAAGCCCTATGAGTGCAGTGAACGTGAATCGTTTCCCCAGAGCATGCTCTTACCCGAGCAGCAGAGTGCTCACACTGGAGAGAAACTGGACAGCTGTAACAGATGCCCAAGGACTTTGAGCCGGAACACTTACTCTACTCAGCATCAGAAGATTCAGTCAGGAGAGAAGGTTTTTGGGTGTGGTGGCTGTGGAAAAGCCTTCAGGTATCGCTCCGCTCTCAGCAAACACCAGAGACTGCACCCTGGCATAGCTGCACTGGGAACTTCATAAATGGCTGCTCTACTTGCTTTGGTTTATAGTGAATCAGAGTGGGGTGAGGAGCTCCTTAAAGTATTTTAAGTTCTCCCTGTCTCATGATGAGATAGGCTGTTTGGGCTGAACTAATCCAGATAAGTTATTAAACAACATTGGAACAAGCGTCTTGTGTGGATGAGGTGAAATAAAAGATTGAGAGATGATTTGAAAGGTATCCTAGAGTTTTCTACTTGGTTTTGTATATTTACAATCTATTCCTAAATAGTTGCGTTATGCATCCACATTTTGTCTTGGATCTACATGTTTATGCATGTTTTTCTAGGAGAAGAAATCTGTGCTTCAGTAACTAGGAATTTGTCACATAGAAATGGAAATACACAGAGCGTCTGGATCCTACACAGTATTGTGCTGATTTTGAATGTTGACAAGCAAACAGCTGCTGAAAGACATGGGATTGAAAGAGAGAACGATGAAATACACCAATCTAAGTATTTAAAAATGCCTTAGCTTGAAAACAGAAGCCAAAAATATATTTATAAAATGAAAGTGAAAAGATGATTGCTATGGAGAAGCAGTTTTACTTTTTGTTTCCACAGGAAACAAGAGGTTATGGATTTGTTCCAGGTTAAGATGGACCAGGTTTGATGAAGGGATACCTCCTGAACTTTGACAGGCAATATTAACAAAGGATTTGGCCATTATCTCAGTTTCTCTCAGTCCCTTAAGATCATCAGCAGGAAATCATCTAGAGAACTACGCCCAAATTCCCAAAATATTATTTTAAAATGTTTATATTCATTTAAGAGGGGTTGGTTATAAATTGTTATTGGTCATAGTCAATCTCTTTCTAAAGTAGAAAGGGGCATGTAATAAAGAAATGATGGGGAAAAAGATTATTATGTGGTGTAGGAGGTCCTTCTGTATTTGTGTTGCTTTCATTGGTTAAATAAAGAGACTGTCTTGGCCTTTTGATAGGGCAGTACTTAGATAGGCGGGAAGACATAACTGAATGCTGGGAAGAGTTAGGCAGACAGGGAGAGCCGCCATGAAGTCTCCAGGTCAGAGACGCTGAATCTTTCCCAGTAAGCTATGACCTCGTGATGATACACAGATTAACGGAAATGGGTTAGATCGGGATGTGAGAGTTGGCCAAGAAGAGGCTAGATATAATGGGCCAGGCAGTAATTAAATTAATACAATTTCTTTGTGGTTATTTTGGGGGTTAAGCTAGCCAGGCGGTGGGATGCAGCCTGCTTTTCCATATCACAATTATGATTTTAAAAAGGGGGTAGATTACTGAATCTACTTTAATTGAAAAAACAACTATTAATCTCAAAATACTTTGCACTGGTAATGATTTTGATTTATTGATATAAATTTAAGGTCAATTTTATTATACTATATGCATATTTCTACTCTTATTTAAGGTATTATGTTTATGTAGCTCATTTAAAAATAAAATATATAATTAAAAATAAAACTGCACCACCCACAATGGGCTGGGTACTCCCATACAAATCACTAAGTAAAAAATGCCCTACAGACTTGCCTCCAGCCCAACCTTATGGAAGCATTTTCTCTAGGCTACACAGAGAAATCCTGTCTCCCCAAAACTAAAACATAACAAACAAATAAAATTAAAAATTATAACAAATTAATGAGACTAAAATAAGACATTAACAAGATAAAAATCAAGAATAGTATTTCTGCAAATGTTTCATGGACCATTATGGTGAAAAAGAAGCAGGTGCACAGTATTTATTTATTGCTTAGTTTATTCTGCTTGCTGGAATAGATGGTTCTCTGAGGAGAAACCCAACTATTGATTAGCATTTACTAGCTGGGAGGCGTCACCCCCTGAAGCATGAAGTGAGGTCCACACATCAACACATGACTTTGTGCAAACCTTGGTGTGGCTAGTGTAGCTCCTTCCATTTCATGGCATTCGGTTCCTTCCTTTCTCTTACTCCAGGAGGAAGACCCACTAAGTTCCACTGGATTTGATGTCTCCCTACATTTCCCAGTTAGGAGGCAGTGTTGTGCCATTCCAGCCTTTCGCTCGCCTGTGTTTGCCTTCCTAGTGTAGGATACCATCCCCACCCTGAGGGCTCATGCACAGACTTCTCAGGCACACTAGCGCTTTTCCCAAGAGGCTAACTTAGGTCAGCCATGTGTCCTTAAATCTAGTTCCTTCAACAGCCCATCAGTGAGTGATTCCTCCACCATCTCCCTTTATGTATAATACCTCTATTCAGGTTTTTCTCTATCCATAGTCATAGTCATGGCTGTAGAAAATCTGAACTGGGGAATAAACAGTGCCTGGACTCATACTTCCTCCTCACCCATAGTCTGCAATAAACTGAAAAGTCATTGATAAATATTCAGACCGCTCACAGTACTAGCGATGCTAACAGATGGACACACATGCAGTAGCCACCTAAAGAAAGTGCAAAAGAGTAAAATTCCTTTCTTCCCTCCATGAGTCATTTTGACTGCTGCCCAAACATCCAAGTTTCCTGATTTCACAGTAGCTATTCCTTCCCTCCCTTTATTTTACTAAAATTATATTTGGCTGTTACAACTTATCAAATAGTTGCTTATCTCATCTTCATAACTGGTTCTTAGCCCATTTTGGGGTAGTCACACTCTTTGCACAAACTGCATATATACACAAAATTGGGTCTTCCATTACATATAGACCCTGAAATTTAGACTAGCAACTCCTACCTCACTATGTATATTGGCTGCCCTGGAACTTGCTATGTAGACCAGTCTAGCTTCAACACAGAGAACCACTTGTTTCTGCTTCCTGAGTGCTAAAATTCAAGGCATACACCATCCCATGCAGTCCTTCCCTTCCAGTTTCTGACACAGGCTCCCACTCTGTAGCCCAGGCTGTCCTGGAACCAGTTATGTAGAGGATGACCTCGGACTGACAGTACTACTACCTCAGTGTCTCCAGTAACATGATTGAATAAAAATAGATGAAGGGTTGGTTAACGATCTTCCACAACTTAAAAAAAAAAAGAATGTGTGTGTGTGGGGGGGTATTTTTCTCTTTTTATTCCTGATTATATGGATTTCTGGGACATCAACCACAGGGTCACATGTTCTAGGCTAGCATCTACCATTGCGTTACAGCCACAGCTGTTCTCTTTTGAAAGGATGCTGGGAAACATTTCCATGGCCTTTAGAGTCCTGTGATGGAGTCACTGTCTCCTTCCAAATTCAGCGTTGTGAGAAAAGGTGGCAGATGCCCAGTGAACACACTGAGTCTGACCAAGTTCAAGAAGAGGAGCGCCCAGCCATGGAGAGAGCAGGCAGGGCCACATGCACTCACTGTAATGTTCTTGTCCAAAAGAATCTTTATCCAGCTTTTCAGATACCATTGTCGTCCTCTGGTTGTTTCTTGCTTCTCTTAGTGTTTTCTTTGCTTCTCTTTGTGTCATTCTGTTTGTTTTCTGGTATCCAGTAATCAGGCTGTTGGTGGCAGATTTAACTACAGATATTTAGCAAAAGCAGTCCATTGTTTTCTTCTGTTTATGTCTCTCTTCCACAACTGTTTGCAATTAAGGGCTTGGTTTTTCATGTCACTCATGTTCCTGCGCCATAGGCCAACCCACAGAACTTGTGACCAAATGCTGATGGAACCACCCTCCACAGTTACAGATCAACTCCATCACTTTTCCAGTACAAGAATTGGTCTATCCTACCAGTGAAATTGGTAGTTATTGATTCCTACATGCGAACAAACCTGCCATATGAGGGCCTGGATAGCTCAATTGGTAGAGCATCAGACTTTTAATCTGAGGGTTCAGGGTTCAAGTCCCTGTTCAGGCATTCATAACTGTTCCCTTCTGAAACTAAGGCAATCAGTAATTAAGGTGGTGTGCTTTTATTCTCTTCCAAGAAGATATACTCAAGAAACTATACAAAACAAACAAAAAAAAAATAGATGTAATAGCAGTTTTTAGATTAGGTGTCCTTCCTGAGGAACAGAAAGCTTACAGATCATGGGAGAGTTTCACTTCTTGAGTACTGTTTCTAAAACATTTAAATATATACTATGTTAAAATGCAAGACTCGGATTTGCTGTCCTCCCTCTCACAGCCGAAATCCTTGCAGTGATAAGCCCAAGCATCAAGAGGTTACTAACAAGTTCTGTGGGGTGACGAAATATTCAGCCTACTAGAAATAGTGCGCCTCTTTACTCTTCACCTTCGTAGTTTAGGTCAACTGAGTGTTCACAATGTGGTTGACAGAAGAGTAGATTGTGGGTTTTTGTTTGCTTTTGTTTTAAAGATAATATAATATGTGTTTTCCCTACCTACCAGAGGATTATAATTTTCTGATAATAAAATCTCCATGGACAATTCTAAGGAGCAAATGAAACAAAACAACCTCCTAGATGACTATGTTCAGCCAAATCAAAGATCAAGGATGAATTTTGCTTTTTAAATTTTTAAAATTTATTTTATATGCATAAGTCTTTGTCTACATGTATGTATGTGTACCACATGTGTGTCTGGTACCTACAGAGGTCAGAACAGGATGTTGGATCCCCTAGAGTTATGAGTGGTTGTGAGTCACCTTATGGGTACAGGGGAAGGAAGCTTGAATCCTCTGTAAGAGTAATTAGTACTCTTAACCAATGAACTGTTTCTCCAGCTCCTTGTCTGCTTGTTTAAATGATGCTAGACAAGAGTGGTTCGGGGAGGATTCAAAGGTAATGTATGGGGTTGGGGTGAGGAGTGAGTTAGAAGAAATACAATGACACATATTATGGTGGGTAGAATAATAATAGTCTGCACGGGTTCATTTATTTGAAGCTTGGTCACTAGTTGATGTAGCTATTTTGGGAAGGATTAGAAAATGTGGCCCTTGTTTGGATGAGGTGTGTCACTAGGGGTGGATTTTGAGGTTTCAGAAAGGCCACCCCAGACCCTGTCTCTGTCTGTTTGCTTCTAACTTGAGGATCAGGATGTAAGCTGTTAGTGCGCCACTGCCATGCCTGCCTGCCTGCAGCCTTGCTCTCTGCCGTGACGTTATCGACTCTCCCTCTGAAACTGTAAGCAAACCCCTAATTAAATGCTTTCTTTATAAGTTGCCTTAATCATGGTGTCTCTTCACAATGGATAGGAAAGTATACACACACACACTCACACACACACACATACACACATGAGAAAATGTCATAATGGAACATATAACTTTGTGTGACAACTTAATTTAAAAATTAAATTAAGAAAAATAATGATGCTGAATATTTACCTAAATTTTAGACTGTTTTTTTTTTTTGTTTGTTTGGGTTTGTGTGTGTGTGTGTGTTGAGACAGAACTCATTTTATACAAAGATACGCCTGCTTCTGCCTCCCAAGTGCTGGAATTTAAGACATGCACCACCACGAACCAGCTGGACTGTTGTTTTAAAAACTCAAAATGGATCATAGGTTTAAAGCAAAGTACAAAATTATAAAAATTTTAGGAGAAAAGGCAAAAATAAGAGTGTTTTTACGATGTAAAGGATTCTTAGGCTTGACATCAAAAGCACCCATAAAGAAATGAAAAATAATTAATTTGGTTCATCGAAATTAAAAATTTATTCTAGAAAGACTTTGTTAGGCAGATCAAAAGGCCACAGATTTGGAGAAAGAATGGCAAACCACATGTGTGATAATGGACTCAGTGAGAAGACACAAGGAATTCTTGCTGTTGAAACAATGTTGAAACAGTGATCCAGCTGGACAAAAGACTCGTTGATGAGGATATACAAGGGAAATCAGAAGAGGCCAAACGTCATTAACAGTTGGGGAAATGTCCATAAGATCATGTTTTGTCTTTACACACTAATCAAGTAAGAATAAAATAATAAATGCTAGGCTGGCAAAAATGCAGAGACTCAGATCTCTTATATATTACTGGTAAAAATGTAAAATGGTTTAGGCATTTTGAAAAATATTTGATAATTTCTTTTTTAAAAAATATTTATTTGAATTTTGTGTCTAAGTAAGTGTTTGCCTGCATACGACATGTGTGCCTGGTGTCACAGAGGTCTTAAAAGGAAGTCAATTCCCAAAGAACTTGAGCTACCTATACCATAGCTCATAGGAAACTCCGGTTTTAGGAGATCTGGCGCCATCTTCTGAGCTCTGAGGGCACCAGGCCAGATGAGACAACAAAACCTTACCTATCTTTGGGTTCAGAACAACTCCAGAGACACTGCCTGCCTGCCTGCCTGTATGCCTGATTCCCTGTCTCTGGTCTCTTCCTCCCAAATTTGACAGACATGTCAGAATTCAAGCATGTGCTGTTTAGTGTTGGCTTGAGGAAATCTTCCCAGAGAGAAAGAAGAGCTGTCCTAACCGCAAGAAGGCCGGGAGGCTCGAGGAGACTGTGCCCACGAAAGAGCAGCCTCGAGTGGGCTACAAAAAGACCAGTGCGTTTGAGTCCGCTAGGGGGCGCGCGTTCCCCGAAGTGAAAGGATTTCTCGCTGTTTTCTTCTACCGGCAGAGAAGCTGATTTTCTTGTGAACCCGGAGAAGCACCGCAGAATAAAATAAAATAATAAAAAAATAAAATGAAATAAAACAGTAGCTTAATGGCATCAGGCTGTCTTCCACCGCTAGAGACTAAGGTTTGTTCGGTTTTGGAAACGCGAGGCTAGATTCACGCAAGGAATTTTGTCCACAGCCTTCCTGAAAGTTCCGGCCTCCGACAGAAGCCAAAGCAAGAGGAAGGGCCTATTTTAGCTTGTTACCTTTTTATCTTTTTATCTTTATTGGAACTATCCCACACGGAATTCGATCGAAATTGCCCTAGCCACGTACCCATTTGGATCGGGAATCCGGGGTTTTTGGAAACCCTGTGAACCCTGTGCCCGTGAAACCAAATGAAAACTTTTTTTTAACACAACGATCGCCTATAAGACTTGTGCGGAAACCAGTGAGAAGGCCGCATGAGTCTGGGAAGAGGCCTGGGCTTGGGTTAGTGTGGTGGTGAGAGTCAGAAAAAACAATCAGAAATGAAAACCGAACGTTAGAATGGCGATGTTCACCATTAGAGAGTGAAATTGAACGCCGTGCAGTGTGGAAGCAGAGTGGCGCAGCGGAAGCGTGCTGGGCCCATAACCCAGAGGTCGATGGATCGAAACCATCCTCTGCTATATCCTTTTGCACAAAGTCCCTACACCCGGGGACAGCGAAAAGTCAAAGACTGTATTTTGTTGTTTTCCCCCAACCTTTTAACGACAGCAACATTCTCCTACAGCTTTCTGAGCTGCTCCCGCATACTGTGTATGTGTGGGTTTTGGTTCGTTAGTTCGTTTTTGTTTGTTTTGTTTTTGGTGAAATGTAAGATTCCAGCTCACACCTGGCCTGGCAGAGTTCTTTGATGCCAAGTCGATACCATCAGCCAGTACAGGAAGGTAGAGCGAAACTTTCTGTATTTTTTTTTTCCCTGTTCAACACACGAATTCTGAAAGTGAATAAAGGTTTGCTAGTGAAGAGGAGCACGAAGTGTCTTCGAAGTAGTCTTTCCCGCCAGGGTTCAGTTTAAATTAACCTCAAGGTTACAAACCTTGGCCGCTTCCAATTCAAGTACGAGCCTGGGTTTGGCCACCAGGAGGCACTGAGGGAACCCAGAGATCTCACCTCGGTCACAAAGGTCGGCTGTTGCCTTTCCCATTAACAGCTCACAATGTCCTGTGCCCCTGCCTGGCCATTTCCATCAGTGCCATTGTGTCGCGTGCACTCTCGATCCCCCCATCCCCAACCCTGTCCTCCCCCAAATACTCGGTAGGATTCAAATCACCCAGAATTTCCCCCAGCTCAGAGTTTGGAGAACTGGCACGCGGACCGCAGATCCCCGAGTGGCTGACACGGTTACCGAGGTCCGCGTGTCGCCAGCTCCCTGGCACCCTCGCGCTTTTCTTACACGCGTAGCCCAACCGTCACTCGGGCAGCGGATGCTTGGGTTCGGCCACCTCCGGCGACGTCCGAAACATCAGAAGCTAAACCGGGCTGGAACTGACCCCCCACCCGCCCGGTTCTCCGCATGGGCGGCTACCTGGGCAAAGCGGGGTCCTCTCCGCGGTCCCCAACACAGGGGCGCGCAGACGCACGAGAGAAGCCGACGACCCGCCGACCGGCTAGGCCTCTCTACCAGGTCCACCGGGTGCAGCATGTCCACCGCGCTCAGCCCGCCCGGCGACACAGGCCGGCCCGGAGGCCGCCAAACTGGGATCCCGCCAATCCCGCCGCCTTCGTCAGTGAGGCCTGGAGGCGCTTTCCCATGAAGAGGCCGCAGAACCCCATCATGGGGTCTCTTCCTTCAGACTGGTGGGAAAGTTACCTCAAACGTAACATTTGGTCCCTTCGTCACCCTAGGGCCACATGGAGTCCGGTGACAGTCAAGATCTCACCTCCTGAGCGGAGACCACGGCCTTTATTCTCGGTCTCAAAAGTGATCAACTCCGCGGGACCCTCAGAGGAGTCACCGGGAGAGTGTGGAAAAAGCCCGGTACTGAAGGCTCTCTTCAAGTGCAGGAAGGGGAGAGCCAGGAGGGAAGAGCCACTGTTCCCGGACAGCTCGGACAGTAAAAGGAATTCTGCCACTCCTGGGTCCGCCTTTAAGCCCCTGTTGAAAAGCGGAGCCGCAGTTTCATTTGTAGCCAGGCCTGGATCTCTGAAAAGGGGCCTCCCCGCCCAGAGCTCAAATTATAAACGTAAGAAGTCCAGTTGCTCCTCCGTGGCGCTCTTGGCCAGCGTACGCACACGCGGGCCCCCCAGCACTAAAAGAAATGCTATTACCAGCTCTTACAGTTCTTCCAGTTATCTCTCAGAGTCTTGGAAAAGACATTTTTCCAGGACATCAATCCAAACTCCAGAATGGCCGCTGAAAAAGACAGGGAGAAATCCTAATCCTCACCCGTTAGTTACACCCGGCAGCTCTGGGCAGCCCAACAGGGAGATTCCTTGCCTGCAATCTGGTCCTGGGGATCCGCTGACCACGCCTTGCCAGCAAGGCTGTGTTGTCACTGAAGAGGACCCGACCTCAGAAAGGCAAGCTGGGCCAAGCAAACCAACCACAGAAGCGACAACTGGGATCGTCACAGACTCCATTCCTGAGACCAGGGATGGTACCGAGCCTCCCGTGTCTCTCTTTCGGCCTTCTTCTGAGACAGTACTCGGTACCCACAGGAGTCCTCAGCGGGAAAGCTCCAAGAGCATGCCTGTCCCAGCCGGGTGCAGGTGCTCCTCAGACTCAAAACCCTCAGCTGCTTCCATCCAGGTGTCTCCAAGCTCTCCCACTGCACCAGTCCCCGATTCCACCAGGCCATCTTCAACCCCTCCCAGGTCTGCAGCGCCCCTTCCCCCATCTGTCATGATCCCCACTGCACCTACCACACAAAACACTCTGCTTGGGGTGGTGAGTAGCCCAATTCTCCATCTTCCTGCAACTGTACTTCCTGCGGAGACTTCTGCTCACTCAGCATTAGGACCTGTTTGGGGGTCTGTGTACAGTAGTGACTCCTCATATTCCAGAATTTCTGTCATGGCTGGGGGGGCATCATCCAGCTCTTCTTTTTCTACAGCTCCAAGCATCTTAAAGTCCACCTTCAAGCCAATCTTTGGCAGTGTAGGACCACTTACAACCATGCCGATGACAGCCCCTGTGTCCGCTAAGCAGGCCTCTCCTTCACTGACTTCTGCTTCGACCTATTTCTTCCATGGCCTAGCCACAGCCTCCTCTCTGGTTACATCCGCCATCCCAGTCAGCACATCCAAAGACCCTGGTGTGGACTTGAATCTAGTAACTAGCACCACGAGCAATTCTTATTCTGTCCCTTCTTGCCAAGCTTTCCTGCTTGGGGCTTCCCAGGGCTTTCCCCCGGCCACCGATTTCATTTTCCCATGCCAGCACCCTGCAGTTTCCACTGTACACACGGTCACCATCTTTAGTCAGGTCCTTACTAGTGCCATCCAGATATCCCCTCTTAGAAGCACCACTAAACCGCAGGGGGTGAATGGACCTCTGCCAACTTTAGGCTTATCATCTATAACCCAGCCTACAGTGACCTCAAGCATCTCCAATGAGACTTCAGCACTCACAACATCCTTGAGATCAAGCCCAACATCATCTTTCCCACCATCCCAGAAAAGTACTTCCCAGTCTTCACCTGGGGCCACAGATGGCCAGAAGCAATGTTCTCTCCAATTAGCTCCTGTCCCAAGCTTTAGTGCCTCTTTCCTTTCAGGGAACTCAATTGTGTCCCCAACCCAGATGCCAGCTTCTGCTCAAATGGTTCTCAGCAAGACTATACCAGCAGTTTCTGGGGGGTTGGCATCTTCAGCTTCCATTATCCACACTTCTGCCAGTATCCAGTCAGGTTTCGGCAGCATGCTAGCTGGCTTTCCATTCAGTGAAGCTAGCTCAGCTACCCTTGGGGTTGTTAGACAGAACTACCAGAGTGGAGCCTACAGCTCAGCATTTGGCAGCACAGCCCCGAAGCCTTTTGCATTTGGAGGATTAGTGACCCCTATGGACTGTGGGGAGCCTGAGGTCATTGTGGCTGCTCCACAAAAAAGCATGTCTGGTGCAAGACAGGGTGAGACCCCAAGCACCCTAGCACCCTTTGTGCAATGCTGGAACCAGAGCATGCAGGGCCTCCCAAGCCAGATTACACCTTTGGCTAGTATCACTGCAAGAAAGACCACGTCTGGGGCCCCCTCTCTGGTCCATTTTGCTCAGAGTACACCTCCACCCAGAGCAATTAAGGCAGGTAGCAGTCTAGACTTTGGGATGTCCTCTCTAGCTGTGCAGGGTTCTGTGGGGAAAGATTCTATCAGATCACGGACACCTTCATTCTGTATTGGTACAAAATCAAAAACCGCAAGGAATCGGGAGCCAGGGCGCTCCCGAAGACATCACACTTACAAGAAGTAGCCCAGTCACCCTGGCACATGGCCACGAAGAGCTTCCCTCTCTCCAATTCTCTAGAGAAAACGTATTTCAGATCCAAAGTGGAGGCTGCAGGTGTCTCCTCTATGTCCTAATCTAAGTCCTCCAAGAAGGTGGACTGCCAATGTGTCCTCTCGTGCTGGTAGGAAACGGGGCCGCATGGGACTAAGGTCCCTGGAGCAGAAACTCCAACTCCCTTTCCCACCCTCTCCTCCTTGTACGGCTGTGAGCTCCACCAGGGCACAGCCTCCCACTTGGGGAATGACCGTGGCAGGAAGGTAAGAAGCATCTTCGGGAGGAGATAGGTTGATCCTATACCTTAGCCTTCCTTGATTTGAGCTCTAAGGGGAGCTTGGCTGTCTAATGCCGTAGAGACACCAAGTTCTCACTTCTTATTGCTTGTCTCTCAGTGGTTTCTTGGGAGTGTTTGGGTGTGATCTGATCTGTGTTCAGTCTACTCTTGGGGACCAAGGTCACCTCTGAGGACTCTTTGTACCACTTTCTCTTTAAAGTTGTCCCAGTAGCTCCCCAAACTGGCAATGGCTTAGTCCCATCCTTCTTTTGGTCAATTTAACATACAAGACTAGTGAAGATCCATCCTGTCAGACCTCAGTCTGGGAAACGGAGGTTCTTTCCTATCTATCAGCATCTCCACTTGCTGCCCTCCACTTGGTGTTCATGGAGACTTGCTCTTACTCTGTTGGTTTCTGGCGGGTATGCTCTCGGTTGGGTTTGGAGGAAGAATGATCTGTATGCACGGTGGGAAGTTGGCAAGGCCAAATTTCAACTGCGTAAATCCATCTGCAGCTTGGCGGATTGGACCAGTCAAACAGCCCGGCTTCAGGGCTGCAAGGACTGGCTCACCCTAAATGTTCAGCAGCAGTTTGACCTTGAAGGATGGTTTCTCAGGAAGTGGGGAGGCAGAGGAGGTGGCCAAGATGCTGAAGCCTTCTTTCTTATCTCTACCCCATAGACCACAATAGGAACTGCAAATGCCCAAGTAGGGAGACCAAGGCTTACATTTCATTTTTATGTGTGCCTCATCAAATTAACCCTTTCTGTATTCACATCTTTCTCAGAGAGGGTCACCAGGGCATGAAGCCCTAGGCCGGATAACAAGCATAAGAACGGGAGAACAGCAGGTACCTAACTGACTGCAGCTGTCAAACCAGTGGGAAGTGAATGAGTAAACTGGGGAATCTTCCTTAGTGATTTCTAGAGCAACCTCACACACTGAGGCATACCCAGACACGAGTCTTTGGGCACACTTAGTACATATTTCTTATTGTACAGATACCTTGGAGAAAGTCTAATTGGAAAAATAATCTTAAATTGATAAAATAAAAATACATTGCTGAAAAAAAAAGTCTATGATACAGGAATTACTGTCAAGCTCATATAGATAACGGGGCAGGAAAATGTTAACAAATTTGCCTGAAGTCACTCAGCAGAGACTAGATTTAAGCCCTAGTGACTGTAGAGTGTGCTCACTATTTCTCACCCCCTAATCACCCAAGTTAGAAATGGTTGGCATTTATTTATGTGCTTATTAATTTTGTATATGTGAGATAGTGGGGCTTGGATCCAGGATGTCACAAATACTAGGCTGGCACTATCCTCCTTACTCACCTCCTCAGCCCCGTTTCAACTTTAAACAGGTTTTTTTTTTATATCATTACTAAACGGTGTGTTCCTGGGCACGTGTGCCACGGCACCTTCGTGCCGAGGTCAGGGGATGACCTTGGTGAGCTTCTCCCCCGCCCCCTCTACCACATGGGTTCCAGGTTTGAGGGACTCAACTCTCATCACCAGGTTTGTGCCACAACTGCTTTCACCCATTGAATCATCTCAACGGTCCGTTTCCACTTTGATGTCTTTTAAAGACGTTCCCAAGATTGGTATCTTATTGAAGGATGACAGAAGGAAAACGTTAGATACTGCCTACTGTTCTTTACTGTGTCTAGGGATAATTGTACGCCTTGCACAGTCCTTTCTTCTGGTCATTCAGTGGTCAGGAACAATTCTGATTTAGGAGAATTTAGTGTGGAACTGTTAACTAGCCAATGATCATAACACCAGGGACAAAGAGCCTAGAAATGAGCTTGGACAGAGATTATCTCGACCAGGGCTGACGCTGCGTTGGCCATCAGCAAATGGGTAATCTTATTGCAGGCCACTCTCAAACTATGAGTTCAGACAGGAAAGGAAGGTCACCAAGATGTATTGACGTCGCTTCCAAACAGTCAGGTATGGCTATGGTGAGCAGAAGCAGGTGGTGGCCGTGACTGCAAACCGTGCAGCACAACGTGGGCAGCATCTTGAATACACCAGGTAGTGGTGAATACACGGAGAAGCACAGAAGCAGCTCCACACTGCTTTAGATGACTCTGGCTGCCATAGGAAGATGGAATAAAATAGGAAAAGACTGAGGACTTGGGGTTGTTTAAGAGACGTTTCAGGTAGAGAGACATATTAAAAACATGAGATGGAGGACTGGAGATGTAACAGTCGAGTGTTTTCCTGGCATCTATGAAGCACTGGGTCTTAATCCCCAGCACTGTCAAACTACATGCAGTAGCTTACACCAGTAACCCCAGCACTGCAGAGGCGGAGCCAGGAGGCTTAGAAATTCAAGGTCATCTGCCTGGGCCTGGGGTATTTGAAACCCTATCTCAAGAGGGAGAAAATGTCCACAGTGAGGAAAGGTTATAGAGCATAATTTTGGAAAAGGCTCTAATTGGATATTCCTCGGGGAGGGGGGATTCCCTTAGAGTACTGATTGTTTCCTGTCTATTGCTTGGACTTCTTAGATGTCCCCTTTTCCAAATATTATTTCTTCATTTTTTTTTCACTCAGCTGAAGTATCCTGGGTTTCTTCGGGAAAATATAAAATAAGGTAAAAAGAACTGGCTCAGCTGGTCTGTGGTGGCGTACACCTTTAGTCCCAGCACTTGGGGGGCAGGGCAAGGTGGATCTCTGAGTTCTAGGTCAGCCTGATCTATGAAGAGTTCCCTCCAGAACAGCCAGAGCTCTTGCTACACAGAGAAATCCTGTCTCAAGGAAAAAGAAAAAAAGAATTGGCTCTTGAATTTGATTTCCCAAAGCTTAAACTGGGTTTCAGAAAGGCATAGAGTTTGACGACAATGAGATATCCAGGAAACTAGAGAGATTCTTCTGGAGGAAGAGAGCAATGAAAGGTGGAAAGGAGCTGGCAAGATGTCTCAGTGGGTAAAGGCACTTGCTGCCAAGCCCAGCAACTTGAATTCAATCCCCAAGACCCACCTGTTAAAAGTAAACTACTAAGTGTAGTGTCGCATGCCTTTAATCCCAGCACACAGAGAGGCAGGCTGATCTCTGTGAGTTTGAGGCGAGCCTGATCTACATAGGTGAGTTCCAGGACAGCCAAAGCTCTGAAAGGAGACCCTGTCTCAAAACGAAACACATTCCTCCCAATAATTGTCCTCCGTGTGCCCGCATTAACACGTACAAAATAAATGTAATGAAATTTTAAAAATACTTTTTAAGAAGAAGAAGAAAGAAAAGGAGATGGACCTGAGGAGTCAGCCCCCTCAAGACAGAAACCAGGGTATGAGGGACCTGAACCAGCCCCCCAAGAAATTCCAGTGTCAGCGCAGTGTCTTACAAGATATTTTAAGCACTATTTGCAGTTCTAAAGGGTAAAGTTCAGTTTCTTGATCACTAACATTGATCACCCTTGAAGACTATGTAATTTTACTTTCCTAATTTCTAAAAGTAGAAAGTAAATTGAGCTTCAGAAAACTAAGAAATGTTCTTGTTTAACTGAGGTCTTAATCCATTTGATATTTAGGAAAAAGTGTCTTTTTGGAAGATGGATCTGGACTTCAGAGACCAAGAAAGATGTCTTGAGTGGACACAAGTCTCTTCTGTGACTCTCTGCAATGACTCCAAGAAGAATACATGCCTTTCTATTATCTATCTATTCAACTTCCCTTTATGTATTATCTTGAGCAGGTGGACAAGCCGGGTACTAACAGAGTCCAGGAGTGGAGCAGAGACAACATCCTGGAGTCCCTGGATGATGAATAAAAAGAGTCAGGCATTTCTGGAGTATTAATGGGGTAGGGAGGTGGTTAAGACTTTTTAACATATACAGGGTAAATGATGTCCATTTACAAATAAACATGAAGAAACATAAACAGGGATCAAACAACCTCTCTCTCTCTCTCCCTTCCTCCCTCTCTGTCATGTATGTATTAAGTATTGAACTCAAAACTTAAGAATGATGAGCAATTGTTTTATAGTTATTTTATTCTTTAACTTCATTAAGTTAGGTATTTTTTTGAGCTTGACATGGTGGTACACACCTTTAATCCTAGAACTCCGTAGGCAAAGACAAGTAGATATCAGTGAGTTCAAGGCCAACCTGGATCTTCACAGAGAGTTCCAGGACATTCAGGATTACATAAAAAGGCCCCTTTTCAAAAATAAAACCAAAAAAATGTTTTATATTTTAGCTCTTTTCTTTCTTTTGGAAGATCTAGTCACAAACTGAAAGGCTCATTTACTGTAAAGAGAAAAATTCAAAGGAAATTATTTTGTTCTTTTATAATGGATATTAGAAGAATACCTCTAACACAGTTGCTGCACAGATTTTTTTTTTTTTTTTGGAGACGGAACCTGGTGTTCAATGAAGGGAGCCGACTATGAACTTTACTGTTTTAGGGTGTGTGCATGCAGCAGCCGGAAGCAATGCCAAGACATTGTATCCATTAATTGTAGTGATGGTTGAGCCCAGGAAATATGACTAGTTAATTAATGTTGAAATGCTAATATTTTGGATATATTGGATTAAAAAATTAATATTATCGAAAACCAGTTTCTGTTTGTTTTTTTCTCCTAAATATGTCTCTAACCATTTGGCATTATGCATTGCTCATGGCATATATTTGTGGCTTATGGAACATTCTGTTGAAATATGCATGCTTGTGTCGAATCACGTCCTGTTTAGTGTACACTTTTATCAGTGAGTTCATTGCTAATGCCACTGAGGAACATGGCACTAATTTTACTTTTGAAAATCTGGTTCTGGGGTGTGGCCCAGTTTACAAAGCACCCACTATCAGTGAGAAAAGGAGAGCTGGAGTAGCTTCCACCCTTGGAGTGTGAATTGCCCATTAAAATAGTGGGCACCTGTTCTGTACAGAGCCAGGGATGATCCATGGTAGCAGCAGTTTTGGTTGAGAATGAGTGAGCTCAATAAACATGCAACACCTGTAACACTTTTCAGTGTCATCGATTCCCAGGCAATCAGTACACTCCTTTTTATATCAGACCTAGAGTAATACCAGACCTCCCTGGTAGTTTTTGTTTATTTTTTTCTCAATTTTTTTTGTTCTTTTGTTTTTGTTTTTGCTTTTTTTTGGGGGGGGGGTGAGACAGAGTTTCTCCTTGTAGCCCTGGCTGTCCTGGAACTTGCTCTGTAGACCAGGCTGGCCTAGAATTCACAGCCGCCTGCCTCTGCTTCCTGAGTGCTGGGATTAAAGGCATATGCCACCACCGCCAGGCTTGTTTTGTTTCAATTTTGACTCATTATTTTACATGGTATATTTACTGGTTTGAAGAATGGACATAGAGTTGTTCCCAGCCATGTGCTTTCAACACTAGACAAGCATCAAATGAACCGGTGCGTAATGGTTGGCTCCCTGGAAAACTGCTGTGAATTTGCGGTAGCCCAGGAAAACTTGGGAAGACACATCCC
Organism: Neodon shergylaensis; assembly: GCA_025134845.1. Taxonomy (NCBI): domain Eukaryota; kingdom Metazoa; phylum Chordata; class Mammalia; order Rodentia; family Cricetidae; genus Neodon; species Neodon shergylaensis. The sequence continues at coordinate 201,458 of JABTXL010021127.1, read as the reverse complement.
AAATAGGACCTAAAAAATAGATTGCCAGGCACTAGATGCACTGCTGCCAGCCTGCCTGGGTGGGAAGCTAGAGGAGGAGCAGGCTATGCTGGATCTTGCCAAGGCCTGCTTTTTCATCTCCACGTCTATTGTTTTCCGGACACAGTATTCTTTCTCTTCAAGACTCCTTTGTTCCATGCTTGTTATTTGTTTTTGTTTCTGCAGCTACCAAGACCTGCTTGTCTTACTCTCCAGTCACAGTGACATAGACAGGTTAAAGCTGTCTCTTTCCAGCTCCATTTAGGTTTTATTGTTTTCTCTGTTCTGTATTCCTTAGATTACAGGTACTTAATCCAAGACTACATATGGTAAATTATAATGTAGCTTTCCCAATTCCGGCAGCCTGACTGATAGCCCTCTTTAAAAATGGAAATCTGGGGCTCGGAGAGATGGCTCAGCATTTAAGATCACTGATTTGATTGTCAGCACCCACATGATGGCTCAGAGACATCCCTAAGTTCACTTTTAGAGGAACAGTTGGCTTCTTCTAGTCTACACAGGCACCAGGCATGCGTGCAATACAGAGACATATGTGTAGGCAACATACCCATACACATAAAAATATTTGTTTAAAAGCAAAAATTTACCCTGAACACTATCATGTTGACAAATCAAACCAAATTAGAAAAAGCCCAAGTTTAATGGATACCAATGCTCCCAGTTGACTTTCCAGCCTCCAGAGAGAAGACCAGAAAACCCGTGTTTGTTCACTGGGGGCAGTTTAAATACTCTGTGGGAGTGGTCATGAGCATCTCTGGGGAGGAGTCATCGTTTGGCAGACTTTCTAAGGGTTGGAGTCCGGACTGAGGCAACTCCCAGGGGAGGGGGCTTGGGTTGGAACTTCCACCCGAACATATGTATTTATCTCACTGAGCTGTTTAAAAGCATTAATGGTAAACTCTAAGTCATCAATATCTGGTGTTGCTTTAAAGAAATAAAAACAGCACTTTCCTTCAGAGTCATTTAACTGAGCGTGAGTCTAGATTTGAATTCTTTCCTTTATGTTCTTGGTGTCTTCTGCCCTCTGTCTGCTGCATGAGTCTGAATCTGTGCCTGCCTGAAGGCTGTCTTGTCAATCTGTCCCTGTGTCTCTGTTTTTCTGTTAATCACCATTATGACAGGTGTTGTGGTATGGGGAGTTGTGGAATATTTGCTTTCACTGAGAAGATGTGTCTTTGTCAAGGCACATTATGATTGGTTCAGTAAAAAGCTGAACGGAGTAGAGAGATGAGGTAAGGAACCTCGTGGAAGAACTTAGATTTAAAACTATGGGTTAAATATAATTATCCTCATGGATACGGGAAGTAGACAAAATTGAGGGGAGAAAATTTGGGACCTTGGGGGTGGGGTGGGATGGGAGTATCGGGGGATGGGGAGAGAAAAGTGAGAAGGGGAGGATGAGGGAAACTTGGGGAAACAGGATGATTGAGATAAAGGAAGGTTGGATAGGGGAGCACGGAAGCTCAATTCTTAGTTAAGGGAGCCACCTTAGGGTTGGCAAGAGAATTGAACTTAGAGTGGCTCCCAGGAGCCCAAGGCGAGGTCCCCAGTTAGTTCCTTGGGCAGCTGAGGATAGGGAACCTGAAATGACCCTATCCTACAGCAATGCTGACGAATATCTTGCATATCACCATAGAACCTTCAGCTGGTGATGGATGGAGATAGTCGCAGAGACCCACACTGGAGCACCGGACTGAGCTCCCAAGTTCCCAATGAGGAGCGGAAGGAGGGAGAACATGAGCAAGGAAGTCAGGACCACGAGGGGTGCACCCAACCACTGAGACAGTGTGACTGATCTATTGGGAGCTCACCAAGGCCAGATGGACTGTGACGGAAGAAGCATGGGATAAAACCAGACTCTCTGAACATGGCGAACAATGGGGGCTGATGAGAAGCCAAGGACAATGGCCCAGGGTTTTGATCCTACTTCAAGTTCGGGCTTTGTGGGAGCCTAGCCACCTTGGATGTTCACCTTCCTAGACATGAACAGAGGGGGGAGGGCCTTGGACTTTCCACAGGACAGGGAACCCTGA
>JABTXL010021127.1:154722-189979 GCA_025134845.1 Neodon shergylaensis | reverse complement strand
TATCTATCTATCTATCTATCTATCTATCTATCTATCTATCTATCTATCTATCTATCTACCTACCTATCATCTTTCTATCTAATCTCCTTATTCAAACAAGATCTAGGTAGCGATCCTCTTCAGTCGTCTGGGGCTTCTCATGTCTGCATCCAACGTCTCCTACTTTAACAGCAAACAATTCAAAGACCAGGAACTCTCCCCTACACCCAAGTGCAAAACTTCCTACCAAGTGGTTCAGGAATCAAAGCATCAGGAAGAGAGGTGAAGTTATTGAACAAAATAGAGCTCCCCTGGCGTGTGGAGTTTTATGATTTTCTTTTTTTCGGTGGTTGACTCACCCAAGACTCAGCCACCGGGTGAAAAATTGTTTTTTAAAATTTCACTACTGCACCAGGCATGGACGGCACAAGTGGGTGATTCACAGCACTGAGGAGTTCAAGGGCAGTTTAGGGTTACAGAGCCAGCTTCAAAGTAAATAAATAAATAAATAAATAAATAATAGAAAAACAATAAAGAGAGTTAGTCATAATAATTTTAAGAAAGGGAAACTGCATGAGGGTTTTAGAGCACTTCCGCTGGACCAGGGCTCTCAGCACCCAGGGCTCTCTGCTACGAAAGTACCAGAGAGCAACCAGGGGTGTAGGCAGCTGGGCCTCCTTGCTGCAAAAAAAGGAAATGTCAAGTTGTTTAAAAAAGTTTAGAGTCATCAATGTTCTCATTTCCCTTGTGCAGAGACTTGAAAGGAGGCAAAGTATTTTGATTTTTCTTTTTAAAGGTTCGTGAAGCACCATTCTTATGCTCAAAACCTCCCAGAAGGGAGATAGTTGTGGAAAAAAATGCCATTTTCTGCCTGCTTTTGAATCGAGGCATTTTTGAGTCAGGGGAACATGATAACTGCTATAGAAATAGCACACAGTCCCTCTTCCTTCTTTGTTCACAAACAAAAAATTTTGTCTGCCCAGGGTTTTCCAGCACTTTTTGTTTTTTGTTTTTAAACTAGATAATGATGAAAGTGATTGAGCCCTTTTTATGCACTAAAATCAGCAACAGGGAAGTCTGTGACACTAGAGACACATCTAGGAGAAAATTGTCTTTCCCAAAAGCTGTCCAGAAATTTGAGTCTGCTTTTCAGGAGGTATTAAAGATTTACGCCATCTTTTCTTGTTCAGGTTATCTGACCGTCAGACATTCTGGGATCTCCATCTTGTAGGAACCAGAGAATGTTGAGTAGGCTGGACTTTGGAAACAGAAATTGTTAGTAGCCATCTCTGTAAGAACAATACTACTAAACCGACACCCGTGCCTCTCTCTTTGGCTATCAGACAATTGAGATGATGCACTTGGAATCTCTTGCTGGGTAGATAAAAAATTGTTGGGGGCTTTGTACCAGTCAGATAGGGAGTTTATCTTCCCTGAAAGAGATTTCATCATGACGGGGAGACCGCAGTCTGAGACAGTGACGGTGAGGGGTAGGTACACGCCTTCACCAGGATGGCTTAACTATGCAGACATTACTGTTGTTTTATTTAAAACTGAATCTCTGGTTCAAGGGTAAAGGTGCTTAGCTCAAACCCTGGGGCCCACAAGGTGGAGGGAAGAACTGACTGCTGAAAACTGTCCTCTAACACCCACCCCACACACTAATAAATAAATAAATAAATAAATAAATAAATAAATAAAATTAAACATACGAAGCCGAACCTCATGGCAGGACCTGCGACATGGACCTGTGGCTGGGAGAGGAGGGAGGACGGTTCACTGACCCTTTATGCTTCCAAACATGCTCAAGCTGAATAAATCTTCTATTTTTACTCTTCGCTATTATTGTTTAATTGATCCAGGCGGACTTGTAAGGGCTCCCAGGACTCAGGATCTGGCCCTAGGAACTCCAGTAACAGGTCCACTCTGTTACTGGGAGGTAAAATGGAAGATTGGGAGGAATGTCTGCCAGGCTAGTACTAGGAGTTGAGAAAGGGAGGTCAGAATGAGTGGTTGCCTAGTAGCTTTAAAGGAAGCAATGATTCTAAGGTCTTATTTTAAATAGCACAGTAAAGAGACCTGTATATATGTGTCAGTAATGCAATGGTGGTGCAAACCCCAACAAGCAGGCCCCTTCATGTTACACCTCCCTCCCCGCCTCCCCTGATAAATAAGGTAGTTGCTTAACTGGAATGAGACTTCAGAGGCCATCTAAGAAATCTGGAGAGAGGATTTTATACCCATAGGTGATCTTAGCTTTGAACAAAAGGCACTTTGAAAAAAATAAAAAGGGGAAAGGAAACAATGTGGGTCTGCAGGTGTCTAAAATATTTTCTTCATAGGCGAAGACCCCGTGTTTGGTTCTTATTAGGAAGTGACAAGATTAGAGGTGCCTAGGTGAGCGCAATTCTTCCCCTTCCCCCCCCAAAGGCTCTTACCACTGGTTTCTATGGCAACTAGTGTGGTTACTGGGATTAAAGGTGTATGTCCCCACTGCCTGGTCTGTAAGGGTGACCAGGGTGGCTGTTTTATTCTCTGATCTTCAGGCAAGCTTTATTTATTAAAATGCAAATGAAATGCCACTACAAAAGACTGAGAAGAAACACAGGGAAGACAGAAACAGACTGCGTTCTCTCCATTTCCTACTGCTGCGACCCAGTAACTAATAAGAAATACTTAAGGAAGGAAGGTTTGATTTGGCTCACAGTAGGGGATAGAACCCATCATAGTGGCAAAGGTATGGCGGCAGGGGCATAAGACAACTGGTCACATCATGGCCACATCAGAAAGCAGAGATGAATGCTGGCGCTCAGCTTCCCTTTTTACTCAGTTAGGACCTCAGGGATGGGATGTTACCACCACTTCAGGTGAGTCTTTTCAGTGTCACATAGGTGAAAATGTCCTCACACACCGTCCAGAGTGGTTTCCATGGTGATTCCAAGTTCAGTTGGATTGACAGTGATTAACTACTGCAGACGAAGACTCAGGAGCAACAGTTAGGAGTGCAGAGTCGTGTGAAGGAGGTGCCCAGACCAGAAGCAAGAGGGCAGAATCCAAGTCAGATTCCGACCTTGGAGAAGGCTCCAGCATGGAGAACCATATTTCCCTGACATTTACCATATGGACTATGGATGCCTACAAGGCTAGTAGTCATTCACCTACACTCACACGGATCTGTGCCAACTTCTAGGTGGCAATGAGGACAACTGGAGCACGAACATGCAGAACAGGCACTAAGTCCCAAGTCTAGAAACTTCCTTCTTCCAAACCAGCTGCTTTCCTCCGCACAGTGTAGAAAAATGCCAGGAGGCAGTTGCCACATCGGGACTACGGAAGGGCTAAGTTTAGATCCCACATCAATCCTGGTTCTTCTTTGTAGCTTTAAGCCAGACCTGTAACTGCTGGAAGATTCTCTGTGAAGAGGTGCAGAGCATTCTGGAAGTCATAACTCAGCACTGGTAAAAAGAAGGGTCATGCAAATCAAGTATGTAAATGTGAATATAAAACACTCAGAGCTTTTTCTCTTACCTGGCGCCCCAGGCGGAGGCTGGGAGAATCTGAAGGCCTCACAGGTGCCATATCAAAGCAGTGGGAGGCCCCAGGAATTAGAAGAGCTGGCTCAGAGGGGCCCAAGTCCTGGGTTACACTCAGCACATGCCAGGGATCAGTGTCCCCTGGGAAGAAAGGAGAGGATGGTGTTGAGCTGGAGCTACAGTGATGCTGTAGAGCCAGGTTCTGGTGGCACACTCACCATTAACATACAGAACTTGGGTGGCTCCAGGGGTCCTCCCACCATAATAGGAGTTTGTCTGGGCCACAGCCTGGGCAACAGATGCAGCTGAGAGACCAAACACTTGTTCACACAGATCGAGCTGGGAGGGCAGTGCTGGGAGTTGGGAAAAAGGACAGGGAGGACCCTCACAGGTGACATCTGTGGAAAGAGAATACTTTTAAGTGTGAAGAATACATGCAACCCCTTTCTCTCCTTTAATAACAACTTATAGAACACTCCCCAGTAGTGGCCTCCACGAGCTCACAGATCTGCCAAAGAGGCTCACACATCCCCCAGTGACTGGGCTGTGATGGAAAAGGCCAGGAGGTGGGGCTCCCAGAGAGAGCTCAATGGGCTCAGGGAGGGCATCCTGCAAGAATAAGGGCCTGGGGAATTAGGATGATTGAGCCAAGCAACAAGAAGAAATGACCAATAGGGAAGAGAGAAAGTGAAAAAGTTTAGAGGGAACAGAAAATCTGCAATGACTGGTTCTCACACTGGATCATGTCTCCCCTGCTTAAAATCCACAGCTCACACTCTTCTGGGTAAACATGACTCTCTTAGTCTCACATGAATCCTTCATCATTTGCTGACCACCTACAATGCACTCCGACATATGTTGGGCAAAATCAAGCAGAAAGTAGCAACCAAAATAGTAGTGCTGTTATTGTCAGTTTATAGATGGGGAAACCAGCTAATCACAGTTAGGCACTTGCCTAAGTTTGTCCCAGAGCACACACATAGGAAACAGAATTTGAACATTCTACTTCATGCTGCTATTCTCGCTTGTCTTCAAAGTATAAAAAGGATTTAGAACTCGACTCTGAGCTGGGGATGGTGGCATTTGGCTGTTATGTCAGCACTCAGAGGTTGAAGCGGGAGGAATAATTAAGTCTAAGGCAAACCTGGGCTAAATAGTAAGACTCTAGCCCGTAAAGGAACACAAAGGCTTAATTCCGGGGTAGGACACCATATTTGACAAATAATACAGGATACCTACATTCAGATACACAAAACCCCCATTACTTTTGTAATGTGATGTTTGAGTTTTTAATCTGCAGTGTTTCTTTGTTTGCTTTCTGCAGTTCAGATTTAACTGGTCATCCTGTATTTTGTCTGGCAGCTCCAACCTTGAGTCACTGGAGTGTGAGCCCATATTTAGGAAGATTTCTCTGGCTATGGTGTAGAAATAAGTCAGACTGCACAGGAGAAGTGCAAGCCTAGAGACCAGAAGGGATGAAGGATGCAGGCAGCAGTGTGTGGGGCCTCTGACAGGAGGACCACAGAGTAAGAAGCAGAGGAGAAGACAGGTTGCACAGTGGGCAAAATTCAGTGCTTGACGGGACATTAGGACAATGGGGAGGAGGCATCAAGATAAAGTTTCTAGCCCCGTGACTAAACAGAGCTGGAGATGTTCTGGGATACAGCACAGGAAGCACATGGAAGAAGGGAGGAAGGGGGACACTCGGGTTGAGACCTGAAGTATGAGTGTTAGAAGGCACGTCACACCAGGTGGATGTTTACACTCTCCAGCCAGCCCCCTCTGGGGTTACACAGGGCCTCGGAGTGTGGTTAGTTGTGATCGTGAGTTCAGATCATCTGTAACATCCTCTGCTTTGGGAGTTAGGCAGGTCACTCACAGAAGCCAAACTCAGTGCACGTCTGGTACAACCACTGCCGGTCCCCCACGCCAGACACTTGAGGTTCGGTGGTTCTCAGCTGTGCCACTGTCTCTGCCCGCGAAAAGCTTAAACACCTCTGGCCCATGCTGCGCAAGACTATCTAGGGGGACAATACATAATACGTGCATACATACGTAGACACATTCCCCTCTCCTAGCAAGCCAGGGCGCCACAGGCTTATAGGAAGGCTCCGGGTCAGGAGTGAAAAGGGTGAGTTCCTGAGTTTTCCTGTGGGGGAAGTCAGTGGGAGGAGGTCCCTGTAACTAAATGTCCAAAGTCTTATCATCTGCGAGACCCTGGGCAATAGTTAATCGGTCTACACGTTTGCTCTTCTGTACGTGGGTGGGGTAATGATAGTGCCTGTCGCCTGAGAAACTTTTAGGTTTAGTGAGGTATTTGTAAAGAACTTGGTCCAGAACTAGAGCAGGGAATGTGGTGGCGGAACTGTAACCGTAGAATGGGGAGTGTGGGAGGTACCCCGTAGAACTCTTATCTCAGAGCGCCCCTCCCCCAATCTTAAATACTAGTTTGCATTTGCTGTTAGCCAGCCGCTGCTGCGGCCAAGACCAAATAACAAGATAATAGAGATAATAATCACGGTCTGTAACATTTGTATACTTTGTGTTTAACACCTGCCTGATTGCTTAATAAGCTAATTTTACTATCAGTCGGGTGAAATATGCAAACTTTATTTTCTAATGAGGAATCTAAGGATAACAGGAGGGTTTCGGGTGTCTGAGTTCAGCCGACGTGGACGCAGCCTTGGTCCGCTAACCCCTGGCTTAAGTGCGCGCCGGGGTAGGTTACCTGCACCGCCCGGCGAAGCCCGAGGTAGGGCGTGGAGTGATTGCGGTTGGTGGAGTCCCCGAGGAGGAGTCCGCAGAGCTGGCGCACGCTCAGCGGAGCTCCCGCCTGCCCGTCGTACTGCACGGCTCCTCCCACCAGCGCCTGCAACGCCTCCAGCAACTCTCCCTGATCTTCAGTGCGGTCCAGCGACCCACAGGCGCCCAGCTCCTCCTTCAGCACCGCCTGAGCTGCCGGGCCTGAGCGCAGAAGCCGCTCCACCTCCGCGAAGGCTGCGGAGGCCGCTGCCAGGCACTTCGGGAACCAATAAGCGACGTTCGTGGGGGGGGGGGAGGGAGGGAGCTGGATTTTCCCTTTCTTTGAACCGCATCTTCTTGGGGTGGTTCCCAACCCGGGTCCAGGGCCTCACTAAAGTTTTTCTCCTCTTCTTTCGCCCCTTCTTTCTAGAGCTTGCTAGAGGCCCCGCCCCTGGTAACTCCTCTCCCTGCCCTGCCACGCCCACCCGGCCCCGCCCTCTTCTCTGTACCGCCTTCCCTACCTGGCGCTTGCTCTCTGGATGCTTCTTCCAGTCTTCATTTCCAGCAGTTCCACAACCTACCCGCGTCCCTGGGCCAAGGCCTTCCGCCACCCCGCTACCCTACGGCTGCTCCGCCCCTCTGACCAGGCTTTCCCTAGCTCTTCCCACTCCCCCTCCTTCCTCCACACTTTAGGCCCTACCTACCTCCAGCGATCCACCTATCGCTGCTTGGGTCAAGCTTCTGGCCACCACCTGCAGCGGGCGGGACGGACGTCGGGGAAGTGCGAGCTGGGCGTTGCCTCGCGTCCACTCCCTCCTACCCCTGCACCCCCACCCCGCTCCCCCCCAACTCCGCGCCGCTGACGCCCTACCTCGTTGTAGGCATGAAAGTCCAGCACGGCGCTGAGCGGTGCCGAGGAGGCGACGGCGGCGAAGACTAGGTGGGGGAACTACGAAAGGAGGGACGTCATCCTGGGTCGAGGAGGGATGCCGGTGCCGGGAGTCCCTCTCGGACACGCGTGGGTAGGGAGAGGCGTGGGAGTGCGCCTTAATAACCCGGGTTCGGACTCCCGAGGAAGACCTCTCCACCCCCGCCCACCCGAGGAATTCCAGGGACCTTCAACCGGGTCCAGGTGGCCAGCGAGCCAGCGTAGGAACCTCCGAAGCAGATCCAGGGGCTGGAGGCGGACACGTTGAGGAGGCGGGTGAGCGCCTGGCGGGCCGAGGCCACGTCAGCCAACCTGCAAAACAGCGAAAGTTGGACCCTCTACTCCTGGGGGCCATTGTGCAGAATCGGACCACAACCTAAGCTGGGCTCTTTCCGATGACTCTCGCTGCTTAAGCCAACCTTCCTTCAATATCCATTTTAGGTGAGAACGGAAAAGTTCCCTAGCCCCTTAGATTAAAAACTTAACAAAAATAAAGAGAAGAAGAGGGTTCGGGATGGGCTAAGGAACTGGGGGCTGGGAGAAACCCAAAGAGAAAGGAGAACGATACTGGAGAATAACGTCCTTTCTCTTCTACAACTTTTCTGAAGTGTTCTCAGTCAGTGCCATGTGGCTTCAATTCGAAGCCAACTGAGTTTATAGAGAAGATGAGGAGAGATAAGGAGCGATGGAGACAAGACAAGAATAGTCAGGGAGACGACAGAAGGGAGGTACAAACTCAGAAAGAGGATAAGCCTAGTTGATAGCATTAAAGTCCGTGAGAGGTTGGGGGAAGAAATGGTGGGGATTAGTCACAGAAGTGAGGCGCACAGGAGAGACACGCAAGTATCTGGGAAAAGACCACACTTTGAAGAGAAAAAGTTCCAAAGCTTGAGATAATGTATCTGCCGGTGTGTAGCGAGAATTGGAGTGTAGCCGAGCTCCCGTGAGTGTGAGAGTTAATGGGGGAAACTTGAGGCTCCTATAAAGACTGATGAGCAGCAGGGGGGATGTAAGGAATGAACTTGAGAGTCATGATCAGGTTTATGCTCAGACAGGATTCTATTTTCTACCTGGAAGTCAGGGGCAGAAACAGGATGTGGTCATAGTTTTGCTAAGAGATCCTGCTGGTCTGGAATAGTAGTCCACAGTGAGAGCCTACCGTTCTTTGGACAGAAAGATAAGAGTGGAGGGCAAGAGAAAGATGGAAATAGAGACAGACAAAGTTAGAGATGACAGATAAAAAAAAAACTATGAAACACGGAAGAAAAGGGGAAGCCAGAGACTCAGGGGAGTGGACAGTAGCAGAGAAACACAGCCGCGGAGTCACTAATAGCATTGTCGTCCTATAATTTCAAACACCTTCCTTATCCCCACTCACGCATGGCGGCTGGACAAGTAGCGAAGCTGGGCCGTATCCAGGCCCCCAGCAGGCATACTCAGACCGTAGAATCTGTGTTCCAGGCTTATCACCAGGGCGCCCCAGGCAGGGGCCAGTGCTGCAGGATGCCCTGTGAAGAGAACATGGGAGAGAGGAGATGTGAGTTATGAGCTATGCGGCTTCTGGGGTCTCCATATTGTCACCTGCAGTTCCCCTTCCTAGTCTCCAATTCCCAATCCTTGCTCCTTACCTGCCATCACTGAGCCAGGCCCGAGGCTGCCCTCACCCCCTATGTGCAGAAGTACTGGTGCATCTTGGCCAGCTCTGTGTTGGTCATTCACCCAGTACCGCTAAGAGGAGGGATGAGAGAGAAGAAATGACACCGCATCATGACCCATTCTCCATCACCCCAGTCTTTTCCCTAAGAATCTCTCCTTCTACTTAGTGGTGTCTTAGCTGGGCTTGTCCAGGTCACATAACTGTAAAAGGAGATATTTTGGGCTCTGGAATGCAGAGGTGGGAACCCTAGTTACTGCCTAGCTTGCTGTGCAGTGTGCAAAATAAACTATTTTCCTTTTTTTTTTTAAAGAAAAAAGTAGATATTTTTGTTTGTGGTTTTTTTTTTCCCCTTAAATCCTCAGGACAGGAAACTGGCAGGTGCATGGTAGGCATCTGCTATGTTGTGAAGCAGTAATAGGTTTAGGAATCATGGGGCAACTTTTGGAGATTATGTATAGGGGAGGCAATAGAAAAGCATAAATTTGTTTATTCCTTCTTGTGATTCTTTTATTTTGTTTGTTTGTTTTTCTTCTCTTCAAGACAGAGTTTCTCTGTGTAGCTTTGGAGCTTGTCCTGGAACTCACTCTGTAGACCAGGCTGGCCTCACAGAGATCCACCTGCCTCTCAAATACTGGAATTAAAGGTGTGCACCACTACTGCCCCGCCCCTTCTTGTGATTTCTGAACACCTGTTGTCACCACTAATTTCAAGGCTAGTTTGAACTTCTGCTATGTGTTAAAACCTGCTGGTTTGTTTGTTTTCTTGAGACAGTCTTATGTCACCGACACTGGTCTTAAACTCCCTATGGATCCCAGGCTAACTTTGAACTCCTGATACTCCAGCCTTTACCTCTCAAGTTTGGGATTGCAAGTGTGCAGGGCAAGTTAGAAAGGGGGTTGGGGGTGGGGGTGGGGGGACACAGACAAGGTATAGAGTAAGTTGACTGACCAGATAGTACAGTGGATAGTGGTCTCTACGAGCCTTACCTGCAGGAAGGTTCTTCTGTCAGATGCGTTGAAGGGATCCAGTGGCTGCTCTAACCACCCTTGTTTGGGGACAGTCACAAGACCCTGGCTAAGACCAAAGCCCAGATGGAGGTTAGAGCTCTCCTGAAACCTCTGAATGTGTTCTCTCAGACGCCTGAGAAGCAAGGCTGTGAAACGGGAAGGCATTGGAGTTAGACTGTGTTCTGTAGGTCTCCCTACTTGCCCCTCAACCTTGTCTTACCTGGAGCTGATGGCCCCCAGAGGGAAAGCAGAAGCAAGAGAGCCAGCCATGGAGCCTTGACTGCCATTCTGTCCAGTGCTCTGTGTAAGGAAGGGTTCCAGGCACACTTTATTCTTTTTCCGTCACTGAAAACCTAAAATATGTCTTCAGGGCTGGGGTTTGCTGTCACGGGAAGCTCCTGTTTCTTTTGGGACGCCTCTCCTGGCAGGTTAGGCGTCCTTAGTAATCGCTAAAGCATAGCGAGACGCCAGAGTCGGTAGAAGCTGACTGCCGGCAATGCTGCCTGCGCCTAGCTTTCCTTTCCTCTGGCCCCTCCACCCTCATGGTCCCTTACTCTGAGTCTTTCTTCCCTGCTTCTCAGCACACTTTTGGTTGTCTCAACAAACAGTCTCCCCCTGTTCTTTGATCTTGAATTTCTGCCTTGTCGGCTTTCCAGGCTTCCCACATCACCTCCACCATCCTCTCTGACCTACAGTCCTACCTTACAGTGTGTGAGCTCACCAGCCTATGCTGCCTCAGAATTCTTACCCTGCTGTCCTCTCTGTAAACTACTGTTTCCTCATAAATCCATAAGGTTTGCTCCTTAATACTTAATGTTCAGAAACAACAATTTTTTACAAAGGCAAAAATGAGCTGGGATGTGGCAGAATGCTTGCCTATCGCGCATGGCATGCTGGGTTCAATCTCCAGCACCAAAATAGCCAGGTGTGGTGATGAGACTGGGACCCCTGTAACCCGTTCCTCAGGAGGTGGCGGTGAGGATCAGAAGTTCAGTCGTCTTCAGCTACTAAAGCAAGTTTGAGGGCAGCCTGGAAATACAAAAGAAAAACAAATGTTTTATTGACAAAGGTGTGGCCCTTCTGTATCCCTCTCTCCAGCTTGATGTTTTATTCCTTTTCAAGGCACTGTGAGGAGTGTTTAGACTTAAAAATATTATGTGTATGAGTGCTTTGCCTACTTGTATGCATATGCACTATGTATGTGTCTAGTGCCCAAGGGGGTCAGAAGAGGGTATGAGGTCCCCTGGAACTGGAGTTACAGCTGATCGTAGGCGCTGGGAAGCAAAGTTGGGTTTCTCCAGGAGCAGAGCCATCCCTTCAGGCCCTAATTATGAGAAGTATTATACATATTTTCATATATGTACATACATACATACATGTTTATTTTGCTGTTCCTCTAACTAGAAAGTAAGCTTCAGTCAGCTTGGGATCCATCTCTCTTCCTTTGCTAAACACTAAATTCCTCCAACAGTGTACACTGTAATTACTTGTGACAATAACTCATCAATTAATTTTGCTAGCTCTTCTTTAAAACTGTATCAAGGATTTGGTGACCTCATACTTCAGTGGTCTCATTTCTGAGCCACCACTGACTTATCTAAAAAAAAAAAAAAAGACCTTTTAAAGGGTCTTTTTTTTTCCTGCCATATGGCCATTTCTACTCAGCAGAGAGGAGATCCCATTAAATAGGGACCACCTATTCCTTTCACGGTTCAGGACATACTCCTGACTCCATATCTTACTCAAAGTAAAATCTAGAGCATTTAAAGTGGCCTTTGAAACTTCACCTAACCTAGCCCTTGTTTCCTTCAGTTTCACTTCATACCCCCTTACTCTTAGGCCCTTTCCAGCCACACTGAATACTTTGAATTTCACAAGTGTATCAGCTGCACCCACTTGGAGTCCAAGCTTTCATTAGGATGCTCTAGCCCCAAGCACTGGCAAGTCTGATTCTATCACTTTCTATACTTTTCCTCTTCTGTTGTGATTTTTTTTCTTCTGGGTTGCAGATTGAACCCAGGTTCCTAAACACAAGCACAAAGATAGGGAGCACAATAGATAGTGAAGATGTACTCTTTGTGCTGTACTGAGAGTGAGCGCTAGTCTAATGCAGCATCATAACACTAGGTTAAACCTCCTCTTAGGAGCACTTGGTGAAAAGTGTACGTCTCAAGTTCCCTCAGACAGTCGCGTTCAACAACCATATGGATCTTCTCTATATGTAAAGAGGCCGTGTACAGCATGGGAAAAAATGTTTACTGGCTATACATCTGAAAGAAGATTGGTAACCAAAATAATCAAAGCCAAAAAATCTAAATTCTAAGAGAACAAATAACTTAATTCAAAATTGGGGCACAAAACTAAACAGAATTCTCAAAAGAAGAAATACAAATGGCTGAGAAATATTTTTTTCAATGTTCAACATCCTTAGCCATCAGGAAAACATAAATTAAAACTACTTTGTGATTTCATCTTACTCCACTGAGAATGGCTAAGATTTAAAAAAAAAAACAGTGATGAATGCTGGCGTGAATGTGGGAAAAGGGTGTAAATTGGTACAACCGCTATGGAAATCCATGTGGAGTTTCCTCAGCAGACTAGAAACAGATCTATCACATGATCAGATACACCACTCTTGGGCTTATGCACAGAGGACTCTCCCCTCTCCACAGAGCTACTTGTTCACTTATCTTCATTGCTGCTTTAATCACAACAGCCAGGAAGTAGAAACAACCTAGATGTCCATCAGCTGGTGAATGGAAAGAAAGCAGTGGTACATTTTCACAGTGATATATTATTTAGCTGCAAAGAAAATGCAATTATGAAATTCACCAGTAAGTCACTGAAGCTAGAAACAGTCATTCCTGGTGAGGTAACACAGACCCAGAAGGGCAAATATGTTTTGTCTCGTGTGGATGTTAGATTTGAATCTTTAGACGTTTGTTTACGCAGATGCCCAGAGAGGTCAGGAAACTAGTAGGGGGACATTGGAGGTGGTTCTCAAGGGAAAGAGGATAAAACACAAGTAGAATGAAGGGGGTTATAGAAATAAAGACAAGGAAGGGCTAAGTGAAGTGGGGGCTGGGGGTAAGGTAGAGGAAGGAGTATGGGGAGGGATAACTAACATTAAAGATCCCAGAGAATGGCATAAAAGTCTGCTGCTGTCTGAACTGTCATCATCATCTTCTTCCTCCTCTTTTTTTCTCTGTTTTGGTTTTACCAGACAGAATTTATTTGTATAACAGTCCTGTGTGTCCTGGAACTTGCTTCATAGATCAAGCTAGCCTTGAACTCACAGAAATCTGCCTGTCTCTGCCTCTAGAGTGCTGGGATTAAAGGCGTGCGCGACAACACCCAGCTTTGTATGATTGTTCTTAATTATATACATATACAGATACACACACTCACACATATTAAAGGAGTTTAAATGGAAATTCAAGGTGCTCTGATGACTTCGGCCTCCCCAGGCACTTGAACTCACATGCTTATATGCGCACACACACATATACATAATTAGAACATATCAAAATAAAATCTTTTAAAAAGTAAAACAAATAAAATAAATGTTTATTCTGCATTTAAATTTTCACAATAATTATATCAAATTTTTCATAATTTATAATATGCTCAATAAATTCAAGATGATGCAATCGTTTATTTTTTATAAGGATAAAATAAGTTTATATTTGCAGTAAAGAGAAAGCTTAACTTGCAAGACAATCTTACAAGAGAACATACAGCACACCTTTTATTTCCATGGAATGGAATGAAGGATTAAGATTGAAGCTCTATACACTATAAATCAACAGTTGCTGGGAACAGAGTCTGGAAAAGACAACAAAATGAGGAAACTTTTCACTGGGGCCTGTTGGCTGGAGTCAGAACCAGTTCTAGATCACACAATTCCAGGAGAAGAACAAAAAAGTGGAGCTGGGCAGCGACCACATACAGGGTCAACATTAGGTAAATCCCTAGCAGTATTTACATACAAACCAAATAGTTCTAAAAAGAAGATTTGGTCGTTACTTTATGAATCCATCTGCAATGTCCACATCAGAAATAGAAGAAGCTCACTCAGGTTCATATTACATCCCATCCACGTCTCTTGACTGGTGCGCTTCAGATTCCGGAGCAGTAGTCCGGGACCCCACAATTTTTTTTTCTGGGAGAAGGCGGAGGGCACACTGCTGGGGCACTGGAGCGCAGGTGTTGTCGCGGTAGGGGCAGTTGGTCTGCAGCTGGGCACTTTTCTCACTCCCCAGTGCCCTGACTTGCTGTTTTGTAGACTGTGCTAGCTTATCAAGATTTCCCACCAGAATCAACCCCTCCCTCTCTGCCGCTGCTCGAGGCTAGGATATCTTGCTACTGCATTTTTTTTTTTCTTTATGTAAGCTACTGAATATATTTCTTTGTCTAGACTGGGGTCTAAGATGCCTTTCTCTTTGGTGAGATGATAAAGAGAAAATGGTGAAAGGTGGGTGTCTTTGTGTGGTTCTCACACCTTAGGTACAGTGTGCTTTGATAAAAAGGGTCTCTCTGCCACCGACTGGAACCTTGGTTGTTCTTGATAGCCCTCGACTTTGGTTGGTGTCACTATCATTTATTTCTTACGGCACACACACACACACACCACAGGCGGGCAAGAACCATTCTCCCTTTAAAAAACATCAACAATTATAGTTAAGAAAAAGCAGTCATTGTTCGAGCTTAGAATAAAAAGTAAATTAGTTGTGAAAAGTGTGTACGAAGACTACAAACTTTTTCAAAATTAGGGAGAACATTTGAAGCTTCAGGGCTCAACTTATTTAAGGGTAAAATGACTAAGACCAGAAGGCCAGAGAAATCGCAGAAATTGGGTTGGACACCTTTTGCTTTACCTTCGTTTATTGAATTAAAGGACTGAGCCGCCTACTACGAGAGCGTGGGCACTCTGGAATCCAGAGACAATGATCAGGCCGCACAGGCTTACCCGTCAGGAAAGAGGAAGGAGCCAGATATTGAAGAATAATAAAATCACGAAATGAAGTTTTGTGTGGTGGTTCAGAGGCAAGAGAATAGCTATGAATTCAAGGCCAGTGTGGGTTACAAAGAGTGTAAGACCGGTCTCAAAATAAAATAAAACAAACACTGCGAAACGGAGCAGCAGACACACACGCCCTGGCGTCCTCCCGAGGCTGTGAACCCGCTGGGTCCCCTCCTCCCAAAGGGAGAGGAGCCCGCGAGCTCCAGGGCTTCTCTTAGCCCGCATCGTACCTAATGCGCTAGCAACCAGCTTCTTCCAGATCCTTCTCAGGGTCTCCGGATTCCAGGTTGGAAGCTTCTCTGGTGGATGTTGTAATAGACGCGTTTAAGGTATTTTCTCCCGGACACGTGAAGTTACTTTTTTGCCGGAACCGCTCTTATCTCTAAACTCATCTCTGTTCTGGGGAGCGAGGGGACACAGGAAGACACTTAAAAGCAATGCTGCTTGGTGAAAGTCAAGATTATCTGAAAGAAAATCTTTCGGCAAGGGGAGAAGAAATTTCTTTAAAAGCACGAACATGAATGTTTGTTCTTATAAAATTTTTACAAAGTTGGCCCTCATGTGGTTGGTTAAAGTGTGGTGCTGAGAATGCCCAGCTTGCAGTTCCATCCCTTGCACAGGTGTCTACGTACCTTTTCTCGCCTATAAAAATCTCATCGCAGTGACTCCACACCCAGGCACACACTGTAAAGGAAGGTCTAAAATTGCAATTGAACGTTCTTGTCTTTTTTCATTCTGTCTGAACACCTACTCTTTTTGTCATTGGTCGATTTCCTTCCCTCTTCTTCCCCTTCTCCCTCTCCCTTTCTTCTTCCCCCTTCTTTATCTTTCTCCCTTTTATTTTCTCTTCCTCTTTCCTATATTTTTTCTTTTTCACTACCAACTGATACCTACCATCATTTCTGTTCATGAAGATGTCCCACCCGCACCCCCAGAACACTGAACAGTTCTGTAGGTAGAGTAAGACATTCAGCAAATATTTGTGAAAAGATTGACCATGGGTGTGTTTATAATAACGCTGGGCACATGGGTGGAGGTCGAAGGAAAGCTGTCCAGAATATTCTTTCTCCTTCCGACATGGAGAACCTAAGGTATGAATTCAGGTCTTCAGGCTTGGCAGCAGGTGCTTTTATGTGTTGAGATATTTCACTGGCCCTTTGGATATACATTTAAAAAAAATTTTATTTTGTTGGGAACCACTCTGGGGTGACTTCTGCAGTGATCCTAGCTGCAGCGGGTTCATAAGTTTTTGGGTAGCGCGTGAGGATTAGGAGAGTTAGGTAGGGGAACAGGGATAAGAAAGAAACACAGAGATATAGGATAGTACCTGGAGGGCCACTCAGTCTCCCCTGGATAATGAGTTCTGACTTCTGAGTTCACCCGGTGTTTAATTTTTCCATACACAAAAGGGGAGAAGAAGGCAAAAGACTGCTTTAACATGATACAAAGGACAACTAGAGCAGTTACTTGCTTCAATAGTTTGAGACAATCAAGCTATTATTTCTTGAGAAAAGTATCTGATGGTTGGGGCAGTGAAAACATCCTAGACAAAGTATCCTGTAGGCAGCCACTCCCTAAGTCAAACCTATTTCAAAAAAAGGAGCAGAAGTATGCTTGATTCAGGATGGAGTGGATCTACTTCTACGGGCCATCTTAACGTCCAAAGCACCAACTAATCACACCCTGCGTCAGGGTGTGTAGCCACACTAGTTGTTATCAACTTCGAGAGAGCCAAACTCTCTGACCTTCAGACAAAGTGGAATAGGCTCACATTTTGGGGCCTCAAAATTATTTGAAATGGCCGGGCGATGGTGGCGCACGCCTTTAATCCCAGCACTCAGGAGGCAGAGGCAGGTGGATCTCTGTGAGTTCGAGACCAGCCTGGTCTACAGAGCTAGTTCCAGGACAGGCTCTAAAGCCACAGAGAAACCCTGTCTCGAAAAACCAATAATAATAATAAAATAAAAAATAAAAAATTAAATTATTTGAAATGTATTTATGTCTTGCTTGCCTGTGTATCTGTGTGCTACTTGCCAGGTGCCTGCCCACATCAGGGACAGGGACAGGGCAGCAGGTCCTTTGGAACTGGAGTCCCAGTCATTTGCTGGGAATAAACCTGCAGACCTCTGAGTAGCTCTTACCTGCTGAGTCACCTCTCCAGTCCGCCCTGACTGCTTCTTTAAACATCAGAATATTTTGGGTTCTATCTAGTAAAACACATATGTAAAGGAACCAAACCTTTAAAGCTCATCGTTTACTGCATAATATTGAGGACACACCATTTTATAGAACACACAGAATTGCATGCAGGTAAGAGCAACAAGCGACAAATATAATACCGGAATAACACAAAACTTAGAATTCTCATATTTGACAAGGGGCCGTTTGTCACCGTTTAGCATCCCTAGCTATAGGTGTTTAACAAATCTGGTTCTCCACACATTTAACACATTTTTTTTCTGCATAAGATATTCCCCACATTGGGGTACCCTGGCCTTTCCTTGTAATTCCTTCACTGGGGGTGGGGTGGGGCAAAGGCAGATAGATACTTGTGAGTTTCAGGCCAGCCAGGGTTATACAGTGAGACCCTGTCTCAAAAACAAAACAAAAACAAATAAACCAAAACACAAAGCAACAAACAAAACAAAACAAAACCATCCCAATGAAAAGACATGCATGAACTCACAAATAAAAATTTAGCCATTCATTACAATAAAGTGATTTTTATATTAAATTATTTTTTAAAATTTCTTTAACATTTATTTTTTAATCACGTGTGGGGGGGGTTGTGCACACCTGTGCGCATGTAAGTGCGCATGTGTCCTGAGTTCTGAGAATTAAACTTTCAACACATGCTCTTAACTGCCGAGTCATCTTTCCATCCCGAATTATTTTTTTTTTAATAAAAACACTTTTTAAAATTAGGAAAAACAAAACAAAATAAAAAACCCAAAACAGAAACGACACCAAAGAAGAAATTTCAAAACACTTCGGTCAGTCTGCACTGTTATATCTCTGCTTAGTCCCTATTTCATTTTGCCCATCTGAGTGAAGGAGCTACCCGCTTGGTCAGGAGTGGCTAACATGAAGCTATGTTTTAACTGTCATTGTATTTGGCAGTCTTACTGCAAAGAAAAGCAGGCAAATTTAAGACCTGGCACTTAAATACCAAAATTATGTTTCCGCCCGGTTTCGAACCGGGGACCTTTCGCGTGTTAGGCGAACGTGATAACCACTACACTACGGAAACGCCCTTGGTGGCTGCAGGGCTTTTCCGAATTAGTTAAAAATGGATCCTATTAGCGGGGCCACAGTGCCGGACGCTGTTAAATCCCCGCATTCGGGAGGCAGACGTAAACCGATCTCTGAGTGGAGACCCGCCTGGTCTACCGAGCAAGTTCCAGGATAACCTAGAATACATAGAGAAACACTGTAAACACTGTCTCAAGAAACCAAAACCCCCAAAACAACCAACCAAACAAAAAATCCCTACTGTCTTCATACCTTTGATTCTTAAATTCAATAGTGGCAAAGCCCAAAGAAAGAAGTAGGGGCCCGGTACAGCTGTAATTGCTCTGCGAGCTCCAGGCAGAGAAATCTCAGATGAACTCCTGGGAAATTTTATTTAAAGGGATTTTCTTATGTTTTGTTTCCTCCTTTCTTGACTTGAGTGAGACTCTCCTATCTTCCTATCCTTAGGCTAAAACGTCTCGCTGAATTTTCATCCTAACACTTTCAGGAACTGCTCATTGAGACACTTTCTTGAGGACGAAGCGAATGATCACGGTATTGTTTGCAAGAGAATGTTGGAGATAAGTGGCTCAGGTGTGTCTGAGAAGCTCAAGTCAGGACAGGAAAACTGTATTCAGCATAAACAGCTATCAGTGAACAAGTATCTGTGCTCTGATAATAAACGTATGTCTACGTACAGCACCAGGGGCCACACATTTGTTCCCTAGAACAATCGCACAGTAGAGCAGGGCTAAACCTAACTATAATGATGGCAGTCTGAGCAGAGCCTTTGCTGTCTGCACCTCACACTGCAGTATGCAGGACACAAGAAGTGTTGAAAAGCAAAAACACACAAAGACCAAAAGTTGAGAAGGTAAAGGCAGTAAAACAATCTGAAGCCCACAGAATGTTAGCAAGGGGAAATCTCACTATGCCAAGTTGGTTTTGAACTCCCTAAGGTTTACACGAGTTGTTCCATGTACTCTGATACTTTTCACGACTGCGTAGTATCTACCACCCTTTAGCTATTTACTATTCAGTGATGGCACCAAGGTTGAATCCAACTTTGGATGATCAGTATCAATGCTGCTATTAATATTTTCCTACATGTGACACTGTATCTTTGGATATTAGACATGAAAATCATACCAAACTAGGGGAAGAATAGCTAGATATCTGGACATAAGGAACTTCCTTTTTGAGACAGGAGATCATGTAGCCAAGGCTGGCCTCGAACTCTCGATCCTTCTATTTCATTGCTGGGATTACAGGTGGGCACCAGCACTGGGTGTGGCTACTTTAAATTTGATTGTAAAGTTTTAGGTTGCTTTCCTGAGTGATTGTGGTGGAGCTCCCACCAGCAGATAGGAGAGTCGTTATATCTGCATGTCTGTTATTACTCACACATTCGCATTTCTAACTCTAAAATTGTTCTCACATGTATGTATGTATGTATATATATAATTAATTTTTGCTTATGTATGGGTATTTAAATTCTAAAAACTTTTTAGTTGTATGTGAATGTATGTCTGAGTGCAGTGCCCATGAGAGGCCAGAAGAGGGCACTAGACACTTGGGACCTGGAGTTATGGGTGCTTGTGAACCACCCAAAATGGGTGCTGGGAATCAAGATGGGGTACTCTGCAAGAGCAGCAAGCACTCATAATCACTGAGCCATCCCTCAAGTCTGATATATATTTAAACTCTTTAGATAGGCATTAAAATTTTTAAATCCACAAATGGCTCTACTGTATAGTGCAAGAACCCTAATATATTTTTGGTTGTGAGCCTAGCCTTTAACGGCTGAGCCAGCTCTCCAGTTCAAGAATAATATATTTTTAAGCCCTCTTCTGTATATCATGGTAGGGGGTAGGACAACATCAAATATTGTCCTTCTTTAGACATCATTCCTGATCAGCTCTTAGTCCTGGCAAGCCTGGATTTCACTCAATACACAGAGACCAGAGTCTCTCAGGCCTTCTCTTTGCTCCTGGGCACCAAATACCTGGGGGTTCAGAGGCAGAAGCCTGAGATGAATGTACTAATGAGCTGAATGATACATTCATTATTCCCTGAGGAAGGCATGTTTGTGAACCTGGCAAGCTTCAGGAATTCCCCCACAAAAGCCGAATTTTCTGCATTAATGATGTTAAGTTAGGGAGAACTGTGCTCCTTCTGTTCTGTGTGGGGTAGCTGACATAACCCTTTTTGTCTATTGTGCTGGGGGTCAAACACCCGGTCTTGTGCATGGTAGACAAAGGCTCTACCATGAATTCTCTATCTCCCCCTCCACACATGTTGGTTCTTTTCTCTGGAAACCAAAACAACAGAGGGGTATTTATTTTTGTGACCCTCAGTATTTTCTGAAGTATAGAATTTTTATTATGAACTCTACCTTATGATTTATTTAATCTCACTCTAGAAATCTCCACAGACTTTTGACACAATCTTCCAGATACCCAGCCTGAGACTTGCTGTAGCGACTCTTTCCCCATCGCCTCCATGTTGGCCAGTGTCCTGCTGACATGGTGGGTTCTGTGCTTGTGACAAGGACTGTGGGAGTCCATAGAAGCGACTCCGATCCATTTTGACTTAGGGTGAGAGTTCAAGCTTGTTTTGCTCCTTCAAGGTCAAGCAACAGGCCTAAGGTGAAGTTGCTACACGTCTTGCCTAGGTAACAGGATGTTTGGCCTAAGGTGTTTGGCTACTGGATGTTTTGCTTCTTAATGTTTTGAATTCTTGTTTTTTTTTTTTTTTCCTTGTGTACCGATAAAAATGTCCTTTTGCCCTCCCATTTGGCTTGGGGCATAAAAGGGGGATGGAAAAACAAAGCCGGGGCTGCAGTATTCACGGTCAGTCTCCTGAATCTATCATAGTCTATTTCTTCTGTGTCTGTGTTATTGCTACCTGTGATTTCTCGGTCCACACGCTTGCCTCCAACCAGGGATGATCAAGCCGGGAGGGACCAGTCCGCAGACGTTGTTGCCCGGATACGGGCTACGACAAGTACGTGGTTGGTACTGACAACGACGCTTGAGCAGTTACAGCTCTTTTTTAATAAACGCTTCGCTGCTAATGACGTTGTCGTGGAGTCCAGCTCCGCGCGTGCGCCCTGGCATCCTTCAAACTTAGTCGTCGGACTAAGCAGTCAGTGGGCTAGGATAGTGAGTAGAGGCTCATGAGCCCGTACGCTGCCTTCCACCTCTACCTCACCATGACTCCACTTACTTTCCTGCATACCGAATCTTTTATTACATTTCCTGTATTTTTTTTTTTATTTTAAAAATCCCAGTCTTCATTTACTGCAATGTCACACAATCAGGGATCACTTGCCTTTAACACTCAGTATAATATGTGGCACAATTTAGTGGCTAAATTGTATGAGTTATGAGGTTTTTCTTTTTTACTTTTTAACCATTGCTACAAGGCTTTGCTTCCTTTAAACCTAACTCCAGATTTTATAGATAAAATATCATAACCGCTCAGATTAGATATTATAATCTCGTATGGTACGACAGATAACAGTTTTTCTATTACTGACTGGGGTGGCAGAATATTTAAGGTGTTGGATTTAATAGCCAACAGATATGTCTGTGGTTCGAGTCCCACTCCCGGAAGAATCTTACTGAACCTTTGAGCTCATCTTCTTTCCTGAAGGAAAGAGTTCTTTATGTAAAATTCCAGTTTTTGAGTGTTTTCTCTTACATGTCAGACAAGCAGTATCAAGCTTTGAATAGAACTTTGAATAGAAGTCAAGGTACTTTTAGGCCATAGCGATCGGGGATGGGCCCTCTAAATCTGGTTATCAGCTAAAGAAACCTGGGTTGAGACAATTTACTCCAGGAGGAGCGGTTGAGGAAACCTGTGGCGTGCTGAGGCAGCTGCATCAGGGATAAGCTTCTCAGTGATCCTGTAGGATTGAGGACAGAGAGAGGACACTCCCTGACCGAGCAGACAGCCAGATAGATCAGTCTTCAAGGGAAGGGTCAGCCAGAACGTTTAGGAAAGCATCAATCCACGTGAAGTTTTCAATTTACTTAATTAAGTAGGAGACAATCCAATCATCGAAGAGAATTCTAAAACAACAACAACCCCCCAAAACCATAGGGGGTGAGGTGGGGGTGGGATCCTTGGGTTGGTTACCTTTTCAGAAGAGAACGATGTTATTGGAGCATCGCGGTGTGTACTGATACTGTCCTTGGGCCTGTCGGCTAGAGCAGCTGCTATTTGCGTAGTTGTTCTCAGAATCTGTTGCTGTCACTCTCATGACAGTGAGGGTCCTTAATGTCCTGTTATCATTTGTGCCTTACAAGTTTAAGGAGAAACTGCTTAGTTGTTTCTGAAAGCCACACACCAACCGTGAGCCAGTGTTTGCATTCCTTCACACCCTCCCCATCAGTTTCTATTTTTAGCTATCGTAAATATTCAGGCATCTTAGGGGCTTTAATTTGTATCTCTCTAAAGATGTAAGCATCTTTCCTTGTGATTATTTAGCTCTTGTATGTATACTTTTGTGTGTGCTAAAATATTTGCTCACTTTTAGTTTTAGTTTTTGAGACAGGGCCTGGGCTGGTCTTGAACTCCAGATCTCTTGCCTGGGCTCTCAAATGCTGCAATCACAGCTTGTAGCACTGTGCCCAGCACAGGTGGCATTCTTACTAATGAGCTTTGAGAATTCTAGAAATATTCTCCATGTATCTCACTGATCAGACATGTTCTTCGCCAACTCCTCTTCTGACTGTAGAACATACCTGCCTGTCTTCCATAGAGGGCTTAATTCATCATGTTTTCTAAGAGTTGTGTTAACCCATGTCAGAAAGGGTTTTCTTATATTTTTAGCAAGAATGCAAAAACTTACTCTGAGCTCATAATTTCTTTCTTCTCCACACTTAGATTCAACAATTCATTATAAAATGAGGTTGTATCTTCTTGGGAAGCTGTCCCTCCCTCTCACCCGGGGAGCTTATCTTTATTTTATGTGTGTGGGTGAAACCACTTGTTCATACGCCCTGGTCCCTCTCCCTGGATTCCTTTCCTTAGATTTCAGACTGTTTTGGTAACTAGGAGACCTCAGCTCATAGATGAGTCAAGAAATGAAAATTATGCTTGTCTCAGTTATCTGTAGTCTTTAAGTCAGGAGGGGAACATGTTTCAACACAGCCCTGTGTGTACACGCATCGGAAAAGGAAGCACAGGAAAACTGTGACCAGCTTCGTGTTCAGTCAGTCCGGTAATTTACAGGCAGTATAGCCTGAGGAAAACTGACACGCAGAGTGGGAAGCGACGAAAGACTCACCATAAAATATCCAACGTGCCTTGGGGCTGACCAGACTGGCTACACGCAGTGATGCTACGCACTAAGTACACTCGCCGTGGAATCTGTGGGTCAGCGGTTCCCTAACACGAGAAAGTCAGAGGCGCTCCACACTCCCGCGTTTCCCGTCCATCTCAACTGGGCGTGGATTAAACACAGTTTGGGCGTCGTGTAATTTCATTCTTTTAATCCTAGCACGGGTTAAAACTCAAACTATGTGATATAGATAAACTTCTGGAAGGAGAATATGGTGCATATCTCAATTTAATTTATTCTGTGTTCTTTTCGGATTTCGCCTTGAGATCCTTTTCGAACACCTTCTCCCTGTTCCACGTCTTAAGCCTCACGTCGAGGAAAACCTTAGAAGGCAGATTCATCTGTTCAGACACTGCCCCAAAACTGTACTTTTGGATCTTCCTATACCCTCTGACTCTTAATTTTGTCTAGGATCGTTTTCAAATATGAACAATTTTTCAGACCGCTTTCTAGACTCAGTATCTGCCACTTTTCTCGCCTCTCCAGGAGGAGCTCAGAGACGGTAGAAGCTTAGCCACTGGCGGAGCCCAGCCCAGGGCTTGGCGGGATAAACGAATAAAATATTAATCAATTTTTAATTTTTCCCTCTGCTACTGTGATTTTTCAAAACTTAAGATATAGTTCATGCGCACTAAAGCTCAACATTTTAAAGTGGTCAATTCAGTGATTATTCGTGTACTGAATCATTAACATTCATTGCTATCTGACTTCAAATTTTTTATTTCTCCAGTCCCGGGCAACCGGTGATACGTCCTAATTCTAGCTTTGGTGGTCTGGAAATCTAATTTTAATAACAACATGCAGTATGTGTCTTTTGTGCTGGTTTCTTTTTCTCCACACGGTGCTGGTAATGTTTCAGAAGTACAGTCCTTTCTGGTTTCAGAAATATCATGTTGTTGGGTCGTGTAGGGCAAGACAAAATCTAGTGAGAGCCAGATCAGGGCTTTTCAAGAGTTAATCAGTTCCGGTTATGGATTTGAACAATCGAACAGGAACTTCTCGTTTGAGTTAAAAGGAAAAAAAATTTGCAGGCCGAGCCAGCCAGGAGTCGAACCTAGAATCTTCTGATCCGTAGTCAGACGCGTTATCCATTGCGCCACTGGCCCGCCATGTGGGGGTAGTCCTCCACTATTTATTATTAGCCACTTCATTAAATTAAAGGCCGACTTAGTTTCAAGTCATGTAAACTCAACAAATGTTCGATTTGTGTAATTTACAACCCTTAAAATGTTTTACATTCATAAAGGAATTTCCTGCCTGTACGCCACTTACGTTATAAAAGTTTTGTTTTCTATTCTCGGTGCCTCTTGGTTTCCATTAATTTAGGCAGTTGGTTCCTCTGACATTA
Source organism: Neodon shergylaensis (assembly GCA_025134845.1). NCBI lineage: Eukaryota > Metazoa > Chordata > Mammalia > Rodentia > Cricetidae > Neodon > Neodon shergylaensis. Next base: position 165,181 of record JABTXL010021127.1, on the reverse strand, counting down.
AACAACCTTTCACCTCCAGCCCGGTTGATTGAATGAAAGAGTGATGAAACGAAACCCATTCTTTCCTCCCCTTCCTTCTTTCCTCTTATTTTTAGATGTTTTGAAACAGTATCATTCTGGCCTCAAAATGGCAATTCTCCTGCCTCAGGCTCCTGGAGTTCTGGGATTACAGGTATGCACCACAAAGTTAAAAATATCTTAAGTTTTACAATCTCAATTCAGTCAGAAATTTAGACGCTCATAGTGCAATTGAAAATTAAAATTAGTCAGACGTGGGGATACAAAACTTTAAACCCCAGCATTTTGGTTTTTACCTGTGGAGTTATCTTAAAAATATAAAAGAAAGCTTGGCTGAATTTTATTTAAGTGTTATTATTTGTTAATGTGAGTGAAATCACAACAGAGTTGGTCAAACCTTTCCTGATTGAGTTTGGGTCAGCCTGGATGCTGCACTGCAGGTATTGATTGTTACTGGGTAGCTTTCAAGCTTCTTTATTCTAATTTAAAAGTAACAAGAAAGAGTTCTACATTTTAGAGTTTAACACTACCACGGAAATGCTTTAGAGGAAAAGCTATGAGTCTTAGAGAGAAAAGATATAGCAAAGCCCTTGTACGCTGTGAGCAGGATTTGAACCTGCGCGGGAATAACCCATTGGGTTTCGAGCCCAACGCCTTAACCACTCGGCCATCACAGCTAGCTATGCAGAGAGGTGCTATTTTTCACATATGTCCTAAACATGTCCTAAACAAAAAGAATCATATAAAAGGCATTTGCAAGCATTGAGCACTATAATTCTATCAACGCCACATACTCCCGTCTATTGGACAATTTCCTTTCAGTAATACACAGAAGGCAGTAACTTGGTCAAAACCTAATCAGATCTCTCCCTCTAGCCTTTCTTAATCTGACTCTATCGCTACAGGCTTTTAGGTCCCAAATTACAGGTTTTAAAAGGATAGCAAGGGGGAGGAGGTGGGAATCTTAGATAGATAGATAGATAGATAGATAGATAGATAGATAGATAGATAAAAGGATAGCAATATTGCAGCACACCAGAGTTTTTAACCTTCTTCCTCCCCACTCCGGTACTCATAGATAATCGTTTTTTTTTTTTTTTTTTTTTTTTTTTTTTTTTTTTTTTGGTTTTTCGAGACAGGGTTTCTCTGTGGTTTTGGAGCCTGTCCTGGACAGATAATCGATTTTTTTCTTCATAGTTGTGTTAGGGAATAAAGGCTGAGTTAGTTGTATATACACTTACAATCTTATTCAATCATCCTCTCTCCACACAGCTCGAGATGCACTGCTCCCTAGGGAGGCACTTTGGCAAAATCTATCTATACTCAAAATTCATGTGCCTTCTGAGACGGCATTTCTAAAAATGTTTGCCCACTCCAGGGGGTCTGTTGGGGTAGAGCTCATTCTCTTCTGTATTATCTGGAACTGCAAGATTGGGGGAAAACAATATGAGTCTTTTAAAATAATTGTCTTGTTAATGTTAAATAATTCAGAATAATTTAAGCAGGTACTTTATGGCAACACACACACACGCATAGTGAAGTATTATGCATGTTTAAGAGCTGGCCTTTGGTTAGACACCTGTAATTCTAGTTCTCGAGAGGAGGAGTATTAGGGGAAATAAGGGACTCGAAAGAAGGCGGAGCTGAGGGATGATGCCCTGGCCCTTTGGAACGTGGAAGGGTAGAGGGCCACAGCACTTGAGCAGCTGAAGACTCATTTTGGATTCCCCATTCTTTGCTGTGATTACCTAGCACAGATTTTGCTTGATAATAAACACAAATAATCCTTTGACTCTCCTCATCAGTGGAGGCAGGAGAAGCATAAATTCTAGGCAATCCTCCACTACGTAGAAAATTCGAGGCTATTGAGACCCTGTTTCAAAGAAAGAAAACATATAAGAAAATGAGACTATAAGGTGTGTGTGTGTGTGCATATAAATCTTTACTGTAAAATCCATGTTGAGATCAAAGTGCATAGACGATTACCATGGAAGACATATTAGTGTTAGATTATTCATGTATTTTTACAAAACTTACTCCAAGAGCTGGACACAGTGCACACACCTTCAATTCCAGTACTTGCGAGGCTGAGGCAAGTGAGTCTCTGAGTTTTAGGAAAGCCTGGTCTACACATAGAGAGTTCCAGCACAGCCCAGGGTATGCAGAGAAACTCTGGGAAAAAAGAAAATCTCTACAAGAATGTATAATTAACAAACAACGGACCCTAGACAGTTTCTTCACTGGCTTTGAAGATTTTTTTTAGACTGAACCGACAGTTTCAGCTTCTGTTTCACCTACTTAACTGCTCAAAGTGTAACATGGGGTGGGAATCTAAAGATTCATCTTCAGACAAAAGCATACGTAAGATTAAAATCGTGAAACTTATGCTATATAAACTGACAACTTTCTACTTGAGGCCAGTCCCCCTTGAGCGTTAGTTAGGTCGGGTTGCATGCTATTGTTATTAAAGAGCCTCTCCTTTATTACTTTCTGAGATGTCACAAATTGGGAGGTTTGCATAGCTGCAGAGGGACCAGCCTTCTGCAGGCCAGGGAGACCAGGAGCGAGATGCAGAGTTGGCAAGAAAACATAGACTTCTTTTTCTGAGGGATAAAAGCTTCTCTTCTATTTTATTATTCTTTCTGTTGCCTGTTCTACTCTTATTTTTCTGCCCTGTTCTTCTAATGTTTCCCTTCTTTCTTCTTCCTAATGCCTTCCTTCTTACTACTTCCTGATAGCATCCTTCTACATCTTTCCTGGTGTTTTCCTTCTACCTTCTTTATTTTTTCCCTTACAGCATCTATACCCCAGCAGAATCTTAAGCAATATAGAAATTACAATGTGGTCACATCCTAGTTTTTAAGTGAATGGTTACAATGAATACAAGTAAAATTCAATATGTTTTCCATATCCCTACATAATTAAACGTTTTATATATTAGAGGTGAAAAATTATCTCCAAGAACCCACATACATATTTATGTTCTAGACTTCTTACAGGTCATGAACCTTTCAGTCATAACTATTTACATAGACAGAGTTTCTATAATTGTTAGAAAAACAGGCCACTAGTTTCACTTTTCATATTTCAGAGTTCTGTCCAACTATCTTACTATCTTTGTTTTCTAGTTACATGAAGTCAACTGTTTAAAGCTTTGCTATGATGCACACTCAAACCCGTGAATAGATTTCCCAGTATCAGGAAGAACTCGAGCTAATTCCTAGGACTCTTTTGTTTTTCTAATCGTTAACCTAAACCATAGTCGATATTTCTCCTCAAGAGAAACTCATAGGTCCTAGTGCATGGCACTTCTTTGGTCCTATATTCTATCCTCTGCAGCTTTTGCTCTACCCGGGGCGGTGGCAACACTTTAAACAGTACAGCTTAAAAGGAAACCATCTTCATAATAATCCACAGATAAAAATGCCCAGCAGAATGAGGTATTTCCATAAGGTAATCACATCACATTAAAGGCAGTGGGGATCCCCCCAGCACCCATTCCCACCATGCCAGATATGAGTTAAAAATGGAGGTGGCAAACATATGAAGGCACAGGAGTAGCTAGAGACATTCTGGAGTCAAAGCCACCAGGGCCTTGCCTACCTGGGATTCACGCATCAGGAGGGCCTTGCATTCTGGTGGGCCCATCTCCTGAAGTCTATTGCCACTTGCTGTTCCTCTGACGTGGCCACCGGCACATAGAAACAGTATTTTACTAGAATTCTGGAGGCTAGTTCAGGATCAAAGAGCTGCCAGGGTTCGTTTCCGGTAAGACACGTCTTTCTTTTTTCTGTCTCTATTCTAGTGAGATCTTTCCTCTGTGCATGTAGGGAGGGAGGTAGCTCATGTCCTTTCCTCCGTCACACAAGGACACAGGCTCCACGTTGTGACCTCACTTAACTCTAATTATCCTCTACAATTTCCATCTCTCAATGCTCTCACACCGGAGTGAGGAATCTCCAGGAAGATGCAATCCGGCCGCGCCATTTCCACCTTCTCACTCTGACTTCTACTCATCTCAAATGATTGCTGTGCCGCGCCAGGGCACCTTCATGCCGAGACTGGCAGAGGTGCCGGGATTGAGACACGGAGGCTTCTTTTCAGGTGGAAGAACAGCAACTTTTATTTGCCCTGAGCTAGAGCCTTTTATACCTTTAGGCAGATGGCCGAGACCTGCTGAGCAGCCAGAGGTCAAGATTAGAGCATCCTGTACTGGGAACACTTCTGCGGAAAATCACCCGCCAGGAAAAACACAAACATCCTTGTCAATTACAGAGTACAAGGAAGTTCCGCTGTCGGTCAGGGGAGCAAAGGCAGCCGGATCACAACATGCTGAGTTCACTATGATGTCTAGGAAGAAAGGAAGAGTCACCATAGAGCATCACGAGGGCACTAGATCTGTGTGCATGAATGTTTCTCACAACCATGGGGAAAGGCCCTCTGGTGAAGCGTGACACCATTTTCAAGGAAGGCCTGTATCCTATAAATCTCGTCTTAGCATTTGAATCTCTCCAGTCTGTAGGTATTTTGCTCTGCAGCGTATTAAAGGAGAGCTGATATTTCAGTTCCGTTTTGTTGATTTGCTCTAACTGTGGTTTATGCGTTAATTAACCCGAATCACTTGGAGCCATCCCCGTCCCCTTGACCTGTAGTCCTGGGTCAGGAATCTCTGCCAAATGAGTCAATGAGTTTGATCTGATACAATGTTTATAACCCTTCTCCCTTGATCCCACACCCTCAAAATTCCTTCTTCTTTAGGTTTGTCGGATTTCAGTCAGTACACATGGAGAAATTTAACGTGGCACGGTGGCCTGTAATCCCAGTAGCCAGAAGGCTGAGGGACGGGGAGGACGATTGGCACAAGTTCTAGACCAGCCTGGGCTGCAATGTGGCGCTGTCTCCAGTGAATAAATGAATGAATGAATGAATGAATGATGACTAAAATGACGTACTTCTTCTGGTTTGTGACACATCTTCTCAAAAGTCACACTTTGATTTTTACCGCCAAGGGTCAGGGACACATCCTGAAGAGAATCAGGGGAGTCTCAGAGGACAGCTCCCCCAGTGTCCTGTCTCTCTGCAAGAGACACAAACATTCTCAGGATGCGTAGAACAGCTACTCCCAGCTATCACTGGAGTCAAAAGCTGGAGCTAGAGAATCATTTCAGTAAACTTGGCTCAGGAAGGTCATAGTTCTCACCTTCCACCCTTACTTTATTACAGATAGAAAATTTCTAAATCTTACTAAAAATGTCAACCCAGGCAAGCATCCCTAATCTACTGAATTTCCCTGTTTTTTTGTGTCCTACCTATGCTTTGTAGGGGAGAAGAAATATCTTTACTCACTAACCACTGTGACCCAGGAGGATAAACAGACAAGAGAAGTATTATTATTAGTAATATAAAAACAAGATTTAAAGCAGATGATTTTGGTGCACAATGTTAATCCTAGCACTCTGGAGGCAAAGGCAGAGGCAGACACATAGATAGATCTCTGATTTTGAGGCCTGCCTGTTCTTCAGAGAGAGTTCCAGGGCAGTCAGGGCTATACAGAGAAACATTGTCTCATAAACCAAACAAACAAACAAAACACCCAAACAACAACGACAATAAATACTCCACCAAGATTTATATGGACTGGGTTAAGGGTGCACGTTTGTAATGCCAGCACTGAAGTAAGTAAGCAAATAAACAACATTTTAAGGACTGGCAGTCCCGAAGAAACAGGCAAATCTATCATGTCAGGCTTCATGAAAACAGGCTAATTATGAAGAATGACCACGAGAACTATGCATGATCTACAGAAGACAAACTGGTGTAGGATGGGCACTTATCAAGGTCTATACAGATTATTTTCTGTGTTCCTCATTTTTTGCTTTGGACAATCAAACAACAGAAACTTGACACTATCGTGATTTTATAAAGACAGCCTAAGAAGACACCTGTTTCCCAGAGGGCAAAAGTCATGCCTTTAGATATTTGCATTCTGTTGTAGATGGTGGCGTTATTTCAAGGTTTCGTTTGTTTCTCAGGATTTTCCAGAATACTGGCACAAGAGACTAAGTCGAGTTGATTGCCTGCAAAGGAAATAACGCTTATAGTTGCACATGGGCTCAGAGTGCTAACTTCAGATTCCCTAAGAATCGTTTTCTTTCTCCAAGAATGAGCATCCGGATGCTTTGAACGTACGGAAGTAAGCTGTGTAGACAGAGTTTTAGTCTGGAAATCGTTTTTTTGCAAAATGTGTCCTTAGCTTTTCTCTCTCGCTCGAAGTTTGGGCAGAGTTTTATGCGCTATTATTTATAATTTATAAATATAAAACAGAGAGAGAGAGAGAGAGAGAGAGAGAGAGAGAGAGAGAGAGAAAATCCTACCTCCTTAAAAATGATCATTTCTAAAACCTAGCATAGTAACTTTGTCTGTAATACATAGGTGTGGCACTAGGAGATACGTTAGCGTGTTGTTTCCGTAGTGTAGTGGTTATCACGTTCGCCTCACACGCGAAAGGTCCCCGGTTCGAAACCGGGCGGAAACACTTTGATTAACTTTTTGGAAGCAACTATTGGTTGTTCCCTTTGGAGAAGCAGAGTTGTGTTTGCTTGTTGTCTCCATTTGTCTTTTATTTTAAGTAACAACAATACAAAATTCCCATGCTTTAAAAAAAAATTTAAACAAAAATAATAATCGCATCTCTTAAGTATACCTAAGAAAGGCGCTTACTCGAGCGCCGGCCGGTTAGCTCAGTTGGTTAGAGCGTGGTGCTAATAACGCCAAGGTCGCGGGTTCGATCCCCGTACGGGCCAGCAGAAACTTTTCTTTGCCGGCTAATTCAACCAAGTCCAGAGTCTCACTAAGTGTCTCACGGTTTTTCTTTTGGTGAGGCATTGAGATAGTTACTGCCTTAAGTCCCTAATCAAGGCTAGCATCAAAAACAAAACGGGGTAGATGAAAAACAACACGACTGATTGTATTTATATTTCAAACAAGAAAGGTCTCATGTAATTTCGTAAGAATGAAGCCGATAAGCTCGGTGTGGATGTTGGCGCAGGATGTTAGTTTAGCTTTGGGGAAGTTAAGTCAGGAGGACCAGGAACCAGAAAGAATTATGACACTAAGGAGTTTTTCTGTGGCATATAAAATGATAAAGACAACTCCAAATTCTTAAGGTTCTTAAAAAACAGAATGATCAGACTATAAATTTCAGCATATCTATTTTCCTTGTTCTCAAAAGTAAAAATGAACCCTGTTCCAAACCAAATGACATGGCTTATTTCTTTGGTACTGGTAATCAGAGGCCGTCATTTGACTGAAAAGGTCGGCTGGCACTGGCTAAGAGATTCCACCTGAATTTCTGCAGCAGAATTCAGGTGTCACGCTACTGCAAGATAACAGCGTAGATAGCAGACCTTTCTCTCGCTTTTTGTGTCATGAGACATTTACCCTTTAGGAGCTTCGCTATAGTCAAAAGAGTTCAACTCAGGGATTCGCCAAGATGGAACATTTGAGTACAGAGTGTGACCATTTATAAATGTCACGAAGCACTTTCAACATATTTAGAGATGGTGACATTAGTGTGACAAAACACAACAGTGGAAGAAGGCCCCGCTGGGATTCGAACCCAGGATCTCCTGTTTACTAGACAGGTGCTTTGACCGGCTAAGCCACAGGGCCCCCCTTAAGCACCTGTACAATTATAGTCTCTATATATTCATGGTTTGTGTGAAACAGTTATTTCCCGTATTTACTTGACCCTGCACCAAAGAAACCACACGCATGCCTCCATCTTTATACAAAGAGAATTTCCAGCATTTAAGAAATGTTTTTGTAAATGTAAGGTTTAAAAATAATTTCAAATTTAAATAGGCTTGACAATTTTATTTCGTGGTGACTTGCGCCCCCTAGAGGGAATATTGGACGTTTCTGTATATTTTAACAGTTTCCTCATTTTCTTCTGTTCCCTAAAGTTGTTCTCTATTGGGCTTCAGTCCTTATTTTTCCAGGTATTGGAGATAAAACAACGAACAAACAAAACAGCATAAATTTATTTTACTATAAAAGCTGGCTTCAAACTCGGAGATCTGTCTGCCCAAGTACTTGGGTTAAAGCGTGGGCCGCTTTGACTGTCTCTGCTACTTTAATCTGGCAGAGAAAGCAGGCCCAGATGAAGATTTTTGTAGGAAGTGCGGGCTGTGAGATCCCACGTGCCCTCTCCTGAGATACCCCTACCCCGCCCCCACCTTTCAAAGATACCCTGGCCTTTTCTCATGATGCTGGGAGCTCTCTCTGAGCATCTCCCGCCTCTTGTTTAGTTCTTTGCCCCACGAGGTTAAAACAGACTAATTCCCTGTCCTCCAGGTTATAATAAACTAGATGGAGGACATGGAGAAATGAATAAAGAAGTGGGTGAAACGTGACAACCCCTTCCGAATGCTGTCAAAGTCTCTAACTTTGGACGTGGTGATGGGGCATCAGAGCAGACAAGAGACCTCCTCACTGCACCTTCCCTGTCCCTTTGATGCACGGGGAAAGGTGGTGGCGAACTTAGAGGAAGGCAGCTTAGCATTAGAATGAGATTGATTTCCCTCCCTCCCTCCCTCCCTCCCTCCCTCCCTCCCTTCCTCCTTTCCTCCCTCCCTTCTTCTCCCCCCCTTCCTCCCTTCCTCCTACGCTCCCTCCCTTCTCGTCTCTGTCAATTTGAGACAGGGTCTTTAGAAAGTCCAGGTTTGCCTGGAACTTTGAGCCCTGACTGGCTTCAAATTTGCAACAGTCATCCTGTCTCCCAAGGGCTGGTATTATAAGCACTGGCCACACCTCATGCTCCCTGGAATGTTCTTTTGTGGAGAAGACTGAGGGCATCTGTATTCACAAGACCTGAGAGATAGGCGCCGCCGAGGAGTTTACAGTGCTGTGGATCTGCTTTCCTGCGGTTACCTCCCAACTCTTTCCTTTCAGACGGGCCCCATCCGCGTGTCCCTTCCCACAGTGGCCCAGACGGCCAGACGGCATCCGTTTGTCCACACGCCCTGCCACCCTGCCGTTCCTCTCCTCACATAAGCACTTTTTAATCTTTTTTTCTTTTTTCCCCACTTCCTTTGAGACAGGGTTTCTCTCCGTTAACAGCGCTGGCTGTCCAGGAATCTGAGTTGTAGACCAGGCTGACCTCGAATTTACAGAATCTGCCTGCCTCTGCTTCCCAGAGCTGGGATTAAGGGTGTACACACTACAGTTCTGAATAGAGGTGGTTCTCCTCCCCTTGCCCCCTGCTGCCATCCCACTGAAGTTACTCTGTGCACACATAAATCATTTCTAAAGGCCAATGGCTTCACAAAATCCTCCTGGGGGCACTTGCTTAACATCTGTCTCAGGAGTAAAGCTAAAGATTTTTCCACCATTTCTCAGCTCCCTCTATGCGCCTATGTGGGTATTTTACTTGTGATAACTAGAGGCAGAATGGCCAGTTTACCCAGTTCCCCCCCTCTTTTGAGAGAGAACACATTTTTATTTTATTTTTTTTCCATTTAAAAAAAGCAGAAGAAAAAGAAAATATTGATAAGCACAGTGCAGTGTTGATGGTTCAGGACAGCAGTGGCTTTGAACACTGAGATGAGAGCTTACATTCGCACCAGGAGACTTTGCATTGCCTGTTCCTGTTGACTTCTAAATCCAAACATCAGCTTTGGAACCGACAATGTTTAGAGTGATGTATAATGCATATAGTAAAAAAACAAATAGTGCATGGTGATAAATCTCTACAATTAAAACTTGCCATTTATATGTATTTAAAGGATTTTGGTTGTCTGTGTGCTTGGTCATCTCTTTTAATGCTCCTGAGTTGCACTTCTTTTTTGTAGTGCTGGGGACTGGACTCAGGGTCCCATGCATACAAGGCAAACACTCTGCCAGCTGAACCACACTCCCAGCCCTGTGGCTTGCATCTTACACATGAACATCTCTTAGACTGTTTGTCCATGTTGTGAGGCTGACATATTCTCCATGATGACGCCCAGCGGGTGTGTTTCATACTCTAATCTAGCAGACTGTAGATCTCAGATCTGGTCATATTGGCTGCTGTTTTCTTAACATCAGGTCCTTGATCAAATTTACTTTTTCTTTCTCACAATTGAACCATTGAGGTTATTGTAACAGGGTAAAGGTTTCCCCATCTTATCTGAGCTGAAGGTATCTTTGGTTGCTACCCCAGCCCGGAGAAGTCCCACGGGAAAGCACTGTTCTAGAAACTCAGGGTCTTGCCGGGTGGTGTGGTGCACGACTTTAATCCCAACATTCTGGAGGCAGAGGCAGGCGGTGTGAGTTCTAGGTCAGTATGTCTGGCCTACAAGTTACTGGACAGGCTCCAAAGCTACAGAGAAACCGTGACTCGAAAAATCAAAAATAAATAAATAAATAAATAAATAAATAAATAAATAAATAAATAAATAAA
>JABTXL010021127.1:60871-154712 GCA_025134845.1 Neodon shergylaensis | reverse complement strand
AAATAAATAAATAAATAAATAAATAAATAAATAAATAAATAAATAAAAAAGGGTCTTAATGCCCCAGCGAATTGCATTTTCTTGGCTCTTGTTAAACTGCTTGCTTGTTTCTCTCTGTAGCTGCCAACCAGGATGGAGTTTTTCTCTGTTCTTTATCTTTAAAAACTCCCTGTAATATACCCTTAGTATACCCTTAGGGCTGCTGTGTGAGAAATGTTTCTCTCCAGGCAGCCAGTCGCTGGCTGATTTAATACTGACTCTTGATTCGAACTTTGGTCGTGCTGAGTGGTTTCTGTTTTTTGTTTTTTTTTTTTTTTATCTCATAACATTATGTAAAAGACCTTTTCCTGTTGTGAGGTTAAAAAAATGTTATCTTAAAAGAAAAATGTCTAAGCCGGGTAGTGGTGGTGCACATCTTTAATCCCAGCACTCGGGAAGCTGAGGCAGGCATATCTCTGTGAGTTCGAGGCCAGCCTGGTCTACAGGAGCTAGTTCCAGGACAGCCAGGGCTGTTACACAGAGAAAGCCTGTCTTGAGAAAAAGAAAGTCTAGATTTTAATTTTTAGGATGAGTCATCTAGATAAGTACCTTAGGTTCTTTTTTATACCAAAGAGAAGGAAAACAACACCAGCTGGGTTTCTGTTGTCTTCAATACTAGGGAATGTACCAGTATTGATTCTGGCTAGGGAAATCTTTAGAACAGAAAATGGTAACATACCAACAGAACCCGCACAGGGGCAAGTGACACAAATAGTCACATTCTGAGCCTCTGAAGCCTGTAAGATAACAGCGCCCGTCTTCCCCAGCTGAGAATGCATTTCCATACCTGCTCCATTTAATCTAAACACGTGCTTTTACCCTCTCACAGTACACACTGAGTTGTCAGATCCCTTGCGGAGGGTCAGCCATATCTTCTGTCCTATCCATCACCTTTCCAAAGCGGAGAAGCTAACCTGTTGCAGCCCCACAGAAGGGGGCACATAGATGACTGCCTTATGTCCTTATAAACTCAAAGATCAAAAAAGGCAGAGTCCTCTTTCCTCAAGCCCATAAAGGTGCAGAATTTCCTTCCTTTGTTCCATGGGTTGCTGTGGGACCTCCTTTTCCGGCTTCTCTCGCTGCAAGGGGCTGTGGTTATTGAACACACCCGACCTCCTGAATTCTTTCTCAGCAGGGACTCCCAGGTCACACTAACTACTTGCACTTTTTGGGCTCTGAGGTCAAGTTTACTGAACTGGGAATCTGCATTATTGAAACACACTAATAACTAAGTTCTACTTTTTGAGCAGAGCACATGTTATTTTATTCTGATTGCTCACCTGGCTTCTTAAGCTGTTAATTGTGTCAGAATGAGGACTGTATCCTCCTCACTACCAGATAGGCTCTGAGCAAGAATCCCTGAGCTTCTACTACTATGAGCAGTAGGATTTGCACTATTGTGGGAATAAAAAAAAAAAAACTGAACTAATCTAAATTTTATCATCCACTTCACATACATACATACATACACACATACACACCATGAACTTTTTTTGGGGGGTCCATATCCATATAAAAGCAGGTAGTTAGTGAGAAGAGCACACAAAAAGAAAGTTGGTGAAGGATTGAACATGAATACTTTGTTGTGTAGAACTTTAAACTGAGCCCTCTCAGCCTCAGTACCTTAGTGCTTCCCTCCCTCCCTGGCAACCTAACAACTACACATGCACGTACTGAAATGTTGGGAACTTTCCATCATCTACCTGAGTCCTTGTGCATGTTCTCCAAATAGAACTCAGTTATTAAATGGGGGCAAGATAACCCTCAGGTGTTGACTCAGTTCCTGGTGTTTTGACTCAGTCCCTGGGAAAGGGACAAAGTGACCCTCAGATGTTTTCCCTTGCCTCATCTGATCTGGCAACCGCTCTCCAGCCAATTATTGGTAATAGCCCCTTTACATAAGCCAATTGTAATAGTTAAACAACAAACTCCCCACCCTATATAGGTTTAGGACACAGAGCTTTACCTAATGTATTAATTTGTGACTTAGGCTGCCCGCTTCTCTGTGCTCAGTAATGCAATAGATCACCTGTAGCTCTCCATCTCTCAGAATTCTGAGAGAAAAATTTGTGCCAGCTAGCTCCTGCATAACTCTGAACTTTAAGTGCATCTCACACTGAAAATGGACCATGATTTCTTTCTCTTTCTTTTTTTTGGGGGGGGGGGTGTTTCAAGACAGGGTTTCTCTGTGGCTTTGGAGCCTGTCCTGGAACTCCCTTTGTAGACCAGGCTGGCCTCGAACTCACAGAGATCCGCCTGCCTCTGCCTCCCAAGTGCTGGGATTACAGGCGTGCGCCACCACCGCTCGGCTGGACCATAATTTCTTACACTTGTGAATATTGCTGCTAGGAAGCAGCTTTGATGTTTGAGCTAACAAAGCTTTATGATTTTTCATAAGTAGTTTATCTGGTACACTTCATGCGATAAATTACTTTCTTTTTGACTTGTTTTTGATAAAACAATACCTCTATAATATTAGTTGCTATACACCTTAATCTGTTCTGCATTTTCTTCCGGGAGTATCTACCACCAGATATCCCGTACCTTCGTTTCCTCAGCTGGAAGCAATTTCCACGACGATATTTCCTAGGCTGTATTATCCAGAGGTATCCTCAAAAACGTACCGTTAGCCGGGCCAAGAGTTTGCCAGAATGACATTTAGTAGACCATAATTATGTTCTGTAGTAGAGGATGAGTTAAGAATGCTATCCTTTATTGAAGGTTAATATTTAGGCAAGCTTCTCAAAATCCAAACGGACTCAGAATATAAAAACGTTGTGACACTTAACTGTAATGGTAATTGGCCCATAAACGACTCTGATAACGGTACTTTTGTTGGGTAGACAAAAATACCTCATTTATTTTAAAAATGAGTTTTTAGGTTTCCATGCAGCAGCTGCTTTTTGGACTATATGAGTGGCTCTGAAAAGAGCCTTTGGTGGGATTATCAAAATCTGCTCACTTGGCCTTGTGGTGGCTCTCGGTCTTCTTGGGCAGCAGCACCGCCTGGATGTTGGGCAGTACGCCGCCCTGCGCGATCGTCACGCGGCCCAGCAGCTTGTTGAGCTCCTCGTCGTTGCGGATGGCCAGCTGCAGGTGGCGCGGGATGATGCGCGTCTTCTTGTTGTCGCGGGCCGCGTTGCCAGCCAGCTCCAGGATCTCGGCCGTCAGGTACTCCAGCACGGCCGCCAGGTACACCGGGGCGCCGGCGCCCACCCGCTCGGCGTAGTTGCCCTTGCGGAGGAGGCGGTGCACGCGGCCCACGGGGAACTGCAGGCCGGCCCGGGAGGAGCGGGTCTTGGCCTTGGCACGAGCCTTGCCACCTTGCTTTCCGCGTCCAGACATACTAGAAACCTTAACAAGCTGGAGGTTATGAAACAAAACCGAGGCAACTCCCTTGGTTTTTATAGTCAAGCCACGGCGCGAAAAAGGAGACACATCATTGGTTAACATTCTGAGTTCATTTTAACCAATGGAAACGAGGTTTGGGAACTTTTGTATTCTGATTGGATCAAAATAGACCCAACCTTTTTCTCTGAGTGCCCACTAACAAGACACAGAACACTTCACTCTATTTGCATACGAAGCGCTAGATAAGGCGTACACAAGGCATGTTTGTCTTGGTTTCCCGTTGGTGTTTTTCCCCGCGGTTCTCCATCATGCCTGATCCTGCAAAGTCAGCTCCTGCCCCGAAGAAGGGCTCCAAGAAGGCCGTGACCAAGGCGCAGAAGAAGGACGGCAAGAAGCGCAAGCGCAGCCGCAAGGAGAGCTACTCGGTGTACGTGTACAAGGTGCTGAAGCAGGTCCACCCCGACACCGGCATCTCTTCCAAGGCCATGGGCATCATGAACTCGTTCGTCAACGACATCTTCGAGCGCATCGCGGGCGAGGCGTCGCGCCTGGCGCATTACAACAAGCGCTCGACCATCACGTCCCGGGAGATCCAGACGGCCGTGCGCCTGCTGCTGCCCGGGGAGCTGGCCAAGCACGCCGTGTCCGAGGGCACCAAGGCTGTCACCAAGTACACCAGCGCCAAGTAAACTTTCCAAGTGACTGTTAACACCACCAAAGGCTCTTTTCAGAGCCACTAAGTTGTCTGTATTAGAGCTGCCAACACGAATGAGTTCTAGGGCAAAGTTCCGGAACCCTTTACTCAGACCGCGATTCTGGTGCCAGGTGTAGTGCATAAATATACAAGGGTAGCGCAAAGAACTGTCTGTGCCAGTGGCTCAACTTTGTCCTGAGAAGCCACAGACTGCAGGTTAAATGACGTGAACTTTGGACGTAAGGAAGTATTAATGAAGTTTAGGCTGCATTGTTTCCTGGCCTAATTTGTTAGAAGTAGAGACTAGGGCTGAAAATGTAAAGTTCAGCTGGTGCAGAAAAACTTGGGCTTAATTCCCATCAGTATATAAACCTGGCCTGGTGTATGGGACACATCTATGTTAGTGTCTTAAGTGGAAGTAGGATTAGAATTTTAAGGTCATGTGATGTGTTAACAAATTCTGGCCAGGTTGGTCTACTTGAGGTCTCGTGTAAGGGAGGCTAGTTTCAAAAGGGTTTGGGGGCAGTGGTGGCGCACGCCTTTAATCCCAGCTCTTGGGAGGCAGAGGCAGGCGGATCTCTTGAGTGCAAAGCCAGCCTGGTATACCTAGTGAATTTCAGGACAGTCAGGGCTACACAGCGAAACCCTGTCCCAGAAAACAACCCAAACCGATTTCATTACGGAAACACGCATACATTTTTGCCACTCGCTTTTCTAAGCTTTGCGGGCACAGCTACTCAACACACAGAATGAACTGCTTTTGGGAGGAAGTGTACTTAGGAGGTGAGCAGGGTCAGTCTGGAATATGTTTTCTAGTTATTCAAGTCTGCTAGAGATTTGCCTGTTAATACTTTTTAAATATATCAAATGATTTTTAACATTTATTGAGTGCTTAACATGTCAGACACCCATCTATATATACATGCTTATAGTATATGAACCCATTTAATCTTTACACAAATCTGTGAGGTAGATATTAATAGGTATCTTTTATAAATCAGAAGCAGTCTAGAAGGATAGAGAGGAAATGATTTACAACCAAAAGAGCAAGGGCAGAGGCAACTGGAGAAGGGATCTATCCCACAAGTAAAGGGTACTGGTATAATGTGAGCTTTTTGGCATATCCCAACCAGTATAAAGTTCTCTGATCTGCCCCCTTCACTTTTAACGATAGCAAAGTCTTTCTGACCCTTTGGGCAGATCTCAAGTAGCTGATGGGACAAAACACCAGCACAGTACAGCTGCCTGTTTCAGGTTCATGGAAAAGAATGAGAAACACTTTTAGGTTTCTCCAATAAGTATTCTAGCTTTCCACTATTCTGCTACACAGGGTTTTGTTTTGTCAAAAAAAAAAAAAAAAAAAAAGACAGGTTCTTGCTATGTAGCGCTGGTTGATCTGGAATTCATTGTAGTCTCCTGTCTCAGTCATTTGAGGTTTTGCATTATAAACATTTGCCATCTCATCCAGCATTTGATATTAAGTTTTTTTTTTGTTTTTGTTTTTTAGAATGATGTTGAGTCGGGCGGTGGTGTGCATGTCTTTAATCCCAGAATTTGGGAGGCAGAGGCAGGAGAATCTCTGTGACTTCCAGGCCAGCCTGGTCTACAAGAGCCAGGACAGGTTCCAAAGCTACAAAGAAACCCTGTCTCAAAAAACCAAAAGAAAAAAAAAGAATGATGTTGAATTCCTTCAGGTTTATTTGATTAGTCTTGGATCAAGTTTTTAGCTTCTGAGTTCTCAATGGGATGCCGCTGTTGTTCACTCTAAGTTGGTAAGCTACTTTTTCCAAGTATACCTAATCTTGATTCTAGAAAATGTATTTTCTGAGAATGCGCAATGTTTTAATTAAAAAACTTGGTGGAAATAAGACCTTAACTTCCATTGTCACTACTTTTCTCTCGTTTCCCTTAGCTCTCATTCTGTTTCTCTGGAGAGTACAGCGTCAACAGCTGGAATGAATCAGTCTAGATCAATGTTTGTAAGTGGCGTAAAAACCAGGCTAGCTTAATATGAAACAGCAAATTTTAATGAAGGGATAGCTTACAACACCAAGGATCCAGCGATGAGCAGGAGATACAAAAAAGAGAGACCGGTGGGGCTCACGCCCACCAGATTTATACTTAAACATTAGCCTGAGGCGAACACGCCCCCCAATGGGCTGGGCTATCCCTACAAATATTCTTTCATAAATAGCAAATCTGATGCACAGACCTTAAATAATTTTGCACAGAACTATGAAAAGCTGGAGAAAATTCCAGGACACCTTTCTACTGCTGTCTGGTGGGCCAGCCTTCAGCAGCACAGGGCTTTGACAGGAAGCCATGGGTTGGCAAAGCTAATCTCTTCTCTCTGAGGGGGGTTAGGGAAAAAGGCACTCACAAACTCTCTTGATGGTTTCCGTCTTTCTTCTTTTTTCCTCTCTTTATTCTCTGTCCTCTGTTTCATGTTGTTTTACAGCTTTTATACCCCAACAGAATCTTCCAGGCAGTACAAGAGTTGAAAGAGTTGCATTTCATTTGTCAAGTGGATGATTACAGGTAAAACATGTTTCTCATCTCCCTCACATGATTAAACGTTTTATGTATTACAGGTGAAAAACAAATTATCCCAAGAACCCACATACATTCATACCCAAGCAATTTGTTATAGATTCGTCGTGTGGGCGAGTAAGGTGTTCTCGTCAGGTCTTTTGCTGGCAGGCTGCATTTTGCAGTTACAGAAGAAGGGCCAACTACTTTATTACTTATCTTGGAAGATAATCTTGTAAGGAATTTTAAAGTAATCACAAACCTAAACTTTTATTTACAAAAAAGAATCAGTCAGCTCTACTTAAATCTTTATGGTATATATCTGTTCATTAGTAGGAAATTGAGGGCAGAAATGGGTATAAGGAATTTACCATAACTTTGGTCATCAACCAAACCTACCAAGGAGAGTACATCAGCCAGTTCTTGTTCCCTGACCACAAAGAGTTCCACATTCAACTATGTCCCTTTCTAAAACTTTAGATTGTCTTCTTGCATTTTTCACCTCAAAGTTATTTAACAAAAACATCTTAGTCTAACTTCATTATTTTCAAAGCTTTGTTTCAGCTGTGATACACTCTGTGAACACATCTCCCAACAATAAGGTTAAAAGAATTTAAACTAGCTGGGCTTTTGAAACTCAACTGTTAGTCATTAACTTGAGCTACAATCCATGCAGCTCCTTAGGTGAGATTCACAGACCCCAACTGTGAAACATTTGCTTGTATTCATTTCTATTCATCAAAACTCTGTATAAGCTAGCATTATTATCAAATTAGACAGTACTGCTTAGGGATGGGTCATCTTTACAATCCACAGGTAAAAATGGGACGTTTCCAAGAGATAAACACACAACATTACAGGCAGTGAAACTCTCCCCATGTTCACTGACATCATGCTGCATACCAGAGAAAGAGATCCGGAACAAACACGTAAAGGCACAACAGAAACAAAAGACATTCCAGGACCTGCAGTCCCGTGACCTTGACTAAAACAGATTGGCCCATCAGAGGATTCCCTTCTGGGGGGCTGACAGCTGGAACTCCAATTGCAACTCGCTGCTCCTCTCTCTGGCATGGCCAACGGCACCCTTCTCCCTTATGATTACATGATGTGTGTGTGTGTGTGTGTGTGATTTATATAACGTATATATAAAACACATATTTCCTGCCTCTTTAGTCATTATTAGTTCCACTTAACTTTGGACAAAACAAGATTTTAATTGTATTTTTATACTGGTCTCCAATCTTCTCTTTCTCTCCCCCTGTCCCATTCTTAAGAGGAAGCTTTCTGTCTCTTTCCCTTCCCTAACCCCACCTCCCGTCCCTCTTTTTCTCTTTTCCCTATACTCCTCCCCCTACCATAGCCCTCCCAATACTCACTAAATCCACTAAATAAACTCCCCATACCCAAGTTCTCTCTGCATGGTGTATCTGTCTGTCCCTTACCCACCGCGGTCCCCTACCCATCATGGGACCCCCTCATCAAGGTCCCTCTTGCACTGTAAATCATAACTCCCTTCCCTTCAACACACACACTTTCAAAATGAAGCTTCTGGTGAGATTTCCTAGAAAACTGCAAATTTAACACCTGCGATGGATGGGAGAAAGGTCTTTGGCAAAAGTTGCTAAACTGAAATTTTCATCTGATTAAGGGTTTCACTCCGGAGTGAGGAACTCTTTGCCAATACCCTTCCCTGTAAAGTTCCATTTCCCTGTCCTGCCTCGACCCGAGATTAATCGAACAGAGACTTTTATCTCTATCTGTCTTTGGAAAATGTAACGGGGAAAATGAAATTTGTTCATTCTCCTAGGATTTTCTATGAATATATTCCTCTATTTGCATCTGAAAGCATAAACCCAGTTTTTTTTTTACTCTAAGTTTACTGCTCAAGAGAGCTACAGCATAAATATAGTTTTCACTTAGCTCTCAAGCACATTTTTAATAAGGTAAGAAGTGACATTAATTTTAATATGTTCCATATGATCCACTATGTAAAAATGGTTTCAGTATGTAAGACATTTAAGTAGACTGTGTGTGTGTGTGTGTAAGTGCTTGAGATCTATATTCTGTATTATACATCAAATGTCTTCACCTGTATTTCAATTACAGATGTTTTTTGTTTGAAACAAGGTCTCACCATGTATACTGTGCTGGCCTTTGGAGTTATGTAAACCAGTTTGCTTCTGCTGGAATTAAAGGTGCAAACCCAGTTTGATTTGAGTTCTCATCCAGGAAGATTCAGATTATATTATATACCTAAATTGTTCTACGCATAATTAATGTTAATCTCATAATTGAATGAATCCATTGAGAGAAAACTAAATAAAATAAAACAAGAGTTCACTTCCCCGTCACATGCCAGGTTGTTGGTACAGCCACATGCCAGGCATGGTGACACACACCTTTAATCTCTGTGCTTGGGTGGGAGATAGAGGCAGGCAGATCTTTGTGAGTTTGAGACCAGCATGGTCTACACAATGAGACCCTCTCTCAAAGAAAGCAAAATCAAACAACAAAAACTCATATATGCTTAGTATTATTTGACATTCAAAGAGCAGGAATGACCTTACAATGTTGGGGCAGGATTCAAGAGCCTTCTGAAATCACCTGCTCCTTTCCTAAGGGATGCGTGTGGTCAGTGAAATGGGCTTGAGCATGGAAAAAGAGCTGGAGGGCATTGAAGTGTTTGTTCTTTAAGAATCAAATATAAAGAATAAAAATGTCTCAGGTACGCTATTCACAACTCTCAAAGATTTAACAAAAGCAAACCGATTTCAATTGGCTCGGTAGCTGCCAATTGTTCCCCGGTCGCCATTCTAGGACTACTGCCACTACCAGCTCTCGATGGGTTGTTATTGGGAGGTTAATATTGACATATACATATGGCGGTATCCAGGCCCCTATAATCTCACCTCCTTTTTTTCTTTTGAGACAGGGTTTCTCTGTATAGCCTCGGCTGCCCTAGAACTCGCTCTGTAGACCGGACTGGCTGGCTTCGAACTCAAGAGCTTCCCCTGACTCTTCTTGCTGGGATTAAAAGCAAGCGCCACCATAGCCTGGTGCTATTTTCTCTTTTGTAATCCCAATTACTCTGTAAGCAAAAATCAAGATTGCAAATTTTAGGACGGCCTGGAAGGGGCTGCTTAAGACAAAATACCTCTGGTCTGTACGAAACAGACACAAGCCCCACCCCGACAAACCACGACCAAACTGATTGAAAGAACACAGCATACTTATGACCTGGTAATGAAATGGCTGTTAGTCCTTTACCACTTCAGTGTAATAAACCGTAGGAAAATCTTAACACACTTCAGTTATCTATCTTCCTCTTACATTGTAAATTTGGGGAATTTAAACTACAGCTAAACTTAAGGGGGTGGAAGCAAGTTAAAGCAGTTTTAGACTGAGGCCTACCTATTGCCTGCTGCGCGCGCGCGCACTTTTAAGTCCTAAACCCTTCCACTTTATGAAAACCCTCGTGATCCCCCCCAAACTCCGTCGGGTTCTGGAAAGGCCCAGTTGGGCCTCGATCCCAAAATCCAGCTCAAGAGCGGCAGTTCCTATAAAGCCTCCAGCATAAATAAACCTAACTGGCCAAGCTCCTTTGTTGACTGCGTGGTGGCCCTGAAAAGGGCCTTTTGCACAGTGGAGGAAAAGGCAGCAACGGCTTAACCTCCGAAGCCGTAGAGGGTGCGGCCCTGGCGCTTGAGCGCGTAGACCACGTCCATGGCGGTGACGGTCTTGCGCTTGGCGTGCTCCGTGTAGGTGACCGCGTCGCGGATCACGTTCTCCAGGAACACCTTCAGCACCCCGCGGGTCTCCTCGTAAATGAGGCCGGAGATGCGCTTGACTCCTCCGCGCCGGGCCAGGCGGCGGATGGCGGGCTTGGTGATGCCCTGGATGTTGTCGCGCAGGACCTTGCGGTGGCGCTTGGCGCCGCCTTTGCCCAGGCCTTTCCCGCCTTTGCCGCGACCAGACATGATAACAGAGGAATAAAACCCGACTGATGCCATGCCCAGCCCAGCAGGGCTCTCTTATAGGGAATGTGCGGACCGGAGTGAAAACAGGAAGCGCCAGGCGGAAGTGCCTGCGGCTGGAGGAGGGGCCCTCAGCAGCGCAGGAGTCCCGCGGCCTTTTCAATTCCGTTTTACTTCATTTAAAAACAAAGTCTGTATTTCACCCTTAATGTGATTCCTGCCCAATCCTTAAACAAGAAAAATTTAGCAGTATAGAATATACAAAGGAAGCAAATTCTGTCATCTCACACTTACATTTTTCCTTTTAGCCTTTTGTATGGGACGATGCTATTTAACTTGGAATACCTTTTAATGAATCAAACAATAAAGTGCAAAAAAAATCACTAATTGAGCCACGCAGCTAAAATTCTTTAAATGTTTTAGTAAGGGAATCATTTAAATTGCTGTCATTACTATTTTCCACTCTTATTTTGAAACAGTTTCCTTAATGTATTTGACGTGTTGATTGCTGTGTAGAACAGGCTGGTCTCGAACTCTGAGATCTGCCTGGCTCTCTTCGCGAATGATAGTATTAAAGGCTTGCAGCACAACACATGGTTTTATACTTTTTAAGTCAGACAAATTTTGAAATAATTTAAGTACTGAGAAGTAAAGCGAAATTATATTTTTGTGATAACAGATTATAAATGCTGGAGGAATCTCAATAAGAAATTTCAGGGAAGCCAGATTTTCGATTTTATAGTATATTTAACCTGTCCGCGGCCCCTCCCGCCCCCGGCCTCGTCCCCCGAGACGGTTTCTCCATTTCTGATTGTCCTAGAACTCAGTAGACCAGCTTGTCCTCCGCGTGTCTCTGCCTCCCATTTCCTGAGATTAAAAGGGCATGTCCCACCACTGCCTGAAGTTTACATAAATCTCCTTGTCAAGGCATAAATCTCACATGAGGTAGGTGGTTTCACAGACTATTAAGGGAAAAAGCGGCTCCACTTGCCGAGGATATAGCTACGCAGAGCTCTCCGTGACATATAAGAAAATCAAAAGCCTGACCCTAGCGTGAACTAGTTGAGTCTCTAGGCATAGACCGCCAAATCCAGTGGCAAGGGTGTGGCCTATTCTGACTTTGATTCCCGAAACACCGAGTGCCCTACCTTCGGAAACTGTACCCTTATATACTTTAAATAGGGGCAAGCTTTGTGCACTGCCCGGGAACCAGACTGTGGCAGGTTTCACCTCTAATCCTGTTATTTATGTCCGGAACATTTTGGTACTTGAAAGCCACGAAATAAGTCCGGACACAAATAGGTCCCGAAAGTGTTCAACTAATTTACTGAACCTGGTCTGCTAAAAGGGTACAACGGTGGTGTTTGTTTTCGTGTATGTGTTCCGCTCAATGACAAAGGTAAATGTCAAGCCTCTTTTTAGAAAATGTGGGTGGCTCTGAAAAGAGCCTTAGATTTGCGTTAGAACTAACCAAAGGAAGTTATTTCCCCTTGGCCTTGTGGCTGCTCTCGGTCTTCTTGGGCAGCAGCACCGCCTGGATGTTGGGCAGGACGCCGCCCTGCGCGATCGTCACGCGGCCCAGCAGCTTGTTGAGCTCCTCGTCGTTGCGGATGGCCAGCTGCAGGTGGCGCGGGATGATGCGCGTCTTCTTGTTGTCGCGGGCCGCGTTGCCAGCCAGCTCCAGGATCTCGGCCGTCAGGTACTCCAGCACGGCCGCCAGGTACACCGGGGCGCCGGCGCCCACCCGCTCGGCGTAGTTGCCCTTGCGGAGGAGGCGGTGCACGCGGCCCACGGGGAACTGCAGGCCGGCCCGGGAGGAGCGGGTCTTGGCCTTGGCGCGAGCCTTGCCGCCCTGCTTGCCACGTCCAGACATCTTGGAGATGATAACAGCCTTTCGCAGCTGTGTAGACGAAAGTGGCAAGAGCTTGGGCTTTATAGTTTTCTCTGGGCGCGAAAAAGAACCCTTCCAATTGGCTGTCTTCTTTTTTGTTTTTATTTAGACCAATGGGAAGCGTTTGTGCCATTGGCGTATTTCTATTGGGCAATACTCAAGATGACATCATCGAAATATCACCCACTCAGAAGTCTGTTTTTCTAAACCTCATTTAAATAATCACTTCTTAAAAGGGACAGGCCAGCAGGCTCAGTGTTAGTGTTCCTGTAGTCTGTCAATATGCCTGATCCTGCGAAGTCCGCGCCCGCCCCGAAGAAGGGCTCCAAGAAGGCCGTGACCAAGGCGCAGAAGAAGGACGGCAAGAAGCGCAAGCGCAGCCGCAAGGAGAGCTACTCGGTGTACGTGTACAAGGTGCTGAAGCAGGTCCACCCCGACACCGGCATCTCTTCCAAGGCCATGGGCATCATGAACTCGTTCGTCAACGACATCTTCGAGCGCATCGCGGGCGAGGCGTCGCGCCTGGCGCATTACAACAAGCGCTCGACCATCACGTCCCGGGAGATCCAGACGGCCGTGCGCCTGCTGCTGCCCGGGGAGCTGGCCAAGCACGCCGTGTCCGAGGGCACCAAAGCCGTCACCAAGTACACCAGCTCCAAGTGAGCGCTCCTATCTCGTTATTTTAAAGGCTCTTTTCAGAGCCACCTATCTATTCGAGCAAAAGAGCTGTACTTGTTTTACGGGTAGTTAAAATAATTACTCCCCTCCCAGGTCGAAGATCGCTGCATACAGACGGCTTGGGATAAAGCTGGGGTAGAGTGACTCAGTTTTCCTGCTTTGTCTACACCTTGGTTGGTGCTAGATCTGTCCCTTTGCATTGTCAAACAGCACTCTTTTATTCCCAGGAGATTTTGCTTGTATCAACCATATGCAAAATCCACGGTAAACTTTTCAAAAATGCGCTTCGTGTCACGTTAAACTACTCAGTATCCAGCTGTAGAGCTCCAATTGTCCGCTATCTGGGATTCACTCAGAATCTGGAAGGTTTTGGCAGTTCTTCATCTCCCCTTCCCGTGCATACACACTTGTAAACTCAGTTCAGCTCCACTCCACATCTACTTGTATTTTGCATTCACCTCCGTGGTCAGGTATCAAGGTGTCGGCCCCCAGTGCAACCAAAGATGCAACTTCCCTAGTGGCCCCATGACCTCTGCGGGGACACCAGCCTTGCCACAAGGTGCCAAGCCTCGGCTTCTCTGACCTTTCCAATCCATTCCAACCGAGGCTGCCTCTTCAATGGCCTCTCCTTGGCCACTCAGTGCCAACCGACCCTTAGCAGTTCTTTGTGACTCCTTCATGCCTTCAAAACCAGCATGGCATGGGGGCTTCCACATTACTGAGTTTTACTTTCAGCTTGACATTCTCGAACTGGAACACAGCTTTTGTGTGCTTACCCTGAGAAATACTTCCCAGTTGTTTTTTTTTTTGTTTGTTTTGTTTTTGTTTTTGTTTTTTTTTGTTTTTTGTTTTTTTCGAGACAGGGTTTCTCTGTGGCTTTGGAGCCTGTCCTGGAACTAGCTCTGTAGACCAGGCTGGTCTCGAACTCACAGAGATCCACCTGCCTCTGCCTCCCGAGTGCTGGGATTAAAGGCGTGCGCCACCATCGCTCGGCTCCCAGTTTTTTTTTTTGACTGAATGATATGGTAGTCTGGAATTAATCACAGTTGAATTTTTCAGCCTCAGCTAGCCAGCATCAATTGTTCCAGCAAAACAAATGTTTCACTTCGGTAGTACTGGTCTCTTGTTAACCACAGCCGATTCTTCAGCCTCTTTAGTGAACAGAAACTGCAGTATATTTAAAATATGACAAGAGTGGCCTAGAGCACTGCTCTCAACCTTTGTATTGTTATCACTGTTTAATATAGTTCTTCATGTTGTGGCGAACCCCAACCATAAAGTTGGTTTTGTTCCTACTACATAACTGTAATTTTGCTACTGATTAATTTTTATGTTTTGTGCATTGGTGTTTTGCCTGCATTTATAGATCTTGGAATTAGAGTTGTGAGCTGCCTGCCATGTGGGTGCTGGGAATTGAAACCAGGTTCTCTGGGAAAGCAGCTGAGTCATCTCTCCAGACCTTGCAGCTGTTAGACATTGTCAAATGGGTCATAACCCACAGGTTGAGAACCCGGGGTCTAGAGTTTCCCATCAAGGAAAGTTCAAAGTCTCTCTGAAATGTCTGAAGTTGGTCACCCGTCTGGCATCTGCATTTCCCTCAGCATTATCTTCCAAGATCTCAAACAGCTCATTAATCTCTACATTCAAAGACTTCTACAGTCCAAAGCTCCAAAAATGTGTCCACAGTCCTTTCACAAACCTTATGGTCAAATCCATCACAACAACACCTCTCTCTTGTACCCATTTTTTTTTCCTAGTTTGGTTTTGGTTCATTTGACATCATGACACAAAGCAACTTGAAGAGTAAAAAGTTTATTTGGTTTATAGGTTATAGTCCATCATCTGGGGAAGTCAGGCAGAGTTTAAGGCAGGAACTGAAGCAGAGAAGATGAAGGAATGGCTTGCTCAGTTACCTACTTTATAGAACCTAGAACAGCAGGAATGGCACCACCCACAGTGGGCTAGGGACTCCAACATCAATTAGAAACTAACAAAACGTTCCAGGCATGTTCATCCCCAAATCTGATGGAGGCTGTTAGGTATGATCTTCAGAAGAGCCTCTCCGCTGACGCAAAATAACTCCAATTAGACCAGATTAGACCAAATCAAAGATGCCCACGTTTAATGAATGCAGCACTCCCAGGTGGTTGGGAGCACGGGTGGGGGAGGTGGGGGGGAGGGTAAGACAGAGAAGGAGAGATCATCAAAACCCGCAACCATGTGTTTCTCTTTTCAGTGTGAGCCTAAATAGCCTGTGGGAGTGGTCCTAACCCTCCCTGGGGAGGGGTTAGCACTTCATGGGCTTCCCTAAGGTGGAGTCCGGACCAAGGCAACTTCCAGAGGGAAGGGGCTTAGGATGGATGCCAGGAACTGGGGTGGTGCTTCCAATCAGAGGTAATTCCTTAGTTGACGTTCCCTATTCCCAGGTGTATCAGATTGACAAGTGAAGCTAACTATGACACTTGGCTACTTAGAGATCTAGATAAACATATTTTTATTTATTATATGGATTTAAATTCGTTTAGGAAGAATAGACCAAATGTCCAGTGGATATGAAAAAAATCTACATTAAAAATCATTGTTTAAAAAAAAAGAAATGAAGTAATTTCAGACTATCCCTTCAAAAATGAAAGAAATGTGGTCTCAATTAATAAACATAATTTGTCTTTTGGTCAATAAGGGGCCATGCTGAGAGGAATCAGTTTGTAACGAGAAATTCTAGGTTAAGTCCAGCAGTGTAGGCTCAAATCTTGCAACTCAATGTCTGGGAATCACAAAAAGAGGTAGTGCAGGCCATGGCCCAAGGGACGGTGAAGTCACGATGCAGAGGATACTGCTTGACAAAGTTCCAGCAAATCTTCACCGAGGGTTCAGTTGCTGGGTGCCGTCTTTTACTTTCATCTTTAGGAGCAGATGCTTGCATGATGGGGAGTTTTCTGCCTATGCAGCACCAGGGGAAATATATTCATGTTCCCAAGGGAAACTTTGAAGACAGGGGGTCTTGGCTGAAAAGAAAAGAGAGTCACAGTAGAGTCTTCCTTATGCCCCAAGAACTGAACTGTGGTACCAATAGGACCCATTCTGAGAGATTTCTTGTTCAGCTCTGGATACAAATGTCATAAATGTATCCTCTTCTGTGGCGCTGTCAAGGATAGTTAGGTCAGAAATGTCAGCACAGGCTCCTGGGCCCCTATAAACCTGTTCGTGCTATAAATCCCCTTCCCCAGGGTATGCAGCATGTAAGAGGGGTGACAGGGTATGGATTCCTCCAAGAGGGAAAAACTCAGTTGCTCATCTTCCTGATTTGAACACACCATTGCCCTATACCAGAGCCTTTATAGAGAGAATAAGAATAGTGTGGGTTGATGGAAAAAGAATGTGGTGCAAGGATCTTGCTCTCTGGGATCCTATGAAAAGAGCAGGCCCTATTTTAAAACTAAAGAACAGAGAAATGCTACGATCAGCCAGCTAAATGCTTATTATAAGACGTTTTGCAAAGCTCGCATTCTGGAAAACATATGATGATTGCACACATAGCTTGGTGAAGGCAAAAATAGTTCCAGTCTGTCTAAAGTGCATGAGCAGCCAGCTTAGACATGGGCTGTAAAAATAGTTTTATGCCTGATTTAACAGACATTCCCCCAAGGTGTCATTTCAGATAAGACTGTTCTGTAATTTTTCTTTTCATCCTGAACATTTAATGAGAAAGTAAAAATGAGATCTGGGGCTCTGATGCTGGCCATATGACTTAATGTGGTTAATATGCTGTATAAAGAGAGAGAACAGCTGAACCCTCCGGTGTGCGTTCGTCTCTTTCTTCCTCAGCAGACACCACACTCCCTCTTTGGAACCTGAACCCCACTGAAGCTGGATTTCAGCAGAGAGGAGAACTGGAAGGAACGGTTGGCCCTAGGGAGAGTTGGCAGAATTGGGGTTGTTCCGTCTTAAGCTCTGTCTCCATCTTGTGGCCATTTCGGATAATGTAGCTGGGGTTTTTAGGTAACAGTACATAGAAAAGAGCCCAGTGGGTCCGGTTACAGCAGTCTCCAGCGCCCATCTCCCTAATCTACTTGGGGAGAGAATATGTAAATCATTTAGGTTTTCCAACTTCTATAGCAACTCTAGCCAGGCTCTTCTGGACTAAGTGCCACCTAGTTAAAGACGTGAACAACGACTCTGCAGGGTGACCCCAGTGCCTTCAAATGATCTCTTGGTAAAACTCAAACTAAACTGACAAAAGATGTAGTCCCTGAACTGTCAACCTGTTAATTTAGGAACCCTGCCCCCAGCTGTCTAACCTGGATGAGGCCATTTTCCTCACTCTAACTGTTGTCTCCCTCGTTCAAGCATGGAGCTCAGCCCCTTTCCTCACTCTTTGTGGTCTTTAATTTTTTTCCACTGGATTAATGGATATTTGATGTTCTGTAAAACCATGTTTATTAGTTTTACATGTAGTCGTGTAAAGGTATACAGGTCTTCTCTGTCTCCTTTGTGGGTTCAAATGACTGAGGTTAAGCCTGTTCTGCCTGTTGCTGCTCTCATTAGCTTCCTGGGACCCTTCCTATTTATGAGTAGTGTGACTACATTATCGTAGTAGTTGAGTCGTATGTACGTGGGTCACCTGATCTGAGAAGGGATCCCACAGCATGGCTGCTGCATCTTCTCTTTCTTGTTGGGACCTTCACTCAGTATGGCAAGGTTTCTGTGTCCTGACAACAGACACTCATCTTAGGAGCGGTATCTTCTCTGACATCTTGTCGCCTACACACCTCACCGATGCTGCATTTTCTCGCCTAGGATCTGGAGGACCTGGCATTCTGTTCTATTCTTGTCCATTTATTTACTAGTTCCGCTCTCCTGCTCTTGCCACTAGAGGTGAAATACCTTGGGAGTTTATTTTGAAACAGGGGTAGAGCATATTTTGATCACTTAAGTTTGCTTTGTGAGACGCCAGCTGCGATACCGGCTAGGGATGTTGATGGGGACCAGCTAGGCCACTCTTTCTCTAGCATTCTGGCCCTCAGAAATTGGAAGATATTGAATATTTTAAACAAGGAGTTCTAGCTTGATATGCTACATATCAGTAATGTAAATGCAAGGGATAAACAAGCTGTAACCATGCCGTGAGATAATTAGGCAGAAATGTTAGTAGTGACGCATATACAGCAACAACAAACCCATTACATAGTAACAAAAGGCAGGAACAAAACACGAGTGATTCCCCACTAAGGTCTATTCCCTTATTTCGTCACTTCTTTATGCTTGACTAAAACTCCAAGGTCCAACTATCAAAACACCAAGGTCCAGTCATCAAAATTCATTATTTGGCTCCATTGGCTAACATTGCGTGACTTAAACTCATCCTAACACAGACTCCCCCCTTTTCTCCTTAAAAACTACTCCTGCAAAAAACAAAATAAAGCAAGCAAGCAAGCAAACAAACAAACAAAAAAACCAAACAAAAACAAAAACCCTACTGCTGTTTTTACAATCCAATCCAGAGGCAGCGCCCCCACTCTCTTGTCTCTTCTCTGGGGTAATAAATCTCCTTTGTGCAGAGAAGTGGGTGTCTGGGTATGTTCGGTGCCAGCTCTGAGTCCCGCGCAGTCAGCATTAGTGATCCAGAATGAAACACTGGTGTTAGGATAGCGGAACACAGCAATGGCCGCGAGAGCTGGGCTAGTGCTGGCTTTGCACAGGCGATGCCTCTGTTGCTTATGCAGGCGCTTGCCTTGTGATTGTTTAAGCAATTATTTTGTGAACTGTTTGGCTTGTGTGATGTTTTAGAGCCCAAAATAAAAACTAAACCAAACACATACAACAATAGCAAATAAATAAATAAATAATTAAATGGCCTATTTTGTAAAGCAGAAATTTTGTAAATGCGAAGAAATACAAATTCTGAGATAATTACATGACATTTTCTTTGGTTGCTTGCTTGGTTTTTTATTGTTTTGTTTTTCGAGACAGGGTTTCTCTGTATAATAGCCTTGATTGCCCCAGAACTCACTTTGTAGATCAGGCTGGTCTTGAACTCACAGAGATTCTCCTGCCTCCCAAGTGCTGAGATTAAAGACATGTACCACCACTCCTGGTTTACATGGCTATACTAACAAATTTCAGTGTATTTTAAAAAAGTTTATGAGTATTTAAAAGTTTTTAAGTTAGTAGTTTTTTTAAAACAATATTTTTATTTTTTGAAAATTTTGTACATGTAGACAATGTATCTTGATTGTACTACCCTATCTAAATCTCCCCAGAAACAAACCCCCCATATGTCTGCCTTTCATCTTCATGTCCTTTTTAATTAATTAATTAATTAATTTACCCTTTGAGTCTAATTAGTGTTCCCTATATACACATGGTTGTGGGCAACCTGCTAGTGGCCACTCCCATCCAAAGAACATGACTCTCCCTTCCCTAGCTGTCAGTCATCAGCTAGGGCTGCAGCTTCTGAAGTCCGTCTTCCACCTGTGCTGGAATCTTTAACTGCCTCGATCGTGCACAGGTAATCACTGTGGCCAGACAAGGCATTTCACAGCAAACCACCCCCCCCCCCCACCACACACATACCCCGCATCTATTTCTTACATTCTTTTTGATTCTTCTAACAAGATGTTCCCTCAGCCTGGGGGGATTAGTAATTCTAAGGACAGACAGGTTGATAGCAAATGAAAGCATAATCAAGAATGGAATTTGTAAGATTCTAGGCAGTCTACTGACTAGACAGATCCAAATACACGTGAAAATATAGCTTATGTTTCATTGTGCACAAAGTATGTAAGCAGTAATAATTTCAGTCTGGTGTGGTGGTTCTGGTGTGTGTGCGTGCGTGTGAGCTCTGACTTTCTGTTTTTAACGCTCACAGAAGTGCTGATTTCTGACAGAGGGACTGACATATGTATGAAAATGCCATAATGAAATTAAAGTAATAAAATGGAGTAAAGAAGGGACTTCAGCTTCATCCTTTCCTTCCTTATCCCCTTCTTTCTCTTCTCTCTATTCTCACCCCGATTTCTTGGTTTTCCCTTTAGTGTCCAGGAAGGAACTCACCAGGAGAAAGTGCATTAAATTGATCAGGCCGGGAACTTTGCTCACACCCTAGCAGCAAGCATCAAGTCAACTACGATGGTTAAAACCCAGAGTTTAGTAAGACATAATATGATGGAACCAAGCGGCCATCCTAAGCAAGTTAGGACTTGAGTTCATAGATACTTATAAATCTCTGGCAAGATTTGAATTTACAACTCCTTTTGTTTTAAATAAAAGACCTGAGCCGACGAGGATGGGATTCGAACCCACGCGTGCAGAGCACAATGGATTAGCAGTCCATCGCCTTAACCACTCGGCCACCTCGTCAGGACATACCAACTTCATCACGTGGCTCAACCAAAGTTTTCTAGCACCACACTGGTGCTCAGGGACTTTGGGGGCAGTCGGGGACACGTACTTTGTCCCCAGAAGAATGAACTAGAAACCGAGAAAGTAAGAGGGGCGAAAAAACTCCAGCAGCAACAACAAAAGGAGCTGGGATGTGTACGCTTTCGCAGCGTTCAGAAAAACAGTCACCTGGATAGGACCTCCGGGAAGGAGCATCTCTGCAGATGTTGGAGAGTGTGATCGACGTGCTGGAGAGGGCGCCCCCAGAGCCCGTGACGCGCGCGGGTTCCCACCCCTGTGTGTGTGCTGCCGACCTCTCTGGAGGCTCTACTTCTAGGAACGTGGTCGCTGGCTCAGAGTAGAGGGTACTCAGGATCCGCGGGTTCTTCTGTTTAGTAGGATCCCTGGACTCTTCTCCCAGGCTATCGGCACTAGAGGGACCCTGATTTCTTTCTGCCTTGCCTAGTTGACATTTGATTTTCCAAGGAACGCGGTGCTTGAAAAAGTACGCGTAAACCACGCACACACGCATGCGCGCGCGTGGACCGAGGGGCAGGCAGAAGGGCCGGGTGGGAAGGAGGGAGAAACAGGGTGGGTAGACGCCCGGAGCTACAGGATAATTCCGGAAAGGAAAGAGGTGAAATGACTATTTCAGTTGTTTTTGTTTGTTTTAGGATATGGATAATGAATAAAATAAATAAACATGGATAGGGATTACTGACTAATCAGGGCCATAAACGTCCGCTTGAAAATGAGTTAATAGCAAATTTTTTGGTTGTTGTTTTGCTTTGGTTTTTGTTTTGTGGAGACAGGATGTAGCCTAGGCTGGATTCTAGCTAGTTCTACTGTTATGTCAGCTTGACCTAAACTAGAATCATCTGAGAGGAGGGAACCTCAATTGAGAAAATGCCTCTGGAAGATCCAGCCTAGGGCATTTGCTTAATTAGTGATTAAGGGAGGGCCCAGCCCATTGTGGGGGGAAGGTCACTGCTGGGCTGGTGGTTCTGGATTCTATAAGAAAGCCTTAATGAAGAAGCCAGTAAGCAGCGAGGGCTGGAACAGCACTTTAGTGGTTAAGAGCATCGATTGCTCTTGCAGAAAACCCACTTTCAGTTTCCAGTAACTATGTGGCAGCTCTCACTATCTGTAACTCCAATTCTGACTTCTGTGGGCAGCAGTCCTGTGGGTGGAATGCATGCATATATGCCAGTAAAATAAGCATACACAAAAATACATGTAGTACAGTGTTATTAATGATGGTAATCATAGTCCCAATGTTGCTTGAGTACATTCCCCTTATCTAACTGGTTAGTTTTCCTTCTGTGCTTGGGTTTGGGCCCAGAGACTTATGACTGCTAGGCAAGTGTTGTACCCCTGGTCCTTTGACCAATATCTCCCAAAACTTGTGAGTCCCCAGTCGTGGTTCCTTGTTCTATCTTCTTAAGAATGTAAACCCTTATATAACTGAAATCATGTGGCATTTCTCAATGTCTGCATATTTTACTGAACATGCTGTTTTCAGATACTAGGATTTTCCTTCTCCTCCTCCTCTTCCTCCTCCTTTTCCTCCTCCTCCTCCTCTTCTTCTCATCTTTTCTCCTTTTCCTCCTCATTCTCCTTTCCCTCATCATCATCTTTTTGTCCTCCTCCTTTTCTACTTCTTTTTCTTCCTCCTCCTCCTATTCCTCCCTTTTAGGCCCATCACCACCTTTATTGTAGGATGCTTGCTTTTTATTCATTTTATAATTTCTTTCCTTTTGTGGTGATGATTATTTTTTATCCATTTGTTTATCTATTTCAACATTTTTATTTCAGCATGCAGAATAGGTCATTATGGCATTTTAATACCTGCTAGGTTTTTGTTGACCCTCTCCCCATCTCCTCCTCTCCTATTGTTCCTCATTTCCTATTTCCACCTAAACCCTTA
Source organism: Neodon shergylaensis (assembly GCA_025134845.1). Taxonomy (NCBI): domain Eukaryota; kingdom Metazoa; phylum Chordata; class Mammalia; order Rodentia; family Cricetidae; genus Neodon; species Neodon shergylaensis. The sequence continues at coordinate 132,246 of JABTXL010021127.1, read as the reverse complement.
GGATTTCTTTCTTTTAGTGAATGAATAATATTTCATTAATTTTACATATGACAGTTTTATGCATTGATCAGACACTTAGGTTCAATCCGTGTGATTAATGAATGCTTTCACGACTAAACATAGGAGTATAAGTGTCTCTACCATTCAGATTTCATTGGACTATAAAGAAGAAAACTACACTTATCTTAAATGCAGTCAGTGACTCTTAGAAACAGTACATACCTACAAAATCACACCTGAATGTTTACAGTAAGCCAGAAACCCTTCCATGTTCCTCTCCTGTTATGTCCTCAACAGAGCAGGGAAATTCCCTGCCATGAAAGACCCTACCTTGGCTCTTCCCTACCTTCTACCAGTTTGACATGCTATTCCTACCAATGGGAGCATTGACCAGCACTATTCCCACATCTCTCAGATCTTCAACACAGCCACCAAAATACGTTTGAGCCAGGCACAGTGGCATATACCTCTAATCCCAGCAGTTGGAAAGTTTGATCAAGAGTTCAAGGCCAGTGTGGTGGTTTGAATAAAAATGACCTCCTTTAGCTCGTAGGGAGTGGCACTCTTAGGAGATGTGGCCTTGTTGGAGGACGCGTGCTTTTAGGGGTGAACTACGAGATCCCAGTTGCTCAAGCCAAGTCTAGTGTGACATTCACTTCCTGCTGCCTTCATATCCAGATGTGGAAACTCCCAGATCCTTCTCTACCACTGTTTCTTCCTGCATGCCACTGTGCTTCCCACCGTGATGATAAAGGACTAAACCCCTGAACTGTAAGACAGCCCCAATGAATTGTTTTCCTTTATAAGAGTTGCTGTGGTCATGGTGTCTCTTCACAGCAGCAGAACCCTAACTAAGACAACCAGCCTCTGCCTTAAAGCAAGCTGAGGCCAATTTAGGTTACATGAGACTGTATCTCAAAAAGAAAAAGAAAAAAAAAAAAGAGAGAAAAAGAAAAATTTCAATAGCCAGAATGCTTGCTTTTATTTTTGGTTAGGTGTATGTGTCTGTGCACATGAGTACAGATGTCTGAGGAGTACAGATGTCTGAGAGTTCCAGAGGTGCCAGATCCCCCTGACCTGGAGCTGTATGCAGCTGTAAACTACTTTATGTACTGGGACTCAAACACGGGTCCTATGCAAGAGCAGTATGTGCTGTTTACTGCCGGCTTAGCTCTTCAGTTCCCTCATAGTTTTTAAAAATAAAAAAAAAAACCTCAGAGAGGTAAAAGGAAGTACTTATTAAGCTTCTGCTACTCTAGTTTCTCTCCAATGTAATAATTCTTATAGCTATTTTACTCTCGCAAATGATGGAGAGCAAATCTAGTTAATGATATTACTATAGTCTGTTATTTTTACTTTATTGTATTTATTTTATTATTTTATTTATTTATTTTATTTCATTCCATATCAATACATTTTGAGCTTTTTTTAAATTATCTTATAAATACCGTACCAAAAATCTTTAATTTTTTTTTCAAATTACATTTGTTTGTGGGAGTGGGGCATGCACGCGTCATGGCACACCTGCAGAGGTCAGAGGACAGTTTAAGAGAGTCGGTTTACTTCTTTAACCACATGGGACCTGGGGATCAAGCTTAGGTTATCACCTTCGGTGATAGTGCCTTTTCTTGCTGTGCTGCTCCCTCAGTCCTAAATACCATTCTGTTGTAAGTGTGGAGCTAGGGCTATGTTTTCAGTTGTGTTTTTCTCTCTGATTTGGTTCTGGAGGTTGAACCTGAGCCTTGTTCATAAAGGGAGTCACTCTGACACTGAGTCACTCCCGCAGTCCTGCCTGGACATTTTCAAGTAGCTAACAACTGCTCATCTTGTTTGATATTTAGGTAATGTGTTTGGAATGTTATATATAATTTGCAAATTGTATATCTCCAGTGAACACCTATATCTGAAGGATTAGTTCTAGAAATGAGGCTCCTGAGTCAATGAGATTCAGTACAGTAATTTGTGCAGGTTCCTGTTACATCACTCTGTAAATCTTTATTACCTGAAGCTCCATCTGTCTGTGCAGAGTTCACACTGAATGACCTCTGTCTGTGCAGAGTTCACACTGAAGGACCTCCATCTGTCTGTGCAGAGTTCACATCAAATGTTCACAGATGATGTAATAGAAAATAAAAAGATCCCTGGGTCCCTTTAGCCCCCTAGGATCTTTGTGTCAGATACAGGCTGCTTGCCACAGCTCTACTGTGTGAGACTATCTTTACCTGCTTAAGCTTTTCTTACTTGATTGAAAAATAAATACAAGGAGAAGAAAATACTAATGGCCATTTGAAGCCTTTTCTTTTCTTTTTTCTTTTTTTTTTTTTTTGAAGAGATCAGAACAGCATGGCTTCTCAAATCTTACTGAGCATGCCAACATTTAGCCAGATGTCCATCCCTGTGAATCAGTATCCATGGACTGAAAACTGCATAACCAAGGGTCAGAAATTCTTGAAAATGCATTGTTAAGGAGTCATTCTTCCAAGAGAAAGATAAATGTAAAGAAACGAAACAATCTGTCCAGTAGAAGAAAACAAAACAGAGCATCAGAAGGAGGACACTCTGAGCAGCTCTCAGCTCAGGGGGAGTTCTGTAGAGAAGCTTGGAGTTCTGGAGGTAGAGCACATGCTGGTGGTGCTTGTGGAGAAGAAATACCATGTAGCCACTGGCGCCTCCCATGGCTCCCTGAAACACAGTATCTCTTAGGACCATGAGCATGAGAAAAATGTTGTTTATTTTCTGACTTTCTTTTCTGAAATAACAATATTTACCATTACTCAGTTGCAGTGTGTTTGTACCTCTGTTTCTGATGGAATGGAGGACGTTCATGCTGATCACAGAATTGAGAATCCAGAAGAAAAGCAGGGAGAGAAGCACATACCCTGGAGACCTCAGTTTGAGACTCCCCCACCAAGAGACTCTGGGACTGATGATGATGGCCTGGACCACAGTGAGGAGACTGCTGGTGCAGATGGAGACCCCACGGGCCACCCTTCTTAGATAAAGAAGAATGTGACAGCCTAAGTCCCCTAGGAAGTGTCTCAGACCTAAGGCTTCAATTGTTATTTGCATGCCCTTGAGCAGAAACATTATAATATTTGTAAAAGCCAAGTGGATGAGAATAAGATGTATGGATTTCTTTCTAGAGCCCACAAAAGTGCATATTTGATTGACAAAAATAGAAACATTAGCCATAGTGCCAAGTCCAGTTAGAAGAAGAAATATTGTTATTTCATCAACATTCAAAAACATTTCTAATTTCATGGTCAGAAAAATTTTGCATCTTCCAAGTAGAGTTTGAGGAAATGATATGTATCTATAAAATATACTTTACGTCATAGTGTGTTTCTGTTATATAAAAGATGTCCCCGACATGCATTGGAACAATTTTTCTATCTAAAGAATTATACTTTCTTTTTTTCTCTTGTTAGTCTTTATGGGACATTTTGTACCTGAAGTGGAATCTGTGGGAGAACATAAAAATATTTGAAATTACAAAACATACTTATAATAGCAAATAGACTTCTATATTAGCAAATTAGATTACATGTTCAGATGTTTACATATTCCATGTATTTTGAACCTCAACATGTGTTTAAATAAAGTCAAGTGTTCACCAACCTTGCTTTTCCTATTGAATTTTGTTACCACCCCTGTGATTCAGCTCCCAACAGCAGCTTCCCTTCCCCTCTCTCCCTTCTGCACACCTAGTGAACAGACACTTTGGTAAAAAATTGTGTCAAGCATGGTGGCTCACGTCTGTAATCCCAGCACTTGAAGAAGGGTGAGGCAGGAGGATTACTGGGGATTCACTGCAATTACATTCAGCCTGACCAACACAGAGAGTTTCAAGTCAGCCATAGTCACATAACAAGACCTTGTCTGAACCTCTACCCCAAGAAAACCCTAAACACCCCCCAAAACAAAACAAAATAACCCTATCTTACAGCATCAACATTAGCCGTTTTCGGAGTGCAAGACTTTCCTTCTTCTGTAATGTCTTTTGTTTTGTTACTATGTGATTTTTTCTTTTTAAAACGAACATGGCAAAGACCTGTTTTATGTACTGTCTCTAGTTACTGTGTCTTTGATTCATATATCTTTATACTCCAGAGGTGTAGGTCACTATGCCTTTCTTTTATCTTTTATCTTCAAGATCACTGGCAGCAAGAACTGTGTGAACATTGACTTGTACCTTAGTCTGCGATGACACAGCCTCGTGAGTGGAAACATCGGGTACCTTCTTTCAGCCTCAGTTTTCGTGGCTGCAGAATGAGAGGTTACAATCTGTAGCCACACGTTAAACAAAGCATGCTGTGATTTGAAATTCACAGTTCATAATGCACGAAAACACCAGGCATGGCAGTAAGGACAGTTATAACAAGGAAATTCAAATTAGGGCTGATTAAAAATTTAGTTAGAGATCTAGAATCCTAAGAAAAAATTTCAGACTATTCCCCCACTATCCTCATGTCATTAATAAATACTTTTATGTTTTTATGATTTGGGTCTAGTGTTTTCCGTCTTTCCAGGATCTCTACCTTAATGTTAGTGAGGACCCAAAGCCCCCAGACAGGTTTAGGGTAAGCTTTAAACACCTATTACAATGCTTCCATTGGTTGCTTACTGAACAATTTGAACAGTAGCAAGGGACAAAGTGGGGAATTACGTTCCTAAGTAGCTCTTGAATTGGAGACTACTTAAAAGGCCATGACTTACGCTGAGTTATTTAACCACAACCCAGGCAGGCAACTGTGCCCATTTCAGACATAGTTCTCTCAACTAAAAATGGGAACAGTGCTTGATGCTTCATAAAACTAAGTCTAGCTTACAATAGATTACATTAACTCATAACCTGGTCAAGTAATAGTTTTCTCCTTCATACTGATATATAATGATGAAATTGACTCAGAGGTATAGTATGTTATCTATGAGACTGGGAGAGACTTTGAAGATGAGTGTAGAAAAAACAATTAAGACACACACACACACACGGTAGGGGGAAAAGGGGAAGGATTTGTGGAATTAAGATCTTAATGGGCAAGGACAAAGTTTGTTCCTATATAAGAGACAAAAATGCCTGAGAAATCCTGTGAGAACTGATAATGGTGTCAGTCATGTTACGGGTGAGAGCAAAGGCTTAGAGAAGAGAAATGTTTTTGCTTTCCCCCCCCAGGAACTGGAAAAGCTCTTGCATCAACTCTTATTCTCCCCCCAAATGAAAGAGGCAGCACATGCAAAGACCCTCCTTGAGCTCTCCAAAGGCACTGGCTCCTAAGCGTGGAAACCTGGCACTTAATCGTCTTTCCAGCCCATAGCACATACCTGCGGAGGTCAGGCTCATCAAGCCCTGTGCCGTGAAGTCAAAGAAAAACCAGCTAAAGTGCTTCTGAGGGAAATTTTCCAGCCCAGGGAGGACTATTAAAGAGTGGTCAGGTGTGCCCAGGGCAGCGGCTGCCGTGTAAGCCCGTCTCTGGGTTCAGTCTCTGGCTGGAGGAGCCTTCCAGGGTTGTATTTGAACCTTCTGGATTTATAGAGTTCTTGTTTTCAATAACAAGAGCTGTCACTGGGCTTCAGTTTTCTGTTCTCAGTATGTAGGGGAGAAGGAAGCCCTCTGCAGAATCTTGTCTCTGGAGTACAACTCTCTCCCTCCCTCCACAATTACTACCTAGGTTTGTTCTAGAAGCTGTTTCAGTCTTAATTGGAATTTAATTACTTTATACAACAAACTATGGAAATGATCCTTAAAGATACAGTCTTGAGTTTAATTACCTTAACAGAAGGACATGAAGTGAGGAGGTGAACAGCTGCGAGGTTCTGTGTCTCGAGTCCCCTCTGTCTCCAGTCCTCTCTTCGCCTTCACCAAGTTCTGTTAATTAGAAGGAGACTTGTTTTCCAGGCACAGAAAAAGCAATGTCCTGTTCCTTCCCTTGACCTGTTCCACACATGAGAGTATGACCCATGCCATCCATCTCTGGAGATTCCACCTTCTGAGAAAGTCTCAGATACACACTGGGGAGAGAGGGGTTCTCTTTACTATAGGCACCTTGATGTTTCAACGTCTTTCATGAGTGATTGCTTCCTTCTTTAAACAACAACTGAGACACCCCCAAACCCAATGGAATTCCATGTGAAAGACGAATCCTGTCCCATATCAACAGTCAGTACGTACGAGAAGGTTATTGACTGAATTATTGATGGGGGCAGTAAATTTATTCAGGGAGCCAAATTACTAGGTGAATTTAGGATAAACTGTGTTCTGCAAAATTGTGTATCCCTTATTTGATATTGAGTTAGAGTTTATCTTTGAAAATCTTAGTACATTCCCACTAATTCTACCTGTCTTTTCAGCAGGGATCAATATTGTCACTACTTGATAGAGAACAAGTAGGTACAGTTGGTAATGACAGAGTCCATCAAGATGGCAGTGTCCCTGCCTTCTGTGTATCTCAAGATGGGATTCTCTTGCTGCATTACCAAGAGAAAAGGCAGGGTGGGGCCTTGTGAGAAATTTCCTCTGCTGACATCTCTACTGGTGTGGCCAATGTGCAGTCGTGTGCAGGCAAGCATATTGTGAGGTTTCATGGATGTAATAACCCTGTCATGTTTAGAAGGCACTATCAGCAGGTGTGCTGGTCCTCTGACACAATCTTTTTGCCCCCTCTTCTTAAACGTTTCTTGAATCTTAGATGTAGGGCACGTATTGTGGATTTATCAGTTGAAACTGGGCACCTCATGTGTGTGTGTGTGTGTGTGTGTGTGTATATATATATATATATATATATATATATATATATATATGAGGAGTTTCTTATTTAGGGTTTTAGATTTTTGCAACGACCATAGCAACTTTTATAAAGGAATACATTTAATTGGGGCTGGCTTACAATTCAGAGCTTTGGTCCATTATTGTCATGATAGGAAGCAGGATGTCATGTAGACAGATATGTGACTGAAGAGGTATCTGAGAGTTTTACATCCAGATCAGTAGGCAGCAGGAAGAGAGTGACAGTGGCCCTGGCTTGCTTCTGAAACATGAAAGCTCATCCTTAGTGACAAACTTCCTCCAACAAGAGACCACACCTACTGCAACAAGGCCAAATGCCCTAATATTTTCAAACAATGTCACTCCCTATGAGCCTGTAGGTTTTTATTCAAGCCACCACAGTGGGTGAGGCTATATTCATCTGTTGGTATGAGCACAAGTATTTGGAACACAGTTTAAAGTAATGCTGATTTAGAAAAATGGCAGTTGTAGGTTTCTCCCCTACAGTCTATGGCTTTCCATCTATGGGATATTGATAGGGTCAAGTATGAGTTTTCTCCTATTGAACACCCATCCCTTAAATCTGATTAGACAGCTGTTGGTTATCTCCAAGATTTAATGTTGAACCATTAGAGATATCTTGCTAGGCCAGCCATTGTGATTTTTAGGCTTTACAACCGAATACAACTGCTGCTTGCTTTTCTCCCTTAGCAGTGGGTGCATGATCTTATAGTACTATTAAGAGGTAGCTCTCAGAAAGGAGGCTTCCAGGTCCATAACCAGCTTGATTCCCCCCAAGTCCTTTATCTGAAGTTTGTGATGTCTCCAGCAATAGGGTCTTGCCTTCAGGTTCTGGGGGGTAACAAAAGATGATGGCTATCGCCTATATTGTTCTGCGGGTCTTTGGACAGCTTTGAGCAATAACTCAAAGAGCAGTGTTCCTTGCTAGACACTAGGGTTGTTGTTAGTCAGTGGTTTCTGGGAGAATTATTATCCTCTGTGTGGGTAATTTGTTTAAATATTTAAATTGTGTGTATGTGCGATGTACGTGTATATTTAAGTGTTTATATATGTATATATACATACAGAGATGAATAATATGCATTTTTTGGTCAGCTTATAGAGTTTCCCCACAGCCTTTTCAAATATCCTTCATGTTATCTCTATTCTCGTTCCTTCCTTTGTATTACTTTCGATCATCCTCCTCTTGTGTTTCTTTTTTACAAAAAATTTATTTTTCAAATGAACTTATTTTTAAGTGATGGGTAAACATTTCCCAGATATTCATGTATTTCAACTTAACTAACCCATTGTTCATTTGGTATTTAGCAGGTTTCTTCATAAGGCTTCTGGCTTCAATGAGTTCACATAATCTATGTGGAATCCTTCAAAGATCATTATTACATGATTCTAAATATCTGAAGCGGGGGAAGAAAGATTCAAAAAGATTCAAAGAGTCAAAGACGATGGATCTAGTTTACACACATGCTAGTTAGCATTGTGAAAAGAGACAACAAACCTGTAAACATGTTGATCGTTTATTTATTTTTAAGATATATTTGTTATATATATATACAGCATGTTCGCCTGCACATCACAAGAGAGCACCAGATCTCATTATAGATGGCTGTGAGCCACCATGTTTGGTGGGAATTGAACTCAGGTCCTCTGGAAGACCAGTCAGTGCTCTTAACCTCTGAGCTATCTCTCTCCAGCTCTTCATCAATTATTTTTAAGAATCCACAATGTGCTTGTGTATGTGGGGGCACATGTGTATACACATGTGTCAGAGCATCACTTTATACACTGTATAATCTTAGCGGTTGACAGCCTTGCACTGTGGCTGTGAGAAATCATTTAATGAGAACGGACAGCCTCAGTATTTTGATGAGCTCTCTGAAGGGGCTTTGCAGCTGACATGGAGTTTCCCATCAAACTGTGCCCATCTGGTTCCGAGGGGATAGGGAACAAATGATTAGACTTACTCACCGCAGAGAAGGTTGTTACGGTCATGAAAATAACAGTGATCAGAATAATTGAATACAGAGAACCCTTTTGTATTTTGATCAACTGATCATGGTAAAACTCACGTGGCCTAGAATTCTGAGTTCTGTATGATATATGTATGGGAAATCACCAGTTCTAGATTCATCTGACTTGAAACACTAGAACTATTCATCAGTGAGTTCCCAGATCTGAGTCAGTGTTGAGTCTCATAGCTCCTGCACAGAGAGGTGAAGCCAGATTCCCTTTCAAAGATACTGCCACAAATAAGTACTGTCAATCAGTTCTCCCCTTCTTGAACAAATGAAGTGCACTCAATTCTTAGGTTACTTTGTGGTGAGAAATGAACTTATTTAGACCTTTCAGAATCTACAGGACACTAGTATAAAATGACATTCATTTTTAGAATTTTTTTTAGATTTTTATATTATGTTTGTGAATATTTGCATGTGTATCTGTTGTACTGTGTGCATGCCATGTCTGGAAGTTGGAAGAGGATATCAGAGCCCCTAGGAATGGAGTTACAGACTGTTGTGAGCTGCCTGTGGGTGCTGGGAATTGAAACAGGGTCTTATGGAAGAGTATTCAGTGCTCTTAACCACTGAGACATCTCTCCAGCCATGGCACTGGTTTGTAAAGGTGTACTGTAGTTTTAAAGGTAAAAGGTCACTGTTCCCCACCAATCTGAGTTAAGGTTTCACAAGGAAAGGTGATCGATGAAGGTTTTTGTATAAAATTCAGATTGCCTTGTGAAGATGCCAATGTTATTTGATAATCTATATTTATTTATAAGTAGTCTCTTGTTTCTCCAAGGACACTTTCAAAACTTTATTTATTGTTTTAATTTTTAGCGATTTACGATGTGCCTGGGTGTGGACTTAATAGTTTCCTGCTGAAGATTTGCATATTCTCTCTCTCTCTCTCTCTCTCTCTCTCTCTCTCTCTCTCTCTCTCTGTACATGTAAATATGGAGTTGATTTCTGGTGTCATCTTCCACTATCACTCTCCACCTTATCACTATTTTTGGTTCACATTTGTGTGTGTATAGCCTGCACATGGAGGTCAGAGGGGAACTTATGGGAGTAATTTCTGTCGTTACACTATGTGGGTCCCAAGGACTAAACTTATTTCATCAGGCTTGGTGGCCATCTCACTCACCCTCTACACTTTGTCTTCTGAAACAGGATCTCCCTCAGAGCTTATAGATTGGGTAGTTGTCCCATGAGCTGGCAGGGTCTTTCCTACGACACCTTCTCAGTGCTAGAGTTGCTCATGTCATTATGCCTGGCTTGTTTTATTCCACATAGGACCTAGCGATCTGAACTCAGATTCTCAGGCATGCACAGCGAGCACATTGCTGAGAGAGTCATCGCCCCAGCTCTGTCTTCACCTCCTTCTCCTCTTCCTCTTTTATCCTCTACCCTCCTTTTCCTCCCTTTCTTAACCCCGAGTCCTGAGATAGCAGGCATGCACACCCACACCTGCCAAAACACTTTGATTTGAACGTACCTGATTTCAAGCATTTTTTTTTAGTTATCATTTGTTCAAACATTATGAAAGGTTTTGAAGGCAATAATCACTGCGAGATTCATGTTCTTGTTTTTATTTTACTGGCAACAAAATCTATGAAGAAAAGAAAATGAAAATCACTTGATGAAACTACTATAAATTCTATATTTTCAAGTTCTGTTCCTTACACATGTAGATTTGCATCAATTTTAACTTAGCATTTCCCTTAGTTTCATTTATTTTCTACATATAGCGTTAGAGCCATTTTAATTTTGATTCAATTTTCCTTTTCTGGAAAGAAGCCCAGAGTGGCACCAATTTAAGAAACTCAAAATCCAGTCTATTCTTCCTGACGCTGTATCAATGGTCAAGCATCTCCTGTCTATTCTTAATGCTCAGCAATCTTCTCTTGTGGTTCAGATTTTACACATTGTTCTTCACCCCAGCCCTAGGTTCTTATATCATTTCCTTGTGAGTCGGTTCTCAGAAACTGATTTAGAAAGTGCTTGTGTGGTCTAGTCTTAATGATAGATACATTTAAAGCTTGTAAGAAGAAAACCATGAGACTAAGATAAGTAATATTTTTATATTCACACTGCAAAGTAATAGTTATACTGGAAACTAGTTTAAGGAACTATAAGATAAAATTATAACAGAAATTGCTAACAATTTTTTTGTGCAACCACACACAAAATAAATATGTACTCACCATTGTAAAACTGAACCATGATGTACCCAAATGTTTACAGGGGTTCTCGCCAGAGGTGATAGAAATGATGTTTTCAAATAGGGTACAAATATGTCTCTGACAATTCTAGAGTTTTGTGTTTAGAGGTTGTATGATAAGTTATCTATCAGTAAGAATTTTTTATAATGGGTTCACTCAATAGCTGGTAACTAGAACCGTATTCTCTACCCTATGCCTTGTTGCAGGAATCCAATTGCAGAAACTGTCAATTAAATTAAAGTAGAATCAGATCCTTTTGCAGTTCTTTGGGAACATAGAAATGGATAATGTTGTGGAGAGCCCACATCCCTACAAAGGGCAGCTACAGACAAGTCCTCTCTGCTTGAAAACTCATTGATTTATCCATACTGAAAAAAGAGGAATTCACATTTTCATCAATTCAGCAGTTATGGGAGGATCTAGACTGAAACTTTCCTGTGCATCCATTATCCTATTATCACATGGTCTATAATCTATTTTCCCGTAGAAAGTCATCATGCACCCACGAAATGTCTCAGTGCATTGGTGTCAATGGATTCTATTGACTGAAATTGCACAGTACCTGTCATCCCAGACGAAGGTGTTTTGATTCTTCATCATTTCCTTACAATTCCTTACTATGGCAGGATAATTATTAACCTTCTTTTTTTTATGTGCTTAGGAAACTACATTTTCCCTCATTTTCAGAAGTGTTGTTTACTTGGGATCAACAGTGAGAAAATGACAAAAATTGTAAAAATAAGACTTCTTGATTCTTTCGTGTAAATTTTCATAGTAGAAAGTTTGGGAGAGACACGAGAGAGATGGCTTTGTACTTAAGAGCACTGTGTGCTCTTCCAGAGCACCTAGGTACAATTTTATAATATATAACATTTTCCTCGATAAAATTCTCAAAGAAAAAATGTTCCTGTGGCTATAGAGCTAAGATAAGAAATTCCTGTCAGAAAAGAGAGATATTCTAGTTCTCTTGATAAAATTTACCGAATTTGTTCTCACATATTCTACTGGAATCACAGTCCTGAGAAAACCATTTTCACAATCTGCAATCAAAGCCCCTTATCTGGGGTGCCTAGCTGGAAGAGATATCTATATCGCTGTAATTTGCTTAGATTTATTCAAGTCAAGGCTATGAGTCACCAGGATTACTGTTTAAGAATAAAAACATGTTTAAAGTATTTTGCTTGGATTTCGTCTTACCCACAGTATTACAGAGCAGAGAATTCTTTCATGCTTAGTAAACAGATAAATGAGAAAGACAATTTCTCAGTTTCTTCCAGTGAGCATGCCAACACTCAGCCAAAAGTCCATCCCTGTGAATCAGCACAAGGGGGCTTAAGATTGCATAACCAAGGACCAGAAATTCTCGAACAATTATCATCTCAGAATTGTTTCCTAAAGAGAGACTTAATAATAGAGAAAAAGCACAGTCAGTCCAATAGAAGAAAACAAAACAGAGCATCAGAAGGAGGACACTCTGAGCAGCTCTCAGCTCAGGGGGAGTTCTGTAGAGAAGCTTGGAGTTCTGAAGGTAGAGGACATGCTGGTGGTGCTTGTGGAGAAGAAGTACCATGTAGCCACTGGCGCCTCCCATGGCTCCCTGAAACACAGCATCTCTCAGAACCATGAGAGGGAGAATAATCCACTTTATTTTCTGACTTTCTAGCATAAAATGACAATAGCTGTAACCATTCTTAAGCTGTGATATATTCAGGTTTATACTTGTGATGGAATGAATTAGGTTCACACTTATTAAAGCATTGAGTATCCAAAAAAATGAAAAGAATGGAAGGATGTGCCATGCAGACTGTGGTCTGAGCCTTCTCCATCCAGATGTTCTGGGACTGATGATGATGGCCTGGACCACAGTGAGGAGACTGCTGGTGCAGATGGAGAGTCCACGGGCCACCCTCTCCAGGTAAATTAGGATTTTACATCCAATGTCATCTATGAAGTTTCTCAAACCAAAAGCTACCATTGTGTTTGGCAATCCTTTTGCAAGAAGAATTATGATGTTTGTAAAAGCCAAGTGGATGAGAATAAGGTGTAAGGGTTTCTTCTCAGTGCTCCCCCACCAACTGATCATATAATTCACAGAAACAGAAATGTTCCCCAGAGTGCCAAACACAGTCATGAAGAGGAAAACTATTTGCTTAGTAAATTTCAAAACCATTTCTTCCTTCCTAGGTAGAAAAATTTGTATTCCAGGCTGCAAACATTTTTCAAGAAAGCATCAGAGATGTTAGACATGGACCTGAATAGCACACTTTTCACAATAGCCTTTTCTAGTGTGCAAGAGGCAGCGGTGGCCACATGAAATGTTGCAGATTAGTCCTTGAAAAGCCTCCTTTTTCCCACCATGGACTCTGGGATATTGTGTGTGCTCTAACACACTGCATTTGGTTACTACTGTTCAGAATCTAAAGTTTTAAAAGAGACTTTTAGTTTTGAGCTCTACCTTAGCAAAATTGACTTGTTTCAGTGTGTGCGTGTGTGTATTATCCTTGTTAACTCTCAGCATAGCTGAATTGAACTCCAAGTTTCTCCAACCACAATTTCTTCCTTGTTTCTCATTCTATTTTATATTTCCTTCCCAATTCCCAAAGCCTGAGGCTCTTACTGACCCTGTCTGCCTTCCTCACATCACACAGACACTGGGAAACACTGCTGGATTGGAACCTGTAACATCTCCACACTGCCCCCTCCTTTGATATTCCTTTCTCATCGGTATCTTGCTTAGTATAACCACTCCCAGGTTTGCATTTGGTTTCAAAGCTTTATAATTTGGATTTCTCCTTTTAAATTTCTTGAGATGAACCATTTTGTGATTTCACTTCATATATATATACGTATACTATTAATATATATAAAATACTATATATATAAAATAGTTCCCAATGTCAAGTCATAGTGAGTAACTTTTCTACATAGGGTTCAACAGTTAAAGCTGAATCATTGAAAGACATCTTGGAAAAGACTGTTGGGTTAAAAACTCATGTAACTACCAGGTTGCAACCAGGGAGGGCATCGAGAGGTATCTTGGGGGCACTTCCTAGGAGAGTGGGTAGCAGAGGGCTGTGATCTCAGTGGATGTCTTCAGGAAACCTGTGACCCAGAGAGTGACCTCAGGGCATCTAAAGGAGTTCGGAATAGTTCTGGACCAGGGGATAGTGATGAGGTGGACGGGAAAAGGGGTTAACGAAGTATCATGTGCTGCTATGAAATGAGTGATTTTTGAGTTATGAGTCCTCGGTAATGGCTACATATAGCATGGTATGTTGGTGCATGCTGCTGAGAGCAGGGATTCCCCCGTCTCAGAGGCCATGGTGTCATTTGCCTCTGTGGGGCCTCGTGAGCAGCAGCTCTGCAGGTTGCTCTGCAGCCTACTTCTCCTGTTTCTTTTCCAACCTGTTTATCAGGCAGGCTACTTTGTTCTACATCAATCTGAGCTGATCCAGACCTGAGACTTCGGCAGGATGCTATTCTTCATGTCTGGGAGCTCCATTCTCATTTCTTTGGCACCTTTTCTAGTATAAGAGGAATCTCGATATGTCATGAGTTTGTGTGTTCTGAGTACTTGGAATGCCTCTGTTCCCCTTGCTCTTTTTTGTTAAACTCACAGGATTGCTTTAAATATCATGTCTGATCTCACCTGTGACTCGTGTGACCTTGTGAGTTCATATTGCCTCATGACTCAAGAAATGTCAGTTATTGCCTTTTAACTGCTCCTCTGACAGAGGGGTAATTATCTCCTGTATCATTTGAATCCCAGAATTCATGATAACCTTCTATATGTCTGTAAATAATGGACTATGCTCCAGATATTAATAGCAAGCATACCAGCATAACTACCTGCATTAGCACATTTAGAATAATCATGAAATATTTACTTAGAGATTAGAATCTGTAAAATCCCTGCGATCTTTTTGCCTCTAGTCCTAATAAAAAATATGTCATGTTTTCTGTTTGTTGGAGTTCCCACTTGTTAACCCTCTTTTCTTCTCTCCAAACTTTAAAGCTCTGAGTCCTATTTGAAGCCAGCTTTGGGACATCTTAAAAGTGATTTCTGTTTTCTAACTGAAGACTCACAAGGAGGTAGAGGTGGCTCATCTCTCATCTCCTAAATTAGCTTGTGGAACGTTTTAGTTTAAAAGGTGTGATTTCTATTTACAGAGACAAAGAATACCATATTCTGGTATAATCCAAGAACCCTGAGTTATATTAGTGATTTCTTCCATGCCAATTAATAAGATTACTGCTCCTTGTTGCTTAGCACTGGGATAAAACTAAGAAGAGCTGTATCAGGATGTAGTTACTTCACAGCCTGGAGCCTTTACAGCAGGAAGTCTCAAGATGGTAATGGTAACTGTTACTCTAGTAGTTTATACTTCACAGTTGCCAGGCATACAAGAGTAAAATCGACTTACAAGTATGTATAATATTATGTGACAGAGTCAAGAAACTTTAACAAAGACCTTCAAGTTTACCGCAAATGGGTCTAGGACTTATCAAGTCATTATAAAAGAAAACACTTTGAAATATGAAAATGCCTTAAGCATATAATCTTCCTGGCTCATTTCCCTACTGCTGACATCACAGGAGTGTACTATCCTCCCGTCTCAAAGTTGTGCTTTTGATTTTGAATTTTTTTTTACCATTTTATATGTATGGGTGTTTTGTCGATATGTATGTATGTGCAATACCTGCATACCTGGTGCCTGTGGAGGCCAGAAGTTGTCAGATCTCTTAGGACTACAGTTTCAGATGGTTGTGAGATATCACGTAGGTGCTGGGACAAACCCAGGCTCTGTGGGAGAGCAGCAAGTGCTCCTGACCACTGAGCCATCTCCAGTTCCTGGCACAGGATTTAGATTGTCTATGGAAAATTTTCTATATCTTATTGATTCCTTTTTTAAAAGGCAAGAAGCTAACCTTAGGCAAAGACTCAGCCAGAGCTCTGTCATGATACTCCAGCCTGAGGATGCCTCAGCCTTGCTGTTCCAACTCTGCATCTCCAGGAACTAGTAGTCTCCTTTGATCTTTTTGGAGCCAGGACCAGCTTTGTCAGGGTCAGAAGGAAACTGGAGGTCCTGGGGGTCCTGGAGCCTTGCACCTGCTCCCTGGATTAGTCAGAGAGAATCTTCTGCTTTAATGAAACTCTCCATGGCACAGCTGAGGGGATGGAAGATCTTACCTCTATGTACTCACCTGGACCTCTGGGTGCAGACAGGCTCTGGAGCAGCTCTGGGAAGGTGACACTTGCCTGGTAATATTTGTACTTCAGGATTTGTGGGGCTCTTGGCTGCCATCAGGTATTGCAGACTTCAAGTTTCATGTTGTCACAGTGTCAGGGGAAGGAAGGCCTCTGTAGAGCCCCGGTCCCTGAAGTACAGGTTCCCTCTTTCCGCAATTACTACATCTGTCTTGCTCAGAAGTAATTTCAAACTTAATTAAGATTTAATTATTTTGAGAGGAAGGATGTGAGGTGAGAAAATGAGCAACTAACTAAGTTTCTCTGTATGGAGCTCCCCACATCTCCTGACTAATTTTCATTTTCCCAAAGGGCCAAGCTGTGACCTGGAAGGGAACCAACTTCTGACACCCAGACCAAGTCTCTTGTTTCTCTTTCTTTCTTTTTTTTTTTAATTTATTTTTTTTTATTGAGAAAAACGTTTCCGCCTCCCCCCAGCCTCCCATTTCCCTCCCCCTCCTCCCACCCCTCCCCCCCTCCCCCCACTCCTCTCCCCCTCCCTCTCCTGTCCAAAGAGTAGTCAGGGTTCCCTTCCCTGTGGAAAGTCCAAGGTCCTCCCCCCTCCGTCCATGTCTAGGAAGGTGAACATCCATACTGTCTAGGCTCCCACAAAGCCCAAACTTGAAGTAGGATCAAAACCCAGGGCCATTGTCCTTGGCTTTTCATCAGCCCCCATTGTTCGCCATGTTCAGAGAGTCCTGTTTTATCCCATGCTTCTTCCGTCACAGTCCAGCTGGCCTTGGTGAGCTCCCAATAGGTCAGCCACACTGTCTCTGTGGGTGGGTGCACCCCTCGTGGTCCTGACCTCCTTGCTCACGCTCTCCCTCCTTCCGCTCCTCACTGGGAACTTGGGAGCTCAGTCCGGTGCTCCTGTGTGGGTCTCTGTGACTATCTCCATCCATCACCTGATGAAGGTTCTATGGTGATATGCAAGATAATCATCAGTATGGCTATAGGATAGAGTCATTTCAGGTTCCCTATCCTCAGCTGCCCAAGGAACTAACTGGGGACCTCGCCTTGGGCTCCTGGGAGCCACTCTAGGTTCAAGTCTCTTGCCAACCCTAAGGTGACTCCCTTAACTAAAAATTGTGCTTCCGTGCTCCCCTATCCCACCTTCCTTTATCCCAATCCTCCTGTTTCCCCAAGTTTCCCTCATCCTCCCCCTCTCACTTTTCTCTCCCCTTCCCCCATACTCCCATCCCCCCCCCCCAAGATCCCAAAATTTCTCCCCGGCAATTTTGTCTACTTCCCTTAGTCAAGAGAATAATTATATGTTTTTCCTTGGGTTCACCTTCTAATTTAGCTTCTTTCTTAAATCTCTTGTTAGATGAGAATAGAAGAAATGATGCTCGGCACTGAGAGTTCTGTTTGCCAGAGCAAGTCCCAAACATGGACCAGGACAGTTTAGAGTCCCTTTTTCTGCCTGTGCCCACCAGCAGGGAAGGGAAGGTCGTTGCTGTAACTGGTGGTTTCATTCCTGCACATTAACTTTTTCATGAGATTTGAAATCTGAATGCCTCCCTAACCTTGGCCTTATTCCAAAAGCAACCTTTATTTAGTATAAAATTTATTAAGGCCACTTTATAACTTATGTGTGCCCAAGAGTGGTCCTTCTTTGTACTTTATATTGTAGTTCCTAGGAGACCCTTCCTTTCCTGCATGCAAAGTGATGTAAATAAACGTGCAGGGCTGAGACTGAAAGAAATGATATCATCATTTTTCCTTTTCTTATTTATTGTTTTTATTGAGCTATATATTTTTCTTCGCTCCCCTCCTTTCCTCTTCCCTTCCTTCTTCCCTCTCCCATGATCTCTACACTCCCAATTTACTCGGAAGATCTTGTCTTTGTCTACCTCTCACGTAAATGAGATCCATGTATGTCACTCTTAGGGCCCTCATTGTTGTCTAGGTTCTCTGGGATTGTGAATTGTAGGCTGGTTTTTCTATGTTGTATGTCTAAAAGCCACTTATGAGTGAGTACATATGATATTTGTCTTTCTGAGTCTGGGTTATCTCACTCAATATGATGTTTTCTAGATCCTCATCATTTTCTTTTTCTTAAAGGGAATGCACCACTGGGTTGCCTTGGGAGATCCATTCGAAGTCATGACTCTTACTCTGTGCCCCATACAGATGGTGTCTCCATACTTATAGGTGCAACTGGTACACAATAGGAGCTAAACATGCTTCTCTGTAAATGCAGTGACAGCTTTTGAGGGAACCAGATTCCATCCTCTCTGTTGAAAGGGGATCCAGGTGTAAAGAAACTAAGTTGTGTATTGCAAATGTCAGGGTAGATAAAAAGCGAACACTTGCAAAGGTGTTTACTCCTGTTTCTGCCTGATTCAGATTCAGCCACCTTGTCTCTTTGCCTTGCTTAGTAAAGAATCTCTGTGTTTGGTTTGTGCTTGGGAATTGGTGTTTGGATGTTTGGGTCTATGCCTAATCTGCTGTCCAGAGGAGAGCACCCTGAAGTATGCAAGATAAAAGCGTTAGTTTTAAGAGGAAAAAGGCGAGGTCTGTGTTAGAATGAGCCAGGATGACTTGGTAAGTTTTGATTGAGTATTTTAGTTAGGTTAGTCAAAATAAGGAATTTGGATTCCTTGACCTTGATGTTTTGAGAGCTGGACTGTGGTGATCAACCTCAAGAATGAGTCAGACATAACAAAATGGCCAGTAAGGGAAAAGCCCTAGGTGGCAAGCTTTAGGAATGTAGTCTATTGGTTGAGCAAGAGAGAGGAAGGGGAAAGGGCAAAACCTGCCAGTGCCATGCTTGCCATACTCAGGCCAACATGTGTCTGACAGTCCCAGGGCTCCAGCCTTTCTCCTCCCCAAGGCTGACTGCTGGGCTCATATTAATTCTTTGGGTTTATTGTACTAATACTTAGATAGTGAAATAGAGGTGACAAACGTCTCCCCTTAGAACGTCTGCTCCCCTACCAGCACAGTTACACCATGACACCTCTTTCCCCGTTGGTCTCATGCTATGGCTCCTGTGGGTACAGAAGTGGATAACCATTAGTTTTCCCTCATTTATCTAAAGTGAGGTAGTACACAGCCTGGGGCAGCTGTTCCCACTGTAGTGTACACAGAATTCTCTAAGCAAAATGTCAAGTGCTCTCACTGTATCCACCAGATGATATATTGGAAAAAAATGGATAAGTACATTTTGTTTTCCTGTGGGAATCATTTCACACCATGTATCAAAAGTCCCTTTGTTGAAGATTCTGTATCACATTTACTTTTAAAGATGCGTGAGAAAATATAGGTAACATACGGATATGGATGGAAATGCTAGGTGAGGAACAGATCTCTTATTCTGTTCACACTGTCCACTCACGAGAGAGACTGTCCACTCATGAGAGAGACTGTCCACTTGTGAGAGAGACTGTCCACTTATAAGAGAGACTATCCGCTCGTGAGAGAGACTGCTCATGAGAGAGACTGTCCGCTCATGAGAGAGACTCTTCACTCATGAGAGAGACTCTCCACTCATGAGAAAGACTGCTCATAAGAGAGACTTTCCACTTGAGAGAGACTGTTCATTCATGAAACTCATACAACCTGTAAATATAAATGCTGTAGAGAAAGAGCCCTCCTCCCTAGCATGCATCTACTTCGTAATACTCGGAAGGTGGTCCTTAACCTAATTGGATCTTATTAAAACCTACTTTATCCAAGCAAAGAGCAGTATTATACAGGCCAACAGCGTGGGCTTTCTCTTTCTTCACTCTGAAGAGTTTCAACTCCTGAACTTGGAAGAGACCAGGAAGGACTGAACTTCCTTCCTGCCCCATGCTCGTTTGATCCTGAGCTGCAGAGAGTTGGTTCGGCTCCACATCGATCAGGAACTGATGAGGTGTTTCTGTTTCTCTTCTAGCAGGAACTGTAGTGAGCAGATGCACAGCTTTGGTGAACAGCCCTTAGTCATCCCAGGGTCCTCCAGGCAGGGCACACAAGTGACAGACAAGAACCTCCCTGGGGAACCTGCAGCACAGGGAGCTGCAGGGAAGCAGGGTCAGGGGCATCCTGAACCCTCTCTGTCCTCCTGGACCTGAGGCTGTGAGTGCTCAGCACGAGCAAAGTCCTTCTGCTGGGCAAAGCCGTGGTTCTTGGCCTTCACCAAGCTGATGTCTTCAGTAGCTCACTACCCAGGTCTGCTGGTCCATAGCTCAGCGTGCACCTGTGCAGGTCAGTGGTGAAGGAGTGTGGATTTACAGGCAAAGTGATTAGCAAACTCAGATGTTCAGTGTCGGCCATAGTGATTGACAGGGAGCGAGACCCTGTGCCAATGAGGCTCTGGCCTGGAGTGTGGTCTACAGACCCGCGATAGCATCATTTGAGAGTTCGCTAACCAGAGCTTCTCCTGGTGATTATTTGAGATCTAACATGGTTAGGATTGTCCCACCTTGTCATCACTGTTTTCCTTAGTGGTTTTGGAACCTGGCAACGTCGAACAATTGGTGACCAGTTTACTGTGCTCTGGTAACTTCTGTTGTGCAAACCCATCACAGAAAAGGGTAATCTCTCACCTCCGTCTACCCTATCCTGTTTTGATTCTTTGATTTTGAGAGAATTTTTTTTTTTTTTTACAATTTCTGACAGAAGGAAAAAAAACACTAAAAGTCACACGACAAGGCTGGTATACAGGAAGATGGTAAGCATCTACCTTCCACCTACCTAGTCTTAGGTTGCCTTGAACTAGTCTTATTTTTTATGTAAATCATCATAATGCTTGACTTATTTAATGTTTGGATGCTTAACTTATTTAATGTTTGGATAACATTAGAACAGATTGTGGTGTGGCGGCAAATGCTCAGGCAGGTAGATTACCAGGTCAAGGCCTGGGCTATAAAATGGTTTCCAGAGCAACTGAAACCACATAGCAAAGCTGCATACCCTCCATGTCCCCTCCAAAACATTAAGACAAATAAACGACAGTGTGAATCTTCACCCAAAAAGTCATTCAAGAGATTTGTCAGGAGAGAAGAATCCAGGAGAGCAGCTGCCTCTCCCAGGGTGGAAAAAGTAGCAAGTCAGCTCCCAACTGAACAGGCACTGGGCTCATATAGGGCTGAATCCAGGCAGAGCAGAGAAGGACCAATTTTCACAGGAGCAAACTGCTACAGTTTTGTGGGGGTTGTGGGAGTGGAGGTAGTTGAGTGAGGGATAGGGGAATAGGGGCTAGGGGTGAGAAGAGAGTGGGAATATGAGAGGTGTCTGGGTGTCGGGTGTTTGGGAGATCCCCCTTAGCAGAGTGAAGCAGAGAACTAGCTACTTCTGTCAGAGCCTAGAAACAACACACATCTCTGCTGGGAAGCTCCCTCAGTGGAGCAGACAAGAGAAGCAGTGGACATCTCTGCTGGGAAGCTCTTAGTAGAGTGGAGCAGAGCTGAGCTGTAAAGTCTCTCTCAGAGAGGAGCAGGCCTCTATGTTCCTGCAGGGAAACCATCCCTGACCAGAACAGCTGTAGGTCTATAGCCTGACTCCAGACAGTCAGGATTCTGTTCCCTTCAGAGCTGTAGCACTTACAAACCCACATACTTTCATACCCAAACAATTTATTATAGAGTGTAAGCAAGCAAAAGTCTTTTTCTCAGCCAGTTCTTTTACTGCCAGGCTGCATTTTTTTTTTTGCTTACAAAAAAAAAAGATCAATCACTTCATTATCTCTGAAGGTAATCTTCTAAGGGATATTGAAAGAATCATAAACCTAAATTTTTATTTTTTTTATTGATTTTATTGAGCTATTCATTTTTTTCTGCTCTCCTTCCTTCCCCTCCCCTCCCCTCCCCTTCAACCCTCTTCCATGATCCCTGTACAACTTCATCTACCTTAGGGATGCTTTTCTGTCATGTACTGTCCCACCTGGGGGCCTTTCCAGTTGCTGATGCAATGCACTGTAAATAGTTGTGGGCACAGGGTTGAGAGGAGGTGAGAGGAGCATCTCCAGTGCAGAAGTGAGAGCCGTGCTGGGCTGGCCTGGGATGTGGCTCCTGGTCACTGGTCCTGTCCTGGATGGAGCCTCCTGGTCACTACTCTGGCCTAGGAGGAAGCTCTGGGTCACTGTTTTCCCTGTGTTTCTGATGTGAATCAATGAGCGTTCCTAAGTGATACAGTTTTCACAAAAAGAGACTAAAAACTCTTGTGCTATAAACAAAAGAATGAGGAACTCTGAGGATCTTCTGTCATACCCTCCAAGTGAGAGTGAGCTGTGCTTGGATTCAGCATCTGAATTATTAAGAGAGCGCTTTGAATAAGTGGAGAGAATGTATGAACTTGAGGTGGTTAGATGAGGAACCAGCCCTACTCCATTTTGTTTCTGGGAACCATTTTAAATCTGTAGCTAAGTTAAGCCTGTTGACTGTAAAACTTGAGTGTCTGTTTCAGAGCTTGGCTGTGCTCTACCCCATAACCATAAAACGTTCCGTAACACACATTCCAGGATTTCCTCAACCGCTTTGTGAACTCTTAACTGCCTGGTCTCTCTTCTGTAACCATGGTGCCTTGAAACATCCCCCACCTTGAGGTTTTGCCCTATAAGCGAGGTATGGAAAATTGAATCGAATCTGGTCTTAGGAACCCTGCCTTAGGGGAGACAGTGTTGACTTGGCTCTGATGTATCCCCAAATAAAGCTGTTTTAATATGGTTGTGATTTGGGTCATGGTCTTTCTCCTCATTGTCTGTGAAATTACCACAGTGAAGAGGAGAGGTTCTGGAGGAACTTGGAAGAGTGGAAGGCTATTTCAAAGTATATTTAAATTTGACCTTTTTTGTTTGTGTTTCAAGATAGGGTTTCCTTTGTGTAGTTTTGACTTTCCTGGAACTCGCTCTGTAGACCAGGCTGAGCTAGAACTTGTAGAGATCCCCCTGCCTCCGCCTCCCAGAGAATTGTTTTAAATAATAAAAAATTAAAACAACAACAAATTCAGAACCCAAAACCATATGCAGGTAGTTTCTGAGGGCTGTAGGCTGCACACCACACACTGAAGACTCTATTCTCTGTTGTATTTAGGTTGCACTTATTAGTAAAATCATGTGGTATTTGTCTACATGCAGCTGACCTATTTCATTTAGTATAATGTCCACAGGTTCATCCTAGTGATGAGCAATGCATCCAGCATAAGGAAATGATGAAGTTATCTATACTAGTCCATCTGTCACATCTGTGATTTGTCTGAAGGGCGTTATTGAATCCCATTTTCAGTTTGCTTCATTATCATCTACTCATTTTAGTTTTTCATCATGTATTAACATTTTAATTTATGTTTAATCATTTTTTTTCTGAACACACTCTAACTTTTAGAGAGAAATTGAATAGAGCAATTTTGTGTACCACTTAAGTCCAGACCATCCGTGGTCATGCTGTGTCAGCAGTTATGTATCTCTTGTCTATCCTTTTTTTAAAAAAAAAAATTTAAGATTGTTTTAAAGCCCCCATGCATATTCTTAATGTTGAGCAATCTCTTTATTATTCAGATTAAATATATGTTCCTTTACTCCTTCTCCATGTTCTGACACCATTTCTTTTTGAGTCAAATTACACAGACTGATTTAGAATGTGTTTGATTTGTCTGGTCATTTATATCAACTATTAGAAAAAGACTTTCACAAAAGAGCTGTGAGACTAAGGTAAGCAATGGATGTTAACTACAAACAAGTTACATTTACGTGAGAAAGACAAGGAGCAGGAGGGATGTTCAGAGACATGCTCATCTTGGAGAGGACCCTGGTTCCTCAACATCCACATCATAGGTCTTATGACTGCCTGTAGCTCTAGCTTCCAGGGACCCAATGATCTTTCCTTTCCTTTGTGGGCACCTGTAAAAATGAGGCATAAACTCATATAGACACATAAATAAAAACAAATCCTTATATTAAAAAGCAAGCTATTTTTAAATTATAACACAGAATAATACAGATCACTTAAAAGTTTTGTGTATACTGTGTAAACAAGCAAAAAGTAAGTACATGTTCATCATTATAGAGTAAATCCATGATGCACCCACATGTTTACAGGGGTTCTAGTCAGATATGACTGATAAGATTTAAAAATTAAGGCATAAACCTATCTCTAATGATTCAACAATTTCATGTTCAGTGATTATATCAATAAGTATTTTTCAAAATAAGTCTATCAGATTCTTAGAACTATATCAATATCTTACTCTGTGTGCCCAATTTAAGAAATCAAGCAGTGAATCCTTCATTTAAATGAATGTAGAATCAGATCCTTTGGCAACATGATTAAATCATGATGAATTGTGATTCAATCTACCAAATTCTTCTGCATATTTCCAGTCATGGTAGGTGTGAAATGAGTTCTACAAATTCTAATGAAAGTTACTTTCTCAGTGCTGGAGAGATAGCTCAGTAGTTAAGAGTGCTGATTGGTCTTCCAGAGCAGCCAGGTCCAATTTCTGGCAGTCACAATTTGTTTCAGAGACATCTATTTAACTTCAGTCAGTCACAGGGTATTTGATGTTTTTTTTCCCAGAAGCTGAAGGTCCCAGGCATGCATGTGCTACACAGATATAATTGCATGCAAACTATTCATACACAATAAATGAATACAAATATAGGAAAGTAAAAAAGAAAACCAAAATACCTTCAAAAAGGTGACAGTACAGAAAATGAGGTTTCTATGTCACTGTCATTTGTTATGGTCTTCCTCACTCTCTCCACTCAAGGCTCTGAGTCACCAGGAAGATTGAGAATAAACATATGCTTAAACTGCTTTGTAAGACTTTGTCTACTGAAAATATTGCAGGACTGAGAGCTCTTTCATACTCATTGAACAGATAAAGGAGAGAGACATTTTCTTAATTTCTCCCACTGAGCATGCCAACACTCAGTCAGAAATCCATCCCTGTGAATCAACACAACAGGACTAAAAGTTGCATAACCAAGTGTCATAAATTCTTGAATATTTACCATCAAGGAATTGTCCACTGAAGATAGACTTAAAAATAGAGAAAAAGCACAGTCAGTCCAATAGAAAAAAACAAAACAGAGCATCAGAAGGAGGACACTCTGAGCAGCTCTCAGCTCAGGGGGAGTTCTGTAAAGAAGCTTGGAGTTCTGAAGGTAGAGGACATGCTGGTGGTGCTTGTGGAGAAGAAATACCATGTAGCCACTGGCACCTCCCATGGCTCCCTGAAACACAGCATCTCTCAGGACCATGAGAGGGAGAGCAATCCATTTTGTTTTCTGACTTTCTAGCATAAAATAACAGTTGCTTTCACTCTTAAACTGTGATATATTCAGGCTTGTACTTGTGATGGAATGAATTAGGTTCACACTTATTAAAGCGTTGAGTATCCAAAAGAATGAAAAGAATGGAAGGATGTGCCATGCAGACTGTGGTCTGAGCCTCCTCCACCCAGATGCTCTGGGACTGATGATGATGGCCTGGACCACAGTGAGGAGACTGCTGGTGAAGATGGAGAGGCCACGGGCCACTCTCTCCAGGTAAATTAGGATTTTACATCCGATGTCATCTAGGAAGTTTCTCAAACCAAAAGCTACCATTGTGTTTGGCAATCCCTTTGCAAGAAGGATTATGATGTTTGTAAAAGCCACGTGGATAAGAATAAGGTGTATGGGTTTCTTCTCAGGGCCTCTGCACCAACTGAACATATAATTCACAGAAACAAAAATGTTTCCCAGAGTGCCAAATACAGTCATGAAGAGAAAAATTGTTTCCTTAATAAATTTCAAAACCATTTCTTTCTAGGTAGAAAAACTTGTTTCTAGGATGCAGTTTTCCAAGAAAGTGTCAGTTGCACATGAGCCTGAAAAGCACATTTTACGTAATAGTATTTTCTAGTGTGCAAGAGACAGCGGTGGACACATGTAATGTTGCAGATTAGCTCCTTGACATTCCTCCTTTTCCCCACTGTGGACTCTGGGATATTGTGTGTGCTCTGACAGGTGAGTTTGGTAAGTGCTATTCAAAATGTCAAGTTTTAAAGAAGATTTTTATTTTTGAGCTCTACACTAGCAAAATTGACTTGTTGAAGTTGTGTGTGTGTGTGTGTGTGTGTCTGTCTGCGTGCATGGCTCATCCTAGTTACCGCTCAGCACAGCTGAACTGAACTCCAAGATTCTCCAACCAAGATTTCTTCCTCTGTTTCTCATTCTAGTTCATATTTCCCCACTCAGTTCCCAAAATCTGAGGTTCACCCTGACCCTGTCTGCTTCCCCACATCACAGACACTGGGAATCCTGGATCAGCACCTGTTACATCTCTCAGATCTGCTAACTTTACCCTCCACTCAGCCTCCTCCTTTGTCTGATATTCCTTTCTTATCTGCATCTTGATTAATATGACATTTTCTATATTTGCCTTTGGCTTTGAAGCTTTATAGCATCTATTTCTTCATCTTAATATTTTAAAAGTTTTTATATTGACCATTTTGTGATTTCACCCCATATAAATGTTTACTAGTTATTTTTTAAGGTAATCCTCAATGTCAAGTCACATTGAATAACCTTTCCCATTGTGCCCAGCAGTTAAAGTTGAATCATCAAAAGCCATCCTGAAAAATTTATGTTACTACCAGGTTGCAGCTAGGGAGGGAGTCTAGAGGGACCTGTGGCACTTCCTAAGAGAGTGGACAGCAGAGGTCTGTGACCCCAGTGGATGACTTCAGAGCATTTGTGACTCCAGTAAGTGACCTCAGGGCATCTAAGGGAGCACGGATCAGCTGTCCACCAGAGGAAATGATGAGGTGAATGGAAGAAGAGGATTAAATAAATTTTATGTGCTACCACGAGATAAAGATAAGTGCAGTTTCAGAGTTATGAGTCTTCCATATCAGCTACAAACAGCACAGTAGTATGGGGTGTAAAGTGGTGACAGGGCTCCCCCCAATTAAGAGGTCATGGTGGCCTTTGCCTCTGTGGCACCTTGTGAGCATCAGGTACGTCAGTCTGCTTTACAACCTGCTTCTTCTCCTGTTTCTTTTCCAACCTGTTTATCAGGCAGGCTGCTTTGTTCTACATCAGTCTGAGCTGATTCCAGAACTCAGACCTCAGCCGTATGCTATTCTTCATGCCTGGGAGCTTCATTCTCAATTCTCAGGCATTTGTGGTAAGTATTTGGGTACCGTTTCTAGAATAGGAAGAATCTGGATATTTTATGAGTTTGTGTGTTCTGAGTACTTAGAATGTCCCTGTTCCCTTTGCTCCCTCCTGTTAAACTCACAGGATTGCTTTAAATATCCATGTCCTGATGATCTCAAATGTGACCTAGCCGTGTTGCTATATTTGTGTTCAGGTGGCTTCATGGCTTTAGAAATGGCAGTTATTGCTCTTCCACTAATTCCTCTGACTAAGGTGTAATCTTCTGTACTACTGTGTCCTAGAAATCACAATACAATCCTAAATATCTGAACATAATGAAACACGCTCCAGACATTAATAACAAACGCATCATTCATGACATATTTAGAATAAATACTAAGTATTTAATCAGAGATTAGATTCTGTCAAAAGCCCTGTTATCCATTCACCCACGTCATGATGGAAATACTAACACTTTTCTGGTTGTTTAATGCTTGATTTCCTGGAGATTCCCTTTTTTCAAGTCCTCTTTTCCCTTTCCCAACCTTTAAATCATATTTGACACCAAATTCTGGGACTTCCAATAAGTGATTCCTTATGTTGGAGTGGACTGTCAGAGGAGAGAGAGGCAACTCATCTTCCACGTTATATTGGGAAATACTGTAGGAAATTAATTTAAAAGACAGGATGGACTTGTGTTTAGAAATATGGATGATCCCTTGTCTGGAAAGAATCCTCAAGAACCTGACATAGGTTACATCCAACCTTACTGGTTTTCTAAAAACAAGAAAACAAACAAAGAAACCACAAACCTAAAAGCGATTACAGCTCTTTGGTGCTTAGTACTGGGATAAATTTAAGATGAGCTGTTTGGGGATGGACTAGTTCACAGCCTAGATCCTTCACAGAAGAAACATCCAAGGTGTTATTGGTCACTGTTACACTTGGTTTATACTTCTCACTATCTACCAGGCATATAATGACTATAGTTTAGATAAGTATATATAATATTATGTGATATAGTCAAGAAACTTTACGGACAGATATGGAAAGAAAACTTTCAAATTTAGAGTTATAATGTTATTGTAAAAGAAAGTACGTGTCAGTATTTGAAAAGTGGAAATCTTCAAAAGTGAAAAGGAAAATCTTTACAAACACTCGTGATGCTGTTGAAGTTACAGTACTGGCAAGCAGGTGACTGAGAACAGGAGCTTTTGTTTGTTTTTGTTTGTCCTGTTAATTTTGAGACAGTCTCCCTATGTAAACTAGAATATCCTTGAACAACAATTCCCTCGCCTCAGTCTCTCTAGTGCTGATGTTACAGGAGTGTATCATGATCCTCTCCAGGGTTTCAAAGACATCTGAAAATCTTATCTATATTATTGATCCATTTAGAAAGGTAACTTAGGCTAAGACCCAGCCAGAGCTCTGTCTTGATACTCCAGCCTGAGGATGGAGAGCAAGGCCTCAGCATTTCTGTTCCATCTCTGTATCTCCAGGATCTAATCTCTTTTGATTTTTCTGGTGCTAGGGGTCACTCCTCAGGGACAGAAGGAAAGTGGAGGTCCTGAGGATTACAGAGCCTCCCAACTGCTCCCTGGATTAGTCAGAGAGAGTCGTCTTCTGCTTTAATGGAAGTCTATGTTACAGCTGAGGGGATCAAAGATCTTACCTCCATGTACTCACCTGGACTTCTGTGCTACAGACAGGATTTGGAGCAGCTCTGGGAGGGTGACACTTGCCTGGTCATTTGTACTTTAGGATTGTGGGCTCTTGGCTGCCATCAGGTATTGCAGACTTCAAGTTTATGTTGTCACAGTGTCAAGGGGAACGAAAGCCTCTGCAGAGCCCTAGTCCCTGAAGTACAGCTTCCCTCTCTCTCCACAATTACTATATCTGTTTTGCTAAGAAGTTATTTCAAGCTTAATTAGGGATTAATTATTTTGAGAGGAAGGATGTGAGTTGAGAAAATGAGCAACTAAGTTTCTGTATATGGGACTCCCTGTGTCTCTTGACTGTTTTTCATTTTCCCAAGTGCCAAGTTGTGACCTGTAAGGGGACTGGGTTCTGACACAGAGACCAAGTCACTGGCTTTCCTTTCTTAAATTCATCCCTAGTCTGGATTAGAATAAATTATTCTCAACACTGGGGATTCTTGTGCAAGTTCCAAACATGGACTAGAACAAGTTTAGAGTTATTTGTTCTACATGTCCCTGTTGGTAGTTAAGTGTTGTCACAGGCCACCTGTTCGTTCCTGGCCACCCAGATTCTAAATAACCACACAGAAACTGTATTAATTAAATCACTGCTTGGCTTATTACCTCCAGCTTCTTATTGGCTAGCTCTTACATCTTAAATTAACCCATTTCAATTATTTTATATTTACCACGAGGTTCGTGGCCTACAGGCAAGGTTTTGGCTGGCTGTTAGCATCTTTCTCCCCTCTCTAACTCTGCCTACTCTCTCTCTAGCTCTCTTTCAGTCTGGCTTTATTCTGTTAAGCCATTGGCCGAAAGGAGCTTCTTTATTCATTAACCAATAAAAGCAACACATATACAGAAGGACTTCTTATATCATTTCCCCTTTTCTGTTTAAATAAAAAGGAAGGTTCCAACTTTAACATAGAAAATTACATATACCCAAATAGTTATCAAGCAAGAATTACAGTTACAATATTTATATTTACTTTATCTTTTATTATAACTAAGGAAAACTATAACTATCTATTCTTCAATTTCATCAAAGACTCCAGAAGCATATAGTACTACTTAAGTAAACAAGAAGTTTATTGTAAGCAACTTCCAACACTCTAGAATTAACAGAGATATTTCTCTGCCTAGACAGTCACTCAAAGTTCTTCTGTAACATTGTGGGCACCCATCTTCAGCCTGTTGGCTCATAGTATCTGGCAGACTTTTCCATGAAGCAGGAAATTTCAAAGACATTTTCACCTATATTGGCAGTTTGTCAGTCACTTTCTTCTGTGTCTTGAAGAATGTCTGGCAGATTCTTTTATGAAGTAGAAACTCTGAAGGATTGTCTTACCTTCTTTAGGCAACTTCAGCAATAATTTTTCTGTGGGTCCTGCATGTACAGTCAAGCAGTTCAGGCAAGAACAGTGTCTTGCCTAAATGACTAGTAAACTCCATGAGGTGCTTCTTTGATGCCTATCTTCCTCTTGAAGTAGATTGGTGCTGCCAGGAGCAGACATGTCTCACTGTCATGAAAAGTCTTAAATTCTTAAAACATTTTAAATGCCATATTTCATAAGTCATTGAAAGGTTTGAAGATTATCTATGTAATTAAAATATATCTCTACATATCTAGAAAAACCTAACTAACATGACTACAAACTTGACTATTATAGATGATTATCTACTAATATGTACTTTTAATTATACATTACAGTTATAAATGAGCTAAACAAACACAATACCTTAATCAAAGAGCAGTAATATGCATATAACAAAAGTGATCTCAGTTTGTATTAATAGACCAAGACCCATACCAATGTAAGGTATCCATCTCTATAGCATATCCCCCTTAAAATGTAAACAAACATTTATAAACAATATTTGGGAATTTGGGTATAGTTCTCTCCAAACTGCTTCCTGCTTTTTGTTGGGTGAAGTAATTTCAGGGGGTGTTCATGGTGACCTTTCAGGGGGTGTTCATGGTGACCTTTCAGGGGGTCTTGGTCCATCAAATCACATTAGTCTGGAATGAATCCACAGGTTCTCATCCTCTGTGGAAACAAAAGAACCTCTTTTCCAAAGCAAAAAATCCTTAGACCCAAATTTTGAAGTCAAGGTACCTTTATGTTGGTTAAGCTTAGCAGCCCATACAAAAATTCAAAGAAAACACAATAATATACATAATCTAGACTCTCTGTGTATATTCTATCTTTACATGACTTCTTTTTCTTTACTTCTTTTTATCTATGACTGTCTGTACTCTGTCTCTTTAAAGACATTTTTAAAATAACCGTTTACTTCCTTTTATAACTGTCTAAATTCCTTTTCCTCTTTCTCAAGTCTACGTACATTTATCCAACACTGTGACTCACTTAGAGGTCTTTTTCATCTGAATCTATCTTTATTGTATATCTGTAATCCTTTTCTGACCAGGGCCACTCCTTAAAATGCTAAGTGGTGTGGCTAAGACTAAGGCTGATTTGCCTTTTGCCTCCACCCAGTTCAGCATGGCAGACGCTGATGACTGCCTCTGAGACTGCTGGGTGAGAGCTGTCCTCACCACCTCAATGCTGGTAACCATTTGGCCCATGCTGTCACCAAGTAACTTGTAGCACGCTGCCCACAAACCCCATTTAAATGCTCGGCCTCCTGAAAGAGCCAGAGCTCTTCATGCATTTAGCACGAACCGGGAAGGTTTCTTAAAGGAACTGAACAGTTTTTGCTGCCTATGCTGAGTCAGAAAGACCTCTCTTAAACTTTCTGCCAGCAAATAGAGTTTATCCAGAAAAAAAATGTGGCAAACTTTTTATTTTATTTTATTTGTTTATTTTTCTTGTGTGTGTATAAAATTTTTTATAAGCTCTCTCAGGTTTTATGTGGAGTCAGTTGGCACATGATGGTGCACCAGTGAAGGTCTTTGTTGTAACTGATTCTTTCATTCCTTCACATTAAATGTCATATGGGAATTGAATTGAATACTTTCTTAGCCTTATCCCTAAGGCAGTATTTACTCATTATAAAACTTTAATGACATTTCTAAAACTTATGTGTTCCCAAGAGTGGAGCTTATATGCACATTTCATTTTAGTTCCTAGGAGGCCCTACCCAGCACAGATGGAAAATGATGTAAATAAATATACAGTGTTAAGATTAGAAGTGATGACATCATAATTTTGTTCTTTAAGAGAAAGCACCATTAGGTTGACATAGGAGATGAGTTAAAGGTCATGACTCATACTCTGTGCCCTGTATGATGGCATTTTCATACATATAGGTGCAGCTGACACATCCTGGAAGCTGAAATGCTTCTTCTGTAAAAGAAATGACAGCTTTTGAGGAAACCAGAATTTCTATCCTCTCTGTTGAATGTGAAATCCAGGATCAGAGAAACTAAGTTGTACATTGCATATGTCACAGTAGGCAGAAATTGAAAAATAAGGGTTGTTGGCCAAAGGGCCCCATGGAATCCCCAAACATTCCACGCTATTGTCAAGACTCTAGGTATCTCCCCACAAACAGGGCACTTACAGGAGCCTCCTTAGGATGCCGGCAGCACAGGGAGCCTGGATGATGTGGTCTCAGAGCAAAATCTGGACTCTCTGTGTTTTCCTGGGTGGAAGGCTGTAGAGTCCTCAGAGCCCCACTGTCCTATTGCCATAGAATGCTAGACTGCATGAGCTTCAGCAGCCAGCTCCCCCCTGTGTCTGCAGCTGAACAACTTGTGCCTGACTAGCAATAGGGAGGATGGAGCCCTAAACTCTGACTGTGTGGCTGGCACGCAGGGCGACCTAACAATTTCCACATGTTCTATGTAGGCCCTAATGAGCAAATGGAAGTGAGAGCCAGCAGCTGGGGTTTAATGTTCCTAGGATATTTTTACACAGCACTGTACACAGGAGTGAGGTTCTCAAGTGGGGCTTGTTTTCCAAAACATAATGGCCTTCTCTAAATATGACATTTACCCTGTACTTTTCTATATGACCAAACATCAGTGTCACGAGTGTGTTTGTAATTGCCTTACAGCATTTATTCTGACCAGTTCTTTAGTGCTTGGTACCCAGCAATGCCAAGCATTCACTAAGTGCAATGAAACAGCTTCTCTCTGTGGTCGTCCCCACTTTACAAGCGACATTCAGATAGAGGATGCTTCCTGACATCCTTCTCCTTCACTTGTTCTTCTGCTCACTGGATTTAGAACAGTCTCTGGCACATAGTAAGTGCTTTGTATATAAGTAGAGGCGTCGGTGATCACGGAAGTACATTAGAAGGAACAAGAAGACAGGAATCATTTGTGCACCCATATGAGACTAAAAATCTAGCATGTGGCAAAATCAAATTCTAATTTCAGGTGACTGCATGCCCTCCTGCGTTTCCTGATGAAGGATGCAGCGAGCTAAACTGCATGACAGGGATGGTGGGATGGTGGGATAATGAGAATCAACGCCAACACTCTAGAGCCTGAACCCATCTTCAATATCCAGGACAAGCTCTCTGAAAAAATTAATCTATTGCCTCAATCCATTTAGTGTTGTGATACAATAGAATGGAAGAGCAAAGCTATCCCAGTGTACACAGTTCAGTTCATAAAAAACTGGGTGAGAAAAGGAATTTCTTATTTCTCAGGGGACACAGCAGGGCTTAGCAACATAGACATCCCTGACAATCAAGACAAAGGGACTGAGGCCAGCATAACTAAGTACTAAAAATGCTTTTATGTTGAGTATTGTGGAATCATGTGTCACTGTGAAGCCTGTGTAGAAGGAGAGAATGAAATCTGCCCAATAAAAGAAAAGGAAACAGATCATGAGAGTGAGAACACTCTGGGCAGCTCTGATTTCTAGCCTGGAATTATTTGCCGACCTGGAGCTGCGAAGGTACAGGACACGTATGTGATGTTTGTACAGATGGAGAGCCATGGACCCGCTGCTCCAGCCCATCAGACTCTGAAAAACGACATCACGAAGAGTAATGAGAACGAGGAACAGCCACTTAACTGTGTTGCCAGATGGCAGCATCCAGCAATACCCAGTATGCATCCCAGCTTCAGACCTGTTCGTGCTCCTGGCTGCCGTGATGTAGTGAAGCAAGTTGGAGCTTATCAGGGAATTGAAGATCCAAAAGAGAAGGAGGAAGGAGAGAACTTGCCATGTAGTCTGTGGTTTGAGCTTTCTGCAAAGGGTGGTCCTGGGACTGATGGTGACAGCCTGGACCACGCTGAGGAGACAGGTGGTGCAGATGGAGAGGCCACGGGCAACCCTTTCTAGGTAAATTATAGTTTTACAACCGATGTCACCTAGGAAGTTTCTGAAATAAAAAATAGCAGCTATGTATCTGACCCCTATGCAATGAATAATGATTGTGTTTACAAAAGCCAAGTGGATGATAATAACATCTATACTTTTTTTTCTCAAGACTCATAATGAGAGTATACACATGTCTCACAAATAAGATGATGTTCCCTAAAACTCCAAGGCCAGTAAGTGAAATGAAAATTAATCTCTGGATGAGGTCCCTCCAAATCATCTCCATGATATTTCCAGAACCAGGAAAGCCCTTTTGAGAAATACAAGGAGGTAAACACCATATAGTTCAGTCCTGTGGGTGTTCTGCTTTCTTCACTGAAAAGAACAGTGTAGTCTGTATGCACAGAGTTCTCTGCTGTAGATGTCTGATTTCAAACTTGCCCCTTCTGTTCTTGCTTCCACCGACGTGAAGATGATGCTGATGTCAACTGGACATAAACTCCATGCTGATGCATTAGATGCTTTACAGAAGATAGTTCTTTATATCCTAGTCCTTAAACTTTTGTCCAGGAGAACATTTAAACAAAGGGCAGCATCATGCAATTTCTGAGTCATAATATTAAAAATCAACTTAGATGTCCTCTCTTCTCACATCCTCTTTCCCATCCTGTACATACTCATCCCTCAAGTATTGAACTAATAGAAAATTATACCTACTCCAGATGAGTGTAATACTTGTTCAAATGATGTTGCTTCCCAGAGAAAGTTACGTGGCTTTTCTCTGTCTCCAACTCTGAATTGACCTTTACAGTAAATAAACAACAATAATTAGGAAGAGAAGGCCCATTATCTCACCTTGATGGTGTGATTAATTTTTTGTTCTCTATCAATCCAATTGTGGGATTATATTAAAGGAGACCACCCCCCTAGTTTTGTGCATTTACTGACCATTCCCTGAGAATGTTCTCCCAAGAAAACAACACTAAACTCTCAGCTTAGGCATTGTTTCTTTGGACTCCCCAAAATGGTACCTTCTAACATTTTGATTTCCAAGGCTCATCAGATCAGTGTTTTTTACCAGTCAGTAATGACAAGCAACCTACCACCCCATATTAACTTATACAATTTTACACATAATATCCATTTTTTCCGTTTTCTCTCCTGTTTAATGTTAAAATGAGGATTAAAACATGAATATATTCATTTTTCTTCCACTTTTACAAATCATAAATTGTTTTATGTGGGAAATTTGTTTATTTCCTTCCACTTTTTAGTATTGTGTGCTGCTCACCAAATTTATCTCCCAAGTACATGTAACACTGGCATTTCTCCTGCGACAAGGGTACATGTGATGTCCTCTTTGTGATGTGATTCCAGATACAATTCTTTATAGCTAAGTGCTGCCCACAGGTCACAAATGTGTCTCCCACAATTTCCCTGAATCCTCCAGTCCGTGCTGTCTGTTAGTCTGCTTATGTCGTTCCGTCTGTGCTGAGAAGCCCTGAGAGAGGCTTTTGTGTATCAGTTCCCTTGCATAAGCCTGTTATGGGGGGCTCAGTAAATTGATAACTGAGTGCTGTGGTTGTAATATTCTGTATAAATCACAGAGAGGAATGGAAAGAAAAGATGTCCTAGCTGTTCTCTTTCTTTAAGGTGATGGAAAGGTCAGTCCAGTTTGGAATACACATTCTGGAATGTCTGCTGTATGTCCTTTCATGCATAGAGGAGGGAAATTTCCAAACTCTCACACTTCCAGTGAATATCATGGACTATATTTAAAAGCATTAATCAATGTAGCTAATTTTTAGTCACATTATCTCTGTAATGATCTTTTTACGACTGTATGTTTTTAAAGGTGTACCTCTTGTTTCTCTTAGGTACCAATAATGCATATTGAAATCAGGAAGCTGTCACTGTTTTCTGAATAGTTTCACTCTTGCACTGCAAAAATTATCTATTTACATCTCTTCAAGGAACCGCCAAAAAGACACTTATATGTATATCTCCATTCATTCATTTTGAGTTTAGTTATTTTATGTGTACGAATATATGCCTGGGTACTGTTTGTGTCCCTCGTGCCTGCAGAGGCCAGACAGAGTAAGGCATTGGATCCACTGAAATTGGATTTGCAGATATTTGTTAGCTTTGATGTGGGTGCTGAGAATTGCAGGAGTAGCAAGTGCTCTTAACCCCTGAGCCTATTCTTCAAACATATATGTACAACTTAATATGCTTTCACAGACTCCTTACCTCCACCACGCTGGAACCAATTAATCCAGTCTGTGTGTATCCAGTTAAATGAGGGATTTTGCTTGCAATGATGTGGTGGAGTGTTGAGCAAGTTCTAATTGGTCTTAACAATAAAAACCCAGAGCCAGATATTGGGGCAAATGTTGAAAGATCAGAAAGAGAAAGGAACAAGCTACAGCTAACTCTTTTTTTATTTTTTAAAATTTATTTATTTATTAAAGATTTCTGCCTCCTCCCCGCCACGATGTCCTTCAATGGAAGAATGGATGAAGAAAGTATGGAATATATACATATTAGAGTACTACTCAGCAGTAAAAAACAAGGACTTCTTGAATTTTGCATACAAATGAATGGAAATAGAAAACACTATCCTGAGTGAGGTAAGTCAGACCCAAAAAGAGGAACATGGGATGTACTCACTCATATTTGGTTTCTAGCCATAAATAAAGGACATTGAGCCTATAATTCGCGATCCTAGAGAAGCTAAATAAGAAGGTGAACCCAAAGAAAAACATATAGGCATCCTCCTGAATATTAACCTTCATCAGGCGATGAAAGGAGACAGAGACAGAGACCCACATTGGAGCGCCGAACTGAAATCTCAAGGTCCAAATCAGGAGCAGAAGGAGAGAGAGCACGAGCAAGGAACTCAGGACCGCGAGGGGTGCTCCCACACACTGAGACAATGGGGATGTTCTATCGGGAACTCACCAAGGCCAGCTGGCTTGGGTCTGAAAAAGCATGGGATAAAACCGGGCTCGCTGAACATACAGCTAACTCTCACCTTGCTAACTCCTCAGCCAAAAAGGGTATCCTGTCTTTACAAGTCCTCAGAATGAATGCTGTCTTATGAAACCTTAGACTGCATCTGCTCCTGTCTCCTCCCACCTCATATTCTTCTCTCTGCCCAGCCATATCACTCCTGTCTCCACCTCCCCAGTTCTGGGATTAAAGAGATGTGATCCTAAGTGCTGGGATCACCTTTGTGTGAGTACTATTTCTCCTTTAGACAGATTCAGTCTCCTCTAGCCCAGCGTGGCCTTGAACTCACAGAGATCCATCTGCCTCTGTCTCTTGAGTGCTGGGATTAAAGGTGTTTCCCACCACTGCCTGGCCTCTATGGCTAACTAATGACTTAGTGCTGCACTCTGATCTTTAGGCAAGCTTTATGTGTTAGATTATAAAAAAATA
Organism: Neodon shergylaensis; assembly: GCA_025134845.1. Lineage (NCBI taxonomy): Eukaryota > Metazoa > Chordata > Mammalia > Rodentia > Cricetidae > Neodon > Neodon shergylaensis. The sequence continues at coordinate 94,549 of JABTXL010021127.1, read as the reverse complement.
TCAGTACAGTAGAGAGGTTATACGTATTCTAGAAGCTGGAGGAATACCAAAACTTTAGAAATAGAAAGTTCAGGATTCACAAGAACCTGCTTTGTGACCACCCACTGTGGATTAAAATTACAGCTTTCTCAACTCATTTATTCATCTTGTTAGGAATATTATTTGGCTTCTTTAAAAAGTATTTTTCATATGTAAATTGTATTTTGTGCAATATTGGCATATTTTTTGGCATCAATGAACTGACATGTATACTGCCTAGGGAAGTGCCCAGCATGCTATAAGATCCGTTTTCTAAAATCAGCTCTTAGCATTTGTAGCCTCATGCCTGCTTTATCCACAGTTCCCATATTCTATGGTTTACATTGAGTCTAAATAGGGAGAAATTCACACACACACACACACACACACACACACACAATGAAATCATGGTAAGGAAAGAAAGAGTACTCCACCCACAAAAGACATAGTCACTAGAAATTATACAACTCAGATCAAAGTTCCCAGTCCAGGGAGGGAAAAACACACAAAGACTGTGCAGAAGTTGTGGGTGCAAGAGTTTCCCACTCCAGGCTGCAGCACAGGTGCCCCTGTCTCCTACCCTGCCTGTCCTGTGTAATGAACAGTTCTGGCTCAGTGGTCTCACAAACTGTCCACATGGGTACTGAAGCCCTTCTGGATTGTAGGTAGGAAATGGTAGACCATCTTTTCCCTGAATTCTGCCACTTTCCTCTCTCAGAGTGACAGGGAGCCCAGGTCCTTGTCTCCTACATCACAGCCCTCCACAGTTTCTTTCAATAACAAGGCAGCTCTAGCCCACCATGGCATCACAGCACTTACCCACGCATGTGTGCAGTGACTCAGGATGGGTGTCCTTCTGACAGGCAGGCTCTGTTATCAAGCTGAGAACTTAATGCAACAAGATGTCATGATGTTATCATCAGGAGTTTGGCTTTGTCAGGGGAAAAGGTTGCTTCTGCAATCTCCATCCCTGAGGCCAGCTCTGCCTTCTCCCTGGTGCTCTGCCATTTGCTGAACCCAGAAACTTTCTGATTCTAATTATCTTCCCTGTGAGTAGGTGAAGAACAGCACAGTGCACAAGGGGTCTGGGCTTTTTGAACTTAAATTTATTCTTTTCTCTTTCTATTCATTTACTCCCCAAACCAAAAGCACCTTTGGAAGAAATATCTGATCACTTTCTGATTGATTTTCAGGCATATGTTTTATTAACAGCAAAAGATCATTGAGTACAACAGACAAGGGCTATGGTCAGGGTCATGTTTAGGAAAAGTCACCAGGAGACTGTGGGAGCCCCTGTGCTTTCAGGATTATTCTGAATGCCAACTGAGCACTTTACAGTTAGTCCTGTGTATTTTGTTTTTTTTTTTTCTGAGCTATATACTTTTTCTTACTTAAATATCTTTCATACACAGTGTTTTAATCATTTCATTCTGGTCCCTCAACTCCTCCTGCATCTTCCGCATCTCCCTATGCATCTAACTCTACATTTGCTCTCTGTGCTCTCTTCCACAAAAATAACAAGACAAAATAAAACAAAAAAAGCCCCAAAGAAGAAAAAATGAATAGAACCAAACAACAACAACAACAACAAAAAAAAACCCTAAAAGTTCATACAAAATGAAAAAAAGAAGCCCACAAACCAAAAATGTGTTTGTGTTAGATAATATTCCTGGACTTGGGGCCTGCCCTGGAGTATGGCTGAATGCCACTCAGTGACATTTCATTGGAGAAAACTGATTGTCCCTTTTCCCAGCAGGTATTAATTACAAATAGCTTTTGGGGTAGTGTAAGACCCCATGTCCACTTCCTGTCAGTGCTGGAACCCCATCTAACTCAAACATGCGCTGGTATTGTGTGTGCTGCCGCAATCTCTGAGTTCATATGTGCATCAATTCTGCTGTATTTGGAAGACACTGTTTTCTCAGAGTCATCCATGACCTTAGTGTCAGCTGTCCCTTGCTGTGGACTAACCCTTCTGTAAACTGTGAGAATGTGCTGCTCTCATTGTTAGGAAAGAACTGACTGGACAAGAGCTAGACAGAATTTTTGTGGCAGAAAGAATGCTGAAAAGAAGGTTGGACGGAGTCCAGGAGTCCTGAGGAGACACAGATAAGGAGGAGACGAACTTTTGGTACTTAGATAAGGTAATGAACCACGTGGTAGAACACAGATAAAAAATAGACTATTTAAAGTTGGAAGAGCTAGTTAGTAGCAAGCCCAAGCTATCTGATGAGCATTTATAATTAATAATGAGTCTCAGTGTGGTTATTTGGGAGCCAGCTGGCAGGAAGAGCTGATTGCCAAGACACTGAAACTCCACCCACAATCCCTCTCCATATCCCTCCTTTGTCCTGTGCTCCCACCTCCCTCTTTGCTTCATCCTTTGTGGTGTAGGAGGGTCTTCTTTCTATGTGTTGCTTTCATTGGTTAAATAAAAGAAAACTGCCTTGGCCTTTTGATCTGGCAAAACTTAGATAGGCGGAGTAGACAGAACAGAATGCTGGGAGAAAGGAGGCAGAGACAGAGAGCTGCCCACCATGAAGCTGCCAGGTCAGACACTCCGATTCTTTCCTGGTAAGCCAAGAGCTTGTGGTGACAATACAGATTATTAGAAATGGGTTGAATCAAAATGTGAGAGTTAGCCAAAAAGAGCCTAGAGCTAATGGGCCAGGCAGCGTTTGAATGAATACAGTTTCTGTGTAATTATTTTGGGGTTGAGCTAGCCAGGCGGCGGGAAGTGGCCCGCAGCTCCTTTACAACACTTTGAGTATACGTAGAAGACTATATTCTAACTCCTGCTTCTTGGGAAATACCCCCCACCCCTAGTTATATAAATTGTAACACATACAGTGAAAGTTTAAAAGCTAACATCCACAAATAAGAGAAACCACGCAATATGTGTCCTTTTGGATCTGGGTTTCCTCAATCAGGGTGATTGTTTCTAGCCCCATCTATTTACTTGTAAATTATATTTTTCTTAACAGTTGAATAACATTTCACTGTGTAAATGCACCACATTTTCATTTTCCATTCATCAGTTGATAGATACCTAGGGTGTTTCCAGTTTCTGGCTACTATGAATAGAAAAGCAATGAACATGGATGTACAAGAGTCTGTAAGAAGTTAATGTCTTTGGAGCTGGGTGGTGGTGGCGCACGCCTTTAATGCCAGCATTCGGGAGGCAGAGGTATGTGAATCTCTGAGAATTCGAGGCCAGCCTGGTCTACAAGAGCTAGTTTCCTGGACAGGCTCCAAAGCTACAGAGAAACCCTGTCTGGGTGGGTGGGTGGGCAGGGGGTATTTAGGTATATGTCCGTGCTTGGGAGTGCTGGATCCTGAGGTAGAGCAACTTTTAGTTTCCTGAGTCGTTGGTCTGGTTCAAGGCCTCTGGCCTTCGGCACATCATCATCATCATCACTGGACCCTCACGGAAACCCTCTCTGATATCTTGCTTTTGCCTCAAGTCCTGGAGATGCTGTGGCTCTTGTTCCACAGGCTCAGTCCTTTCATGTTCTCCAGCAGGCCATAGATGGGGTAGATGTTAGGGTGAACCAACTCAAGACCTGGGTTGTGGGGTTGGGGTAGCTGAGTGGTCAGTCTGGGCTGCTGATACTGCCCCCCTCAGGTGAAGGGCAGACCAGCTCTCCTAGGTCCATGCCATTGGGGCCAGATCTCCCTAGTGTATGCAGAAGGGAGTGGGGGAACAGCTCTCCCATGAGGGATGAGACCAGATCTCCTGCTGCTGTGTCCAGCAAAGAGCAGGGCCAGCTTTCCCAGGGCCACAGAAGAGCAGGGCTGGCTCAGCATGGCTCTTAGGATTCAGCATGCAGGGTTCCTATGGCTCCCTATGGTAACATAGACTCTGACCATCAACACAGACACTAGCTACAGCAGGACCACCGATCCAGACATGGCCCTCAACAGCTCAGGTTACGCAGATTAACATGGCCCTGGCAGTAACATATCCCTGGGACACCTACGTGGTCTTAGGTGGCTGAGCAGACGCTGGGCATTCCCATGGCCCTCAGTGGTAACAGGAGCAACAGACATCAACTCAGACCCTAGTCACTGCCAGGCCCGACCCAGACATGGTCTTAGGCAGCAGCTCAGGCCCAGATGATACCAAGATCCCAGATGGAAGAGCAGGCCACTCAGATTGGCATGGCTCCAGCAGCAGCACAGCCCTCGGGCACCAACATGGCCTCAGGCTGCAGCATAGACCACAAGAATTCATGTGGCCTTTGGTAGCAACATGGGCCACAGATATCAACACAGACCCCAGATGTGGTAGGACAACAGATGCAGACATGTTACTTGGCAGTAGCCCAGGCCTGGATGCCACCATGACCCCTGCAGCAGTGTGGCTCTCAGACACCAAAATGGCTACCAGCGGTGGCCTAGACCCCTGACATCAGTGTGGCCTTTGATGGTATCAGAAGGCATAGATGTCAACAGATGTAGAGGCCATCAACTGAGACAGGACCTTTGGTTGCAGCTAGGGCCCAGAGGCCACCATGGCACCTTGTGGCACCATAGGTCACTCAGATCTTTATGGCCCCAACTGCAGCTTGACCTTCAGACACCAAGGCCTCAGGTGGCAGTCCAGACCTCAGGCATCTTTGTGGCCTTGAGTGGCAACAGGAGTCATGAATGTCAATAGAGTCCCCAGCTGTGGTAGGACCACAGACCCAGACATGGCCTTTGGCAGCAGCCTGGCCCCAGGTGGGAAGCAGGCCACTCAAATCAGCCTCTTCCTAAATGCCTTTGCTTCTCAAATCAGCCTCTTCCTAAACGCCTTTGCTTCTCAAATCAGCCTCTTCCTAAATGCCTTTGCTTCTCCAGTTCTACCACTTTCCACAGCACACAGGCAGTCTGCTGCTTTTCTCTCCACCGTATATTTGCTCATCATCATGACACTCACCTGCCCATCACCAGGTGGGCCTGTAGATGTCTTCAGATGGCTCTAACTGAGGACCCAGGCTTGCTGTGGAATAACCCTTCTTTACACTGTGAAAATATGTTGTTCTCATTGTTAAAAAAAAAAAAACTGATTGGCTGATAGCCTTCAACCCTCCCCCAAGGTCCCCATGCTACCAATTTACTCAGGAGATCTTGTTTTTTTTTCTACTTTCCATATAGATTAGATCTATGTGTGTCTCTCTTAGTGATCTCATTGTTGTCTAAGTTCTCTGGGATTGTGATTTGTAGGCTGGTTTTCTTTCCTTTATTTTTAGAATCCACTTATGAGTGAGTATATGTGATAATTGTCTTTCTATGTCTGGGTTATCTCACTCAAAATGATGTTTTCTAGCTCCATCCATTTTCCTGCAAAAGTCAAGAATAATAATTTTTTTCTGCTGTGTAGTACGTTTCGTTTTCTCTTTTGTATGCTAAAAAGATTAATAGACATTTATCAATATCTGATCTCTCTTACAGAGTATGACAACATTTACTCAAATGTTCATCTCTGTGGATCAGTATGAAGGGGCTGATAACTGCATAACCAAGGGTGAGAAACTCTGGAACATACAGAATTTTGGAATAACTCTCTATAAAGAAAGTAAAATATAAAGAAATAAAACAATCTGTTAAATAGAAGAAAACAAAAGAGAACATTAGAAGGAGGACACTCTGAGCAGCTCTCAGCTCAGGGGGAGTTCTGTAGAGAAGCTTGGAGTTCTGAATGTAGAGGACATGCTGGTGGTGCGTGTGGAGAAGAAATACCATGTAGCCACTGGCCCCTCCCATGGCTCCCTGAAACACAGCATCTCTCAGGACCATAAGGGTGAGACAAATCCATCTTGTTATCCTGCTTTCTGGCAGAAAATAGCAATAGTTGCTGCCGCTTTTACTCTGAGTTACGTTCATACTCTTGATATTTTTAATGTAATACAATAAGTTCATGCTGATCAAGGAATTGAGGATCCAAAAGAAGAGCAGCGAGCAAAGAATGTGCTGTGGAGTCTTTAGGTTGAGCCTCTGCCACCTGGAGGCTGTGGGACTGATGGTGATGGCCTGGACCACAGTGAGGAGACTGCTGGTGCAGATGGAGAGGCCCCGGGACACTCTTGCCAGATAAACCACGACTTTACAACTGGTGTCATCTAAGAAATTTCTAAAATTAAAGGCTTCTATTGTCTTCGGCATTCCCTTTGAAAGAAGCATTATAGTATTTGTGAGCGCCAAGTGAGCAAGAACAAGGTGAATAGGTTTCTTCTCAGTGCTTTGGAACACGTGTATGTAACTCACGAAAACTAAGACGTTTCCCATGGTGCCAACCCCAGTGAGAAAGAGGAAGACTGTTCCCTTGACAGGATCCAAAACCATCCTTAGATCTGATGCAGAAGTGCTTGATCCAGCAAATGCCTTTGTGAAGAAATCAGTGAATCATGATAAGCATCAGCAAAAATTCCTTTAAATCTGCTTACTTTTCTGGAGGAAAGGGAATGATTTATATTATTGTTCATCTATTGACACAGAACTTACTTGAAGACTTGTTTTCAAAAATCTAATTTTTCAAGCTATCTATTAATTTATACTCTAAAATCTAATCTACTTGTTCAGATCGATATATCTCACCTATGTTCTGTCTCAGCATGTCTGAAGTAACACCAGTGGCCCCAACCAGAATTTCTCTAAGCATTTTATTTTTCATTCCATCACATTCCTGCAGTCCAGTTCTGTAAATCATGCTCACCCACCTGCCATGTGGCATATACAAACATCTGTGAAGTCCTATCGTTTTATCACATTGACCACCTCCCAAATTCAACCACAGTTTGATTTCCAACAGAGCCCGGAGCTGTTCTAGATATGTTGAAGTTTATCGTATGGATTAGAAGATTAATTAGGCATCGTGCTATAAAACAAAGATATGCTTAAGATTGGGACCTGATAAAACTTTGTTTAAAACAATTAATAAATAAAGGATCTGGCGCCCTCTTTTGGTTTCTGCGGGCACAAGTCATGAAAGCCAGACAGTTACTGGTAGGAAAAGCAGATTTTAAAAAATAAAAATTTTAAAAATAATTGGTTGGCGAATCCCTGGTATGAACTGATTGTTCTCATGGAGGGCCAGGGTGGCACTTTGCCGCTGTCATGTGACATTTAGGAGCAGCTGTGTTTCTAGGTGGCTTTGTGGCTGTTTTATCCCTGCCTTTCCCAGAGCGGTAACGTGAGAGCAGCAAGGCTGTGTGCGATTGGTGTGGCTGTTCTCAGTTCAGGCTAGGATCGGCTCTGCCTCTTCTAAGAGCTTCAGTCTCCCTCACTAGCAATGCATGTCACATGATGGGCACTTTCTACACAGCAAAAGAGATCAGGATGCTCAATTCAAACTTTGGATTTGTCCAGGTATTATGTTCTTGAAATGCAGTTCTGCAAGCCTCCTGCCTTTCCTTTGTATTAAATATTAAAGATTGTTGTAGACCTCCGTCCTGAAGGTTTCTGACAACATGAACTATGAACTCTAGGCTGTACCCAGGTCAATAACAGGAGGCCTCCTCTTCTAGGAATATCAGTTATCGCCTTTCAACCCCTCTGACAAATGGGGTGATTGTACCTGGACCATTGCACTACAGAGAGCAGAACACTGCTGTAAATTCTCAGCACATAATGAAACACGCTGCGGCTTTTATAGAAATGACAGGAGTGTAGATGAACAAGCCTGGGATAAAAACCAAGTATTTTATCAGAGATGAGAATATACTGAAACTGTTGACACTCAACACATCTCAGTGTCCTGACAGACTTCTCAATTCTATTCAGAGCTCTTCTGTCTGTCCGTCTGCTTGAGACTGCCTGCTTCTTTCCAGCCCTCTGTTCCTTCCCACAGACTTCAGTGATCATATGTAATGAGTGATGTCTCTCTTTTCTGACTGAAATGGATACTGTCGGAGGAAGAAGTCACCATAATATTACAGACATCTGGAAAGTCTTTTAGGAAAGTAGGGGTTTTTACTCCTTTTTTCTTTTTATTTATTCTTCTCCCGTACAAGACATCCTGACTACAACCTTCCCCTTCCTCCACACTTCCAAGCCCCCACCCCTCTCCCCCAGATCCACTGCTCCTCCATTGCCCCTCAGAAAAGAGCAGGCCTCCCAGGAGTATCAACTGAACACCACATAACAAGATGCAGTAAGACAAGGCACAAAACCTCATGTCAAGGCTGAATGAGGCAACCTAGTAGGAAGAAAAGGGTCCCAGGATAGACAAAAGAGTTAGAGACACCCCCATTCTCACTGTTAGGAGTCTCATAAAAGCTGCAAGCTAAACAATCATAGCACATATGCAGAGGACCTAGGAGAGACCCACCACAGGCTCCGGGATTGCTGCTTTAGTCTCTAGAAGCCACCATGAAGTCAGGTTAGCGGATTCTGTGGTCCTTGTTCTCCTGGTGTCTTTGATCCCTCTGACTTTTAGGATCATTCCTCCCCTATGGACAAGTGTACAGCCTTGTCTCGGGTCAGCACATGACTACCTATCCAATGGCTTTACTAGGAACGAAGTAGCCAATGAAAGGGGTTCTCACTTGGCAAGGAGCAGTAAATAACAGGACAGCATAGGAATCTGCAAAATTCATGCAGTTTTCAGGCTCTTTTCTCTCTCATTATACATTCTTTGGGCCGTTCTTAGTCTGTCAGTCACACAGGCAACAGCTGCGATTTCCCCTGGAAATTCTGTTCTTTTCTGGTCCTTATCGCCAAAGATTCATCAGGGCACTGATGCTTCTCAAACCTCTTATCTGGAATAGCTAACTACAACTTCTAATCCTGGGAGATTTCCTGACACAATAGAGACAGTCGGTACCCTTGGAACATCTCCATGTCTCACAGTTCCAGAAAGGAGAGCAGGGCATGCATACAATATGGAAAAGATCTCATGAATACAAATAGTCCCAACTGTTGAGAATATATTCCCTGGACACCAAGCATAGAATCAATAGTAGAATCTGGTACATCCCAAGAGGAAGAACTGCATTGCAAAATGTAGGATGGATAGATTGATCTTTGCCACACATAGGGGCTTATATTTGTAGAGGAAGGTTTTTGGATAGTGGGAAGGGGGAAAAGGGGCCTTATCAAAGTCTGCCTTTTACAGAAAGAATGAAACATGGGACTCTCTTGTGGAAAAGGGAACTATATAAAAAACATATTTTGCAAACAACAAAGAATTGTTTGTGTTTGACTATTGTTCTTAAAGCACTGTATCCATGTCTATTACTTTTTAACTTTATAACTGCAAGTAGCTGTTCACTGACATGAATGATGCAAGAACAGGACCTGTCTGGCTGGATATTTAGTTAAACCTGCAAAAATGCCAATATTTTAGTTAAGGCCGCAAAATGCTGAACTATCTGTCTAGAATAAGGTTATGTCGGGGGTGGGAAAGTATATTTGAGGTAACACAAAGCAGAAATATGGGGGCTTTAATAATGATTATGATGTATTTCTTCAAAGTCAAAAATAGGAGCCAATAATAAAACGGTTCATGTAAGCATGTAAGCCTGGTAGAGAAAACTCTTAACAGTATGAATAAAGACTAATTGTGCTATTTGAGGCCACTTGAGTGCAAGACATCTAGTGGTCCTAGGTTTTCCTGGCTCCAATGATGCTCCTTCCACATTTCAAGACCTCAGCCTGAGCCACGGTTGAACCCTGGCACCAGTCCAATCATCTGTGAGGTTCCCGGAGCTCTGTCTAATGATTGGCTTTCGGTCTCTGCTTTGACCTCATGGCACGGCAGTCACACCTCTGACTCCAGAAAAGTAGTTTTCGAAATTGATTGTGCAGGGAGGACCAGTGGGAGGGGAAAGGAGAGGAAAAGGAGGTCAGGACAAATACAGGAAAATACAATGACTTATGCATGAAAATGTCATAATTGAACCCATTGCTTCACACAGCAGTAAAAGAAAAACAGCAGCAAATAAAAGCAAAAGAGAGGATGGCTTTGCATTCTGATAGATGGATAGTGTTCCATCTGGATTCCAAATCAGCAGGGACTGGGAAGTGAATCTGTCAGACCCAGCTTTCTCAAATTAAAATATAAGGTTATTGCTCCTTGATTCATACTAAGTGAGAACATCTTGGGTTATAGCAACTCAAATCTGGCAAGTTCATGACTTTATTTCTTTAAATTTTTGTGGTTGTTATGAGATACCTGGGTTTTTCCTAGACTGGCCTTGACCTCACCAAGGTCCACCTGCCTCTGCCTGCCTAGAGCTGGGATTAAAGGCATGTGCCACCATGCCAGTCTTATTTTTTTCATCTTTGTAGTTCTTAATAGCCCTCACCACGATCTAGAAACACAATAGAGATACTGACTTATAAGTTTTGTACAATATCACATGTCAGGATGGAGACTTTAAGGATGGATTCACAAAAGAAACCTTCAAATTAAACAGCACCAGGCCTGGGCAGTTAGCAGTCAAACTACAACAGAAATGGATTGCAGGCACAAGAAATGTAGAAATTCACCAAAAATGAAATGGATGGATTAAATTTACATCACTGGCATCCTTATAAGGCAAGTGAACTTTGAGGTTAGAGAAAATGGACATTTTCCATAGAAATCTGAAAACTTTCTATTTATTTTTAGTTATTGGAAGAAAGGAGGGAACATTAGACAAAGATTCACCCCAAAACTCCTGTGACAGCAGACCCTGAGCACAGGGAATGAAGCACCTGTGTTTTCCTGACATCACAGCTCATGGAACTGACCCCAGTTATTTTAAAGGTCAGAAGAAGAGTGAAGGTGACCAGGCTCAGCCTCTTGCCTCTACTCCTTGGCTTCATCAAAGAGAGTCATCTGTGTGTCTTTAACAAAATGATGCATGGCACACATGATTAAAAGAAACGGGGAAGTCTACTCACTGCGGTGATGAGGGGCAGACAGGCTCTGGGTCCTTCTGGCAAGTGAGCCTTCTCGGGTTATATTTGTACCTTCAATGTTTGTAGAGCACTTGTCACCATAAAGTATCCTCAAGACACTAACACATCACGTGTCAGGGGAAAGGAAGCCCTCTGCAAGACCTCAGTCCCTAACGTATGGCTTTCCCTCTCCCTTCTCAATTACTACATTAGTTCGCCTCAAAAGTTACCTCTGAATTAATTAGGTTTTCATCATATTATAGAAACAAGTGACGTGAGAAAATGAACAACAAAGTTTCTATGTCTAGAGGTCCCCATGCTCCTGATCCCTTCTTTATCTTTTTAAACTAAGTCTACAAGTCAAAATAGAGACCTGCTTCTGATACAGAGAGAAGTCAGTTCTCTTTCCCAAGTCCTCTGTTGTGTGAAGGACATAACAAATGACATCCAACACGTTACACTCTATTTTCTGAGCACATCCCAACCATACACCTGAGCAGAACAAGATGTCTTTGCTTCCTCTGAACACATTCTAGGTCACAGTCTGCCATAAGAGATGGGTTTACTCCTTCTTCATTAAATAAATGGTACCCCGAACCAGATGGACCTCCTTTTCCACTTCAAATTCTATCCCAACACCCCTGTATCCTTGTAACACAAAGGCACTCCTGATACCCAATGCGGGATAAAGATCCTTGGGCTGTGAAGGAAGGAAAGTCCTTTATTGCCTTCTTTCTTGCTTTTGAAAGGGAAATTGAAGCCTGGATGGATCAAATTGTCCCATCATATTTTCAAGGGTGAATATAAATAGAAAATGAAAACCTTAATTTTCAATGAAGCAAAAGGACAAGATTAATCTCAATTGTTTCTTTTAAGACATTTTTATCATATGTTGTAAATATATATATTTTTCTTTCCCCTTTGCGATGTTTTCAAAGTTTTGGTTTCATCAAGACAATAATCCTCCATTCCCATAATAAACCTAGAATCAATCCTAGGAAGGATCCTCATGTTTGTAAGGTATGCATGTGTTGTCATTGGTGCTAAGAAAAAATATGGACTTCATTCTCTCCCACTTGACAATCTGAAGCATTTTGTTTTTTACTATTATGGAGAGATTGACTGTAGAGAGAGAAAGACACGGGATTTTTATTTTTTGACTAGTAGAGAGCGGCATTTACTGGGATGTGGAGATACAAAATACAGTCCTGTGCCTCTGCTCTTGACTGTCAAAATAGGTGATTGCAAGGCTTCTTTAAGGAAGAAGGCACCAGAGAGCCAAGAAATGCTGAGAACCCATTCTCGTGTGGCTGCCATGAGAATCAGGGTCTCCTGGATTAAACTACACTTAGTACAGTGACATAATAATGTACCACCTGGAGCCTCCCTGAGCCTTTCTCTTTCTTGAAGCCCCGCAGAAGAGACAGGAGTCTCCCTTTGCAAGCCATTTTGCCTTGCACCAGATGCTAGAGTCCTTATTATCTTGTTACAGATCTAAAGCTGAGTATTTCCGAATCCACCTGACCTCTCCTCATCTACTCTTGACCTTAACACAGCAGTGTTTTCCCCTACAGCACAGCCCTTCTTTCAGTGAGAGCACCTGGTGTTTTATTTCAGACTTGTGGAGATACCAGCAACAGCTGGGTGTTTCTAATCTGCCATCTTCCCCCGCATCACTGTTGTCATCTATCATAACTAGCAAAGCCTTTGCTATCATAGGATCAAATGGAGATGGCATCCCATCCAACACAGCGAGAAGCAGTGGAAACAGAAGCAGTGTTTTTCTTGAAAATTCCACAGTTCTTTTTCTACCGATGTTTTTCTAACATTGGCATTTGAGAAACAATCAACATTTGGGGTTCCATGCTTGCCTCCATGTCACTATGTTCCCTGCCAAGATGGGCGTGGACTCACCTCACGAAACCTTAAGCAAGTTCCCAGTTAAATAGCTTCCTTTATAAGCTGCCTTAGCCATGGTGTCTCCTCCCAGCAATACAAGAGTAATTAAGAACTTGGATTCCTTGCCTAAAATAAAAAGAACATAGCAGAAGATAGATAAAGTGATTAACAAAATGACCTTCATCAAAATGAATATATAAATAAACATCTAATGTCTTGATGGTCCAGTTGTACTAGAAGTCAGATGCCCAGGAGAGACACACACTTCCGCTCCCATAGGCCCTGGGAGACAGGACACTATCTTCCTCAATGAGTATGAGTCAAAAAGGATTCAGAGGTTAAGAAAATCATTCCTGTGTTATAAACCAGCAAGAACATTGCTTAGCTTTCAGATCTATTTCCCTTCATTTCAAAAGCATATAAGAAACAAACTTAGGTTACTTTACTGACCGGCTTTGTGTGTCAACCTGACACAAGCTAGAGTCATCAGAGAGGAAGGAGCCTCAGTTGAGGAAATGCCTCCATGAGAGCCAGCTGCAAGGCATTTTCTCAATTAGAGATCGGTGGGGAAAGGCCAAGCCCAGGGTAGGTGGTGCCCTTTCTGGGCTGGTAGTCATGGGTTCTATAAGAAAGCAGGCCGAGCAAGCCAGAGGAAGCAAGTCAGTAAGTAGCTCCCCTCCATGGCCTCTGTGTCAGTTCCTGCCTCCAAGATCCTGCCCTGTTTAACTTCCTGTCCTGACTTCCTTCAATGATGAACAGTAATGTGGAAGTGTAAGTTGAATAAACCCTTTACTTCCCAACTTGCTTTTGGTCATGGTCTTTCATTGTAGCAATAGAAACCCTAACTAAGACAGTTAAATAATTTCTAAAGAAAATATTTTTAGAAGAAAAGGGGAATAAATAGTACCTTGGGACAACCATGAAATTAAAAAAACTTTTATTTATACTTACCCTTGAAAATGTCATTGGACAACTTAATCAAACTGTGCCTGGATTTCCTCAAACAAAATTGGATATAAAGATAGCACAACACAAGCATGTTTTACACACTTTGGGTATCAGGAAGCCTTCTATGGAACAAGGATACCATGGTTCTAGGACAGGAGTCTCTTTTAAAGGCAGAAGCCCATCTGGCTTTGGATCTCACTAACTGTTTAAGGACTGATAAGGCAGACTCTGAACTGGAACCTGCCGAGGAGCAGCAATGTTTCGTCCCACTCAGTGTAATTGAGATGTGCTCAGAAGCAGATGTCCACTGTTGTTCCGTCCCACATAAAAGGAAGGACTTGAGAAGGTGACTTATTCTATCCCAGAAGCATGTCTCTGATTTGCTGTTTTGGAATTGTAGAAAAGTTAACAGGCAGTGGAGAGAGGAGGACCCCTAGGCAAAGAAACTTAGACAGGAGGACCCCTAGGCATAGCAACTTAGACAGGAGGACACCTAGGCATAGAAACTTAGACGGGAGGACCCCTAGGTGTAGACACTTGTTCACTTTCTCACAGTGCCTCCCTCTGTTAAAATAATTAAAACACAGAGTCCATCCACCCACTCACCTATCAGCCACTTCATCCATGTTTTAGATGTACTAGCATGGCTCTTGGACAGCTGGACTCTAACCTGGTCTTCCAGGTAGCACCCCCAGAGCCAGTCTGCATGCCTGTCAACCTGTCAGCCACCCACCCGTGTTGCTGATCCAGGACTGACCGACCTTGAACTCCAGGTTCAGACTCAGTCTCAGTCCACAGACCCAGTCACCTTTCCACCAGTCTATCCCATAATTAAGGGCTGGGCTGTATGGCATCTTGTGTCCCGGTTCTAGATAAGGAACCCCAGGTGGCCTATACCTCACCCACCTTCTCCTATAGCTATAGTAGCACCCTGTCCCCTGCCTCCACAGATCACCACCCACACCCACTGTGACTGAAGACCCTGTCTCCCAAGGATCACCTGTAGAATCCAGTGGCCATCTATAGACTTCTGAAAATTGGAAGAAAGATTTTTCTACAAACGTAAAAAGTTTGCCTCTAGGCTTGGTCAGGAGTAATATGCACCCTAGCTGAGCTGAGACCACTCCTGACATCCAATTCACATAGCAAAACCGAGCAGCCCCTAGACTAGTGTTATTCAGCGAGCCCACAATCTAACAAATGGATGTAACAACAATCAAAGATCTAAACACTCACTTAACAAAGGTGAGACAGATATCAGTTCCAAGAAACATCACCAATGACCTAAATCGACATGCCCACGTCCCATGAAACAAACGCAAACATGAATAACCAAGACATGTCTTCTCCAGGAATCGGTGATTAGCCGTTACTCTGACTCTTGGTCATCTTCTATTATCAGTGTTACTATCCTTTGAAAACATCCAGAAAGTGACTCCCTTGGGATTATCAATGTTCCTTTCAAATCAGTTCCCGGTTTTAATGTGAAAGGAGAAGGGATCAAAACTGGGACAAAGTCTGAGACACCAGCACCCCCAGGACACTGATCCCTTCCCACCTCCTTACCTGCAGACTCTGTGATCACAGTCATCATGATTCTGAGTCAGCAAATGACAGAGAGCCAGGGAGAGGCCTGGCCTCTGGGATGGAGAATGCAGAAGGAGCCTCTTTCCCATGGTGAAGCCAAACTCCTGAGAGCAGAGCGACTATGGAACGGAAAACAGGACTGGACTGCTGCAGTGAGGATCCCCCGAGCCCTGCACAGACTTCACGAATCCTAGGCTCACAGAAGCAACTGCTTATACTAAGTCCTGGAATTTACATGGGTTACAGGAGAAAATAATCTATTAATCAAGTCTACAGGGAAACAGCTTTATGGCAGTCACCCTGAGAGAAGCTTCACAGATGGCCAGGAACCGCCAGAAATAGCCTGGCCCCACAGCCTTGAATAAAGTTTCAAACTTCCCTCTTGTATTTCCCTCCTTATGCTACATGCAGGATAAGAAAATCTAGATTGGATTTGGGACATTCATCTCAGTGGTCAGCCTTTCTGCCAAAAGTGTCCATTCATGCTTTTGCCTTTTGTTTTACCTGGGTTGTCATGGTTACTCACAGATTTTTTTTTTTCCCCTTGCCCCACCTATTGGTTGCTAGTGATCTGCTTCCAGGCTGTGCAACACTCTCCTGTCAGGACCACCGGGGCTGAGGGGAAACAGGCATCCTTATGTTTTATTAATCTAAAAGGTCATCTTATAAAGTCAGTTACATCTAAGAAATGTAGGTTAGTACTAAACCCCTTCTTTGATGTCGCTGTAATTTATCTTTTCTTCCTTGTAACTCGGGCAGCCTATCTCCATCAGAGATAAGAGATAACACTGTAGCCAGAACTCCCTTTGGCAGCTGACAAGCTCCCTCGTTTGTCTCTTGTTTAATCAAGAAACGCATCATGATCCTGAGAAATAGCCCGTGTAACCTTTTCTACTGCGTAAAGTCTGTTGTATGTATAAAACCTGTATGATCAAAGAGGCTCGAGAGAAGGAGAGCTGGAAATAAAGAGTGCACAACCCTGAGATGCCTGTGAGTCTTTGATAGAGAAGAGATTTTCCTAAAATCCTCACTGCTTTCGAGGCATGTTTTGGCACCCTGGGTGCAGCTTTGGGATCATGTCTCACAGGCTGCAGAAATAGATCTAGTATACATCTCCATGTGTGCACTCAGTTTTCCCAGCACCATTTGTCCTTCTCTATGGACCAAGCATGCTGCACTACCAACTTGACACACAAGACGTGCTCAACTGTTGCAATAAAGGCATGGCTGATATGGAGGTAACCAGATGTTCTCTGATTGAATCTGGAACACAATAAACAGAACGGAATTCTTATCTGGTACCAAATGGATGGTCTAAAGTCTGTATTATGGAGATCCTGCAGCTTTGGGTCTGCATGTCAGGTCCCTTCACGTGCTGCAGCAGATCATAGATGGGGTGGATACTGGGAAAGGCAAATCATAAGCCTGAGTCTGGGTCTGGGCAGCGGTAGGGTTGGTTGCAGGATGGGAAATGGGTACAGCTGTCCCATGATCACAATTTCAGGGCTGGCTCACCCACACCCCACTACAACCAAGCCGTTATATTGTAAATAATTTCTGGTGTGTAAGGGGCAGTCATGGTAAATGCAATCGTGCAGATATTTGACAAAGGACTCTATTCTTTATTCTGTGGAAACTTTTGTGGGTCAGCCTGGACTCTCCAATGCTTTCTGGATGACTTCTATTAAAAAAATCTACTTTTCAATTCAGAATGTTCATGAGCATTATGCCACGCAGACAAATGTACTTCTTTAAGTTCATATAGAGACAATGGTGATAACCATGTCCTTGAAATACAAGCTAAATAAATTTGTCTTTATAAAGTTAGCTTGCCTCATGTATTTATTGCAACAAAAGTAGACAAACACCATGACTATAGACTTATTCTCTGGCACATTGCTTTTTTTTTTTTTTGTTGACCACTCTGTCTGCTGATGCAGAAATTGACAAACATTTGAGTAAGTAAAAAAAAAAGTAAGGCTCAAAAGAAAAGGAAGTTGCTGATAGTCTCTGTCTAGAATAAATGGATTCAGTAAGATAGGGCCTTAAATGTAAAAGAAAACACACCAGTAGTATTAATATATCAGAGACTAATAAAAGTGGTAATGATTGTTATTTTCTTTCTCTCAGAAAGCTGCATGATGAAAGCGGCATGATTTTTTTCATTATCATAATTCTAAGAGATACTCTGTTGAAAGGCATCGAGATGACCCATTGGCTACATAGTGTTTCTGTTTCAAGAATCCCACCAGCATGCCCTCCATCTACAGATCACTATTTTTCTCTACAGAACTCATCCCGGATAGAAGCCACATGAAGGACTCTGTCTGATATTTTTCTGTCTTTTATTGAACAAATCAGTCAAGTACTATAAGCTTTAAACTGCTTTATTTTTCTCTACACTTAAAAATAAAATATTTAGAAATTTTCTAAACAAAATAACAAAGACAACAAAGGGTTCCTTGCTGGACCAGAGATAATTATTTTATTTTTCAATTTCTATCTATCATGGTATATATAATGTACAACTTAGTTTCTCTGCATCTATATTTCCCCCACTCAATAGAGAGGACGGAAATCCTGGTTTCCCCAAAAGCTGTCATTTCATTTACGCAGAAACATTTCTAACTTCTATTATATGTCGGCTTCACCACATGTTGGAGATACCATTACACAGGGCACAAAGAGAGACCAAGTGATCTCGAACTCATCTTTCAAGAAAACCCAGTGGAGCTTAATCTTCAAAAACAAAATGATGACATCATCACTTCTAATATCAGGCCTACACCCACATTTATTTACATCAGGTTGTATTTGATTTAGAAAAGACTCCTAGGAACTAGGATAAAAAGTACACAAAAGGACCACTCTTGGACACACATAAATTTTAGAAGTATCCTTGACGTTTTATATTGTACAAACATTGCTTTTATTTTATTTATTTATTTATTGCATGCCACAGATTTTTGTTAAATACTGTTTAATTTTTTCCCTATTTTTGAAGTTAAGTTTGTAGCAAGGTAAAAGAAACACAAAAGTATATATCTCACCTTCGAGCAGCCATTATGTTTAGCGAGGCCCTTTATCTACACAATCTCATCTTAACTTCTGAGGACTCCTGCCGCAAAGGTGATTCCCATTTGCAGGTGGAGAAAGGGAGTCTGAAGGGAGATTATACATAACAACGCAGCTGGGAAGCAGCATGGCCAGGATCACAGCCCTCGTCAACCTAGTCAAACATTGCTTTTAAAATCAGGCCAATGTTGGTGAGGCAAATCATATTTCAAGTCTCATATATTTCATGGACAGCAATGAAACTATCAGTTACAGCAAACACCTTAACGACTGACGGTCACAGGTAGAACAAGGGACTCTGAACTTGTCCTCGTCCATGTATGGAACTTAACTCAATAAGCAGACTCTCTGGTGCTGAGAATCATTTATTCTACTCTTGTTTAAGGAGGGATTTAGAAAGAAAAAAAGAGACTTCATCTCTGTGTGAGAAGCTGGTCCCCTGCCAGGCCATAGTTGGCACTTTGGGAAGATGGAAAACAGGCAGGAGATGCAGGGAGCTCCGTACACAGAAACTTAGTTGTTCATTTTCTCACTTCCTATCCTTCTTCTCGTAATTAAACCCTAATTAAGCTTGAAATAACTTCTGAGCAAAACAGATGGAGTAATTGTGAAGAGAGAGGGAAGCTGTACTTTAGGGACAGGAACTCTTCCCCCTGACACTGTGACAACATGACACTTGCAGTCTGCAATACCGGATAGAGGCCAAGAGCCCACAAATTCTGAAGTACAAATACAACCTGGCAAGTGTTACCTACCCAGAGCTGCCCCAGAGCCTGTCTGTACCACAAGGTTCAGGTGAGCACATGGAGGTAAGGTCTGTGATCCCCTCAGCTGTGCTATGGAGAGTTTCATAAAAGTAGAAGACTCTCTCTGACTAATCCAGGAAGCAGTTGAGAGGCTCTGTGGTCCCCAGAACCCCTACTTTCCTTCTGGCCCTGAGAAGGCTGGTTCTGGCACCAGAAAGATCAAAGGAGACTAGTTCCTGGAGATACTGAAATGGGACAGAATACTGAGGCATTGCTATCCATTCTCAGGCTGGAGAATCATGACAGAGCTCTGGCTGGGCCTTTGCCTGAGGTTACCTTTCTAAATGGATCAATAAGATATATAAGATTTTCAGATGTCTGTCAAACCCTGGACACGATCACTCCTATAATGTCAGCACTAGAGAGACTTGCCAAGGGAATTGTTCAGAGCTAGCCTTGTTTACAGAGGTACACTCTCCCTCAAAAATTACTAGATAAATGAAAGAAAATAAAATCCTTTCAGGTGTAAGTTTGCCAGCATTGTGACTTTAACAGTGTCACCAGTGTGTGTAACATTTACACTTTTCTCTTTTGATGCATTTTCACTTTTCTAATATTAGCATAGTTTTACAATAGCCTTCTAACTCCCAGTTTGAAGGTTTTCTGCCTGTATCCGTCTTTAAAGGCTCTGGATTTTATTACATATTATTATAATACTTGTCTTAAATTCAGTCATTGTATGCCTGGCTGGTGAAGAATACAACACTCAGTGTAACAGTTACCATTGCCTTCTTGAGAACTGCTGCTATTTAGGATCCAGGCTATGAATGAGTACATCCTGAAACAGCTCATCTTAAGTTTATCCCATGCTAAGCAGCAAAGAACAATGATCATTTTAGTTTGGTTTGTTTGCCTGCTTGCTTGTTTCTTTTAGAGAAAACCAGGATGGATGGATGTAACTTACTTGGGCTTTTAGGAGTTAGACTTATCCTGGCATCACCCATCCATTTAAACACAAGTCCATCCTGTCTTTCAAATTCATTCGCTTTAGTATTTCCCAAATAATGTGGAAGATGAGAAACCTCTTCCTCCACTGACAGTGACTTCAGTAGAAAGGAATCAGTTATTAGAAGATCAGAGCCTGGTCTCAAATATGACTTGAAGCTTGGAAAAGGGAAGAGAGGACAAGAAAAGTAGGAATCCCCCATGAAAGCAAGAATTAAAGAAACAGAAAATTGTTTTAATATTTTTTATTAGTACCTGGGATTTTGACAGACTCCAATCACTAACAAAACATTTAATGTTTTAATTCTAAATATCTCAGTGAAAGCTGATGCACTTTCTATTAATATCTGGAGCATATTTCATTTGTACAAATATTTAGATGGTATTGTGATTTCTAGGACTCAGATACAGACAATAATTGCCACTTTGCTAGAGGAGCATCAATAACATACATTTTTAGAGTCATGAGGCCACCTGGACACAAACCTCAGACAAGGCTATGCTGATGAAGACATAGACATTTAAAGCAATCCTGTGAGTTTAACAGGAAGGAACAGAGGCATGGCAAGTTCTCAGTACACACAAACTCATGCAGTCACTCTAATGTTCATATCCTAGAAAAGGTGCCCAAAGCTCACCACAAATCCCTGAGAAATAAGAATGGAGCTCCAGAACTTGAAGAATAACATCCTTCCCGAATCCAAGTTCTGGAATCCGCTCGGTCTGGTGTATAAAAAACCAGTCTGCCTGACAAACAGGTTGGAGCAAAAGCAGGCTGCAAAACCAGCTGACTTAATAGCTGCTCAAAAGGCCCCACAGAAGCAAATGGCACCATGAACTCTTAGATAGTGGAACCCCTGCTCACACTAGTTGTCCCCACGTACTGTGCTATGTGCAGTTGAAATTGAGGACTTGTAACTTTTGGCAGTATATAACACCCCATTAATCCAATTCTTAGGTTTACCTCACCAGCATCCCCTGGTCCAGAGCTGTCCTATGCTCCCTTACATGTCCTGGTCACTCACTGGGGTTCCAGATACCCTGCAGTCATTCACTAGGATCACAGTGATTTCTGTTTTCTCCTCTTCTAGAAAGCAACACAAGTTTTCTGTTAGACACCATCCCTAACTGCAGTCTGGTAGTTACATGAAAAATTTCAGGTTATATTTTGATGATTCAGCTTTATCTGTAAGGCTTTATCTAAAACGGTTCCACAATTGGACTTGACATTGAGAACTAACTTTAAAAAATAACTAGTAAACATTTATATGGAGTAAAATCACAGCATGATCAACATAAATTTTTTTGAAAAATATTGGGATGTATCTCAACTGACCTTCTGAAAAAAAATTGGGATGTAGAAATTGAAGTTATAAAGCTTTGAAGCCAAATGCAAATCCAGTAATTGTTACATTAATCAAGATGCAAATAAGAAAGGAGCCTGTATCTTTGGAAACTGGGTTGGGAAATAGGATAAAATGAGGAAAAAAGAAGAAATTTGGTAGGAGAAATTTACAGTTCAATTCAGTCATACTGAGAACGAACTAGGATAATCTATACGTGTAGACAGACAGCAGACAGACACCAAATACACACTTGAATAAGTCGATTTTGCCTTTACAGAGCTTAAACATATCTCCTTTAAAACTTTAGGTTTTTATGAGTATTTGGTTTCTAGCCATAAGTAAAGGACATTGAGCCTATAATTCGTGATCTTAGAGAAGCTAAATAAGAAGGAGAACCCAAAGAAAAACATATAGGCATCCTCCTGAATATTAACCTTCATCAGGCGATGAAAGGAGATAGAGACAGAGACCCACATTGGAGCACCGGACTGAAATCTCAAGGTCCAAATCAGGAGCAGAAGGAGAGAGAGCATTAGCAAGGAACTCAGGACCGCGAGGGGTGCACCCACACACTGAGACAATGGGGATGTTCTATCGGGAACTCACCAAGGCTAGCTGGCCTGGGTCTGAAAAAGTCTGGGATAAAGCCAGTCTCGCTGAACATAGCGGACAATGAGGACTACTGAGAACTCAAGAACAATGGCAATGGGTTTCTGATCCTACTGCAAGTATTGGCTTTGTGGGAGCCTAGGCAGTTTGGATGCTCACCTTACTAGACCTGGATGGAGGTGGGTGGTCCTTGGACTTCCCACAGGGCAGGGAACCCTGATTGCCCTTTGGGCTGATGAGGGAGGGGGACTTGATTGGTGGAGGGGGAGGGAAATGGGAGGCGGCGGTGGGGATGAGACAGTAATCTTTAATAAATAAATTAATTAATTAATAAAAAAAAACTTTAGTTTTTTTTCCCAGTTACAAAGCTCACCTGTCAGAGCACACACATAACTCAGACTCCCACAGGGAAGAGGAGGAGTTCAGAGCCCCAGTGTACAGCAGCACATGTGTCCATCACTGACTCTCGTATATCAGAAAATGCTATTATGTGAAATGTTTTTCAGATGAATGTCTAGCATTACTGATGCTTTTTTGAAAAACTCTTTCTATCCAGGAAGAAAAAAATGTTCTTGAAATTTATTAAAGAAATAATTTTCTTCTTCATGACTGTGCTTGGAATTCTGGGAAACATTTCTGTTTCAGTGAATTATATAATCACTTGGTGGAGAGGCCCTGAGAAGAAACCCATCCACCTTATTCTCATGCACTTGGCCTTTGCAAACTTCCTTATCCTTTTTTCGAAAGGATTGCCAAACACAGTGGTAGCTCTTGGTTTGAGAAACTTCCTAGATGACATAGTATGTAAGATCCTCATTTACCTGCAGAGGGTGGCCCGTGGGGTCTCCATCTGTACCAGCAGTCTCCTCACTGTGGTCCAGGCCATCATCATCAGTCCCAGAGCATCTGGGTGGAGGAGGCTCAGACCACAGTCTGCAAGGCACATCCTTCCATTCTTTTCATTCTTTTGGATACTCAATGCTTTAATAAGTGTGAACCTAATCTGTTCTGCCACAAGTATAAACCTGAATATATCACAGTTTAAGAGTGAAGACAACTATTGTTATTTTATGCTAGAAAGTCAGAAAACAAAATGGATTGTTCTCCCTCTCATGGTCCTGAGAGATGCAATGTTTCAGGGAGCCATGGGAGGCGCCAGTGGCTACATGGTGTTTCTTCTCCACAAGCACCACCAGCATGTCCTCCACCTCCAGAACTCCAAGCTTCTCTACAGAACTCCCCCTGAGCTGAGAGCTGCTCAGAGTGTCCTCCTTCTGATGCTCTGTTTTGTTTTCTTCTATTGGACTGACTGTGCTTTTTCTCTATTTTTAAGTCTCTCTTTAGTGAACAATTCCTTGATGGTAAATATTCAAAAATTTTTGGTCCTTGGTTATGCAACTTTTAGCCCCATTGTGTTGATTCAGAGGGATGGACTTCTGCCTGAGTGTAGGCATGCTCAGTGGGAGAAATTGGGAAAATATCTCTCTAATTTTTCTATTCAATGAGTGTGAAGAGCTCTCAGTTTCATAATGTTGTGGGTAAGATAAAAATCTCACAAGGCAGGTCAGGCATGTGTTTATTCTCTGACAATCTTCCTAGTGACTCACAGCCTTGAGCTGAGAGAGAGATCTTAGTGAACAACAGTGATAAATGAAACCTCATTCTCCACTTTTTTTTCTTTTAAAAATTTTTTAAAAAAACTTTTATACATTTGAATTGCATGTAGATTTTCCTGCATTATGTCCGTGTAGCACATCCATGCCTGGTTCCTGTAAAGGGTAGAAGAGTTCATCCAACGACCTGTGACTGATTAAAGTTAGAGAGGTTGATCTCAACCAAAGTGTGGTTGCTAGGAATTGATCCTGGGTCCTCTGGAAGACAAGCTAATGCTCTCAACTATGGAGTCATGCCTCCAGCACAAAGAAAATGGTCTTAATTATATTTAGTAAAACTGCTTTTACTGTCACCATGACTGGAAGCACACAAATGAATTTGGTAATTTTGTATCAATTTTAATCAACTTATTCAAAGAAATTCCATATCTTATACCTGATATTCTGCTTGCTAAATGTTAGTAATATGCTGCTATTTGGGGTTCTTCAAAGTGTTTGTATGTTTCCATGTTTAGAAAATGTTTTACAGAATTGTGAAAAAATGATATGAACTACATCCACTTCATAGAATCCCAATGCACCAGTCACAGAGAGTAAATGTGCTGAAATATTTCGTTGGTGTTATATTCATGAAGATTTTCTGCAAGAATAAAGATTGTAGATATGCGATAAACTGAATAAGGTATACACAGTAAAGTTTCATTTTATATCCATCTATAGTTTCTATGTTAATTACAAAATATGGATTTGCCTTTCTGTAAGAGTAATAAGTAGTGAGATTGAAGTAGTTGAGGTTTGTTTGCAGCTGTTCTTTGTCTATGCCTTGGTTGTTCCCCACAACACTATCCAGCTGTTTGTCACCAAAAAGCTGCAAGATTATCTGATTCTACTTTCATTTAGATAAAGGATTCACTACTTGGTTTCTTAAATTGGGCACATTCGGGCACCAACAATAAGATATTGACATGGTTCTAAGACTCTGATAGACCCATTCTGAATAATTCTAATTGATATAATCATTGGAACATGAAATTGTAGACTCACTAGAGGTCGGTTTATGTCTTTTTTTTTTTTTAAAACTGCTCTGTCATATATTACTAAACCCTTGTAACATTTTGGGAGCATCATGGCTCTACTTTGCAGTGATGTGTAAATTTTTATATTTTGCTTGGTTACACTGTATATACAAAACATTTAAGTAAGTGATGTGTACTGTATTGTGCTATAGATTATTAAATAACTTGTTCTTCTAATATAATGATGTATTTGTATGCAGGCATCTGCCACATTTGTATAGGTACCCACACAGAACAGAAGAGGACATTGAGTCCCAGGGAACTAGAGTTACCTGTTGTCATTTTTAGGATTTCAGCATGAGTTGGGACCTTTATGGGTCCCATGGAGGTTGAGGACAACACAAGAGTGACGTTAGTGGCTGGTGGGTAGGTCGAAACCTCAGCATGTGACAAATATACCATAGAGACAGAGTTTGAGTGTGGAATTTATTGAAAAACGGCTAGAAGGGAGGGAAGGAGGGGAGAGAGAGAGAGAGAGAGAGAGAGAGAGAGAGAGAGAGAGAGAGAGAGAAGGGAGAGGGAGGGAGGAGGGGGGGGTAGAGCTTGTCTCTTAAAAGGACCTTTTGCGCCTGTATGCAGACTAGGACCCTGGCCTGGCCAGGGTACTGCCTGGTTACATCCTGCCAGATGACAGGGCAGGGCAGCATAATGCCTGCATCCTAATATTCCTGTTTTTTCCTTGTTATAAAAGGTGGGGAGATTAAAGGGAATAGCATGTGGGACAGGGATAGGGGCACCAGGTTCTCAAGACTGCTTCCTGCTGATTTGTGGGTGTTGAAATCTTGGGGAACCTGAGAAAGCTGGGGTGCTGGCATCATCCTAGGGTATCTGGTTGTTTCACTGCTCTCCAGGCTCTGTGGAACTGTCCGGTGTCTCTTGTACCTGGCAAGGTGTTGGCAGAGCAGGCTAAGTTTAGGTAGACAAGGCTAAGTTTAGGAAAAAAAAAAAACCTTTAGGTCCTGATCATTGAGGGGGAGGGTGTGAGGACCAGGAAAAGGTGGGGAGTTGTAGGCTGTTAGGGCCGGGTAATTGAGTGAGAAAGGGGTGCATCTGACCTGTCTGACGTCAGTCCTCCAAGTTGGCTCCCTGGAACTTACAAGAATTCTTTGAGTTTGTGAAAACGTGAGTTTTAGGCACATTAACATTTCCTAATATGACAGTAGCATAATGAAAGAGAGAAATACGGAACAAGTTTTATTCTTTAAAGCATCTCAGATCCCTTGCCTTTTTCAATCACCTAAGCTTTCAATCCTCATAACTTCATGACTTGCATTACACACTTTAGAACACTTTCTTAAACCCTCAAACATCCTCAGATCCTCACATCTTAAGCTTTGCATTTTGACACATTACCCAAAAAGCACCTGTTCCTTTCCCATCACTATGACATCACCTTAACATTCAGGAGAAATCTGTTTTGTGAGTTTATTTCTTATCTGAGACTGGCAATGAGATAATTTGTGTCTAGACTTAGTATTGGATCTAGGAGAGTGAGGCCTGTAACCTGAATTTTACAGAGAGAACTAAGAAGGCAACTGGCAAAGCTACCAGTCATCGAACTCCATCAGAGAACTTGAGGAGGATAAATTTTACCTGACTATTAATTTTAAAATGACAGACTTACTTGATTGGCTACCTAGACAGCCACCCCAGGTCCTCCATGGTCGTTGAGGTCAGGTCTTAGGGCAACATTCATCTTTTGGCTGGCAATATAGGCCCTCACAAGCTTTAGAAGATTCTGTGGATTAGAAGTCTGTAGGAAGACCAAACTTGCCCTGAGCAATATGAGGAAGTTGATTCCAGTGTCCCATCGTCCATATCTGAAGAGGTTTGCAGCAGTTGAGGTGAAAGGCAGTACGCTCAACGGCTAGCACTTTCACTTGATGAAGTGAGTTTCGGGTGGAAGGTTTTTGTATCCATCTATCTTCTTCAGAGTAAGTAGGGGTTGCTGCCAGGAGCCAACCTGTTTCTCTGTTATGAAAAGGCTGAATTAAACATCTAGATGCCAAATCCTGCAGATTTCTGAGCATTTGAGTGCTGCTATTGGGTATATATTTGGGTAAATATGAGTTATGTTTATAATGACATTAGAGCAGGATTCATCTGAAGAGCTGGATCCACGCTGAGAGGGTGTGGAGGAATGTTTTACCCAGATCCCTCCAGCTTGACTGTAACCGGCTTTAACTTAGCAGGACAGATTTATACTTGCAAAGGACAAAGGAGTAAAAGAAAATTTTGCAGTAGAAGCGTAGACAGTAAAAACTGACAGTAGTGGAGAACAGCTTACAGGAAATCTCTAGGTTAACTTTTGTTAATCTGAAATCGATCTTTATAATGTAGAACATATTTTAAAGCCGGCTTGAGTCACATATACATTATGTGGTAACAGATCTAACCATATTGTTATCATCATTTAAAAGCACATACCAATTTAAAACTATTTGACACTTGCTTTTTGTCTCGAAGGACAAAAACAACGAACAGAGTTTCTTAGGACTGTTCAATCATTTTTTAACAGTAAGTACATGTACATATACACGAAATTGGATTTAAGGTGCATACACATATACAAACACATACAGCGTTGAAGTTAGCTAAAAAAATCATGTGAATAGTGAGGGAGAGGAGCTGGCTTTTCCATTTCTGATTCACACAGGGTATCAAACAGATAGGAGGTATAAAGAGAGAGACAGAAAAAAGAAAGACAGTGGAGAATCAAAGTCGCAGATTCCTAGCAGGTAGAAGAGAACAAATCCATTGCAGGTGGAGCAGGCAGGTGGGTGGAGTCCCTACAAGCCAGGAGGGCGAGCTAGAGAGATAGCAGGCAGAAGTCACATGGTCACTCTTAGCAAAGATGGCTGTTAGGTCCTCTGACCTGTCCTTAGCTGAGATGAGGCCTGGCCACATGTTGCAAGGCACTGCATAGGTTTTCAACAACATATGCCCTTAGAAAGATACACATAAAGGATGCAGGCATTCAGAATCTCACACATGAGGCCACCCAATTCACACTCACATCCTGAACATACTCTGCCAGCCCACAGCTGGGGGTGGTGGGAAGAGGGGTGGCCCCTGATGGCAGCAAGGAAAAGATAAACAGAAGAGGGAGACATTTTGAACAGGATGCGAACATTCCCAGGTGGAAAGAGAATCCTGCCACCAAAACAAAAGGTGGCCAAAGTTAGCCACTGTCAGAGAAGGCAGGGGCCACTGTGGCTGCTGTGGGCAGAAAAGAGATTTATCATGGCCGGGTCACATGCCGGGAACAGGAGACAGACAGACAAGGAAAGGAAACAGGGAGAGAAGCAGAAAGAGCTTGCAGGGCACACATTTACAGATATTGCATCCTGGCAGAGTAGCCCCGTGAGGTGATGGGATATGGAAGCAGCTGTTTGGATTGCTATCTTTTGGGGTAGGCACAGTTTCCATGAGTGAGGTAGAGATAAGGTCTAGAGACTGAACATGGACCATGACACTAGCTGGCCTTGGGTCATCACCTGCAGGGGCAGTAGCAGTGGGGTGGTGTGGGGCGCAAGCTGCAGCCCAACCCGATCTTCTGGGTACTGGGGCCCAGAAGGGATCTAAGCCTGAGAGCCATGTGGTTGCCCAGTATTGGGACTTTCTTTCTTTTTTTTTTTTTTTTAACTATAAACTCTTTGCTTTATTAGCTCAGGCTTATTATTAACTAGCTTTTACTACTTAAATTAATCCATAATTCTTTTTTTTTTTTTTTTGAGAAAAAGAAAAGAAAAAAAAAGTTTCCGCCGCCTCCCGGCCTCCCATTTCCCTCCCCCTCGTCCCACCCTTCTCCCCCTCCCCCCGCTCTTCTCCCCCTCCCTCTCCAGTCCAAAGAGCAGTCAGGGTTCCGTGTCCTGTGGAAAGTCCAAGGCCCTCCCCCCTCTGTCCATGTCTAGGAAGGTGAACATCCAAGGTGGCTAGGCTCCCACAAAGCCCGAACTTGAAGTAGGATCAAAACCCCGGAGCAGGGAGATGAGAAATCATGGTCAAGAGGTGAATTCTCAGTCATGAGAAACAGGCAAGAGGTGGGGAAGGGAAGGAAGGAGCCTACTGTCACTGCTGATTTTGCCTGTGTTGGGTATAGAATTCCAGCGACCCTTAGTTGGACCAGATTGAAAGTTACATGGTTCTGGCAGTCCTCAAATGAAGGCAGACATGAAGAAATGCCGGAAGAGCCTGCCCAGTGTTATGATTATGGCTAGCGAGGGACCATGAAGTGGGTGTTGGGTGAGGGACCAGGATCCTCTGCAAGGGGAGCAAGTCTCTTAACCATCCCTCCAGCTCTTTGTCTTCCTCATGTAATGTGACTCATTTGTAGGGAACATCTACTGCTTCTCTGAGTCTCACCCTCTCCTGTTACAGCCGTTTTCTAGAAACTGACATAGAAGACCAGACCAATGAACCCTTTGCTTTCTCAGTCAGTCTGTGTAATTTGACTCAAAAGGAAGTGATGTAAGAACATGGAGGAGAAGTGAGAAAAGATGTGTTTAATCTGAATGACGAAGAGATTGTTCAACATTAGGAATAGAGAGGGGTCTGGAGAGAAGACTCAGTGGGTAAAAGCACCTGCCAACAGGTCAGACAACCCCTGTCTCTGGAGAAAAAAACTGACTCCCACATGCTGCCCGCTGACCTCCACGTGTGTGCTGTGACTCACACATAAACACACAAAATAAACTTTTGAGCCAAACACTGTAAGGATTGTGGAGGAAGAAGAAAAGCTTCACTGCAGGCACTGAGACTGCAGTTTCCTGACATGGTGACAATGACAACTGAAGTCTTTGTGGCGCTTCCTTGAACAAAGAACCACAGGAATCCTGAAAGTACAAAGAGAACCAGGAACTGCTTCCTCTGTCAGGCTTGAGACAGCATTCACCTGTGGGCTCACATAGCAAGGAGATCTTGAAACCCTTTAGTTGACTTGAGTGTAGTGCTAGGGTGGTTTGTGACAAGTTCTTACTGTTTATCTCTAGGTAGCTTCTAAGTCACAGTCCTCCTGCTACAGTCTCTATGGTGCTGGGATTACAGGCTTGCACGTGTTTTATTTCGTTTGGTTGGTTTTTTTTTTTTTGAAAAGGTCTTACTATATCACCATGACTGGGATAGAACTGGCCATGTGAATCGGCCTGGATTCAAACCCATGGTGATCTGCTAGTCTCAGCTTCCCAGTACTGGGATTAAAGGCATTCGCCACCACACCTGGCTTGAGGATAGTCATGTTTAAGAGCTTCTTATCTCTGACTCTGGAGTTATCCATTCAGTAGCCTACCTTAATTAATGACCACTAATGTTCTTTTGATGGAAGATTATCACATAATTAATTAATTGTTAGAGACTCAGGATTGGATACTGCTTCCATCAGTGTGGTACTGGCTTCTGGTGTCCCCATATGCAATGGAAAAGCATAAGTTAAAAGGCAGAACCTAAAGCCAGGTGCTACCAGCTATCAATTCTAGGTGCAAGCCAGGGTTCACAGTTCTGGCTTCCAAAAGCCTGCAGAACAGAAAACTCTAAAGCAATCCTGTAATAATACCTAGGAAGTAGAAGAGGAAGGGTTCAGATTGGCTTTCCAACTATTTAGCATATATGCAAATCTTGGGGACCAAACATCATAACTTCCTTTATCCTAACATACTGTCACATATTCATATGTTTATATACATATGACATATACATATACATATACACATATATACAACAGCAAATTATTCTCTTTCAAATATAATTCAGGAGGTTCAAATATAATCCAAGAAATAATAAAGCTATGGATCAAAGACACACAAACTGGACAGAAAAAGGTAATCCTTAGAAACCATGCTTACCAAAGGAAAAGTCAGAAGGGAAAACTGAATCAAATCAGTGGGACAAAGAGATTGCTCAGGCACTTGGTGATCAAGAACCAGAGAACAGATTGTCAAGGGATCTAGAGTAAAACCAAGGACAACTGGTTTAAGAAAAGAAAAAAAAATGTAGTAATAAAATGACTCCTATATATCTTTAAAATCATTAACTCTTTTCGTGTGTGTGTGTGTGTGTGTGTGTGTGTGTGTGTGTGTAAGTTAGAGGACAATTCTGAGGAATTTTTTCTATCTTTCTACCATGGTTCTGGGAAGAAACTCAGATGTCATGCTAGGCAGCAAGCACTTTTCCTTGACCCTTGATAGGACAGAAAATTAGGTAGGCGGAGTAAACTGAACAGAATACTGGGAGGAAATGAGGCAATTGCCATGCCTCTCCTCTCTGAGCCAGATGCGATGAAGCTCTGGCCCAAGATGTATGCAGGTCAGACATGCTGAATTTTTCCCAGTAAGACACCACCTCGTGGTGCTACACAGATTGCTAAATATGGGTTAGTCAAGATATGAGAGTTAGCCAAGAAAAGGCTAGATATAATAGGCCAGGCAGTGTTTA
Organism: Neodon shergylaensis; assembly: GCA_025134845.1. Taxonomy (NCBI): domain Eukaryota; kingdom Metazoa; phylum Chordata; class Mammalia; order Rodentia; family Cricetidae; genus Neodon; species Neodon shergylaensis. The sequence continues at coordinate 63,332 of JABTXL010021127.1, read as the reverse complement.
TATGAATACAGTTTGTGTGTTGTTATTTCGGCTATAAAGCTAACGAAGCGCGAGCCGGGCGGGATGAAAAGCAGGCCTGCCGCTCCTTCTGCACCATATGATATTTAAAGTACTGAAGGGGCAGGAATGAAAGAATCATTTACAGAAAATTCTTTCACTACCAACAGGCACAGGTAGAACAAAGGACTCTAAATCGTCCTGGTCCATTCTTGGGACTTGATCAGAAAGCAGCATCTACAGTGCTTAGCATCATTTATTCTACTCTTGTCTGATGAGGGATTTCAGAAAGAAAAGCAAGATACCTGGTCTAGGTGTCAGAAGAAGATACTCTCCAGGCCACAGTTGGGCACTTTGAGAAGATGAAAACCAGTCAGAAGTTGCAGGGCACTCCGTACACAGAAACTTAAGTTAGTTGTTCATTTTCTCCCCTCTTGTTTTTCTTGTCAAAATAATTAAACTATAATTAAGCTTGAAATAACTGTTGAGCAAAACAGATGTAGTAATCGTGGAGAGAGGGAAGCTGTACTTCAGGGACCGGGGCTCTGCAGAGGCCTTTTTTCCCCTGACACTGTGACCACATGAAACTTGAAGTCTGCGATATCTGACGGCAGCAAAGAGGCCACAAATCCTGAAGTACAAATATGACCTGACAAGTGTCACCTTCCCAGAGATGCTCCAGATCCTGTCTGCACCCAGAGGTCCAGGTGAGTACATAGAGGTAAGATCTTCGATTCTCCCAGCTGTATCATGGAGAGTTTTATTAAAGCAGAAGACTTTCTGACTAATCCAGGGAGCAGGTTCCAGGCTCTGTGATCCTCAGAACCTCTACTTTCCTTCTGGCCCAGGCTCCAGAAAGATCAAAGGGGACTAGTTCCTGGAGTTACAGAGATGGAAAAGAAATGCTGAGGTATTGCTCTCCATTCTCAGGCTGGAGTATCATGACAGAGTTCTGGCTGGGTCTTAGCCTAAGTTACCTTTCTAAATGGATCAATAAGATACCTAATATTTTCAGATGTCTGTAAACCCTGGAGACGATCATGATACATTGCTGTAATGTTAGCATTATAGAGACTTGGCAAGGGAATTGTTCAAGGCTAGCCTGATTTACAGAGGGAGACTCTCTCTCAAAAATAACTAGATAAATGAAAAAAAATAAAATCCTTATTTCAGTTGTAAGGTTTTTTTTTGTTTCTTTTTTTTATTGAAAAAAAAAATCCCTGCTTCCTCCCAGCCTCCCATTCCCCCCCTCCCCCCACTCCTCTCCCCCTCCCTCCCCAGTCTGAAGAGCAGTCAGGGTTCCCTGCCCTGTGGAAAGTCCAGGGTCTTCTCCCCTCCATCCAGGTCTAGGAAGGTGAACATCCAAACTGGCTAGGCTCCCACAAAGCCAGAACATGAAGTAGGAACAAAACCCCAAGCCATTGTCCTTGGCTTCTCATCAGCCCTCATTGTCCGCCATGTTCAGAGAGTCCGGTTTTATCCCATGCTTTTTCAGTCACAGTCCAGCTGGCCTTGGTTAGCTCCCAATAGATCAGTCCCACTGTCTTGGTGGATGGGCGCACCTCTCGTGGTCCTAACTTCCATGCTCATGTTCTCCCTCTTTTCTGCTCCTCATTGGGACTTTGGGAGCTCAGTCCGATGCTCCAGTGTGGGTCTCTGTCTCTATCTCCATCCATCGCTAGATGAAGGTTCTATGGTGATATGCAAGATATTCATCTGTATGGCTATAGGATAGGGTCATTTCAGGTTCCCTATCCTCAGCTGCCCAAGGAACTAACTGGGGACATTGCCCTGAGCACCTGGGCGCCCCTCTAGGTCTAAGTCTTGAGTTCTTTATATACGTTGGAGATCTGTCTTTTGTCTGATGTGGGTTGTTGAAGATCTTTTCCCATTCTGCAGGCTGCCTTTTTGTCTTATTGACTGTGTCCTTTGTTTTATAGAAGCTTCTTAGTTTCAGGAGCTCCCATTTATTTATTGTTTCTCTTAGTGTCTGCGCTACTGGGGTTATATTTAGGAAGTGCATATTTCTAGCCATGTGGTTGTAGCCTACCAGTAAGGTTTTGTCCGGTTTCCGGCATCTGTCTCCTAGGGTGGCTCCATGGCTTCTCTTTGACTCAGACGACTCTCTCTCTCTTTATCGTTCCCAGCCTGGCTATATTCTGTGAAGCTATTGTCCAAAAGCAGCTTCTTTATTAACCAATGGCAACAAAACGTATTTATAACATACAAAGGGAAATCCCATATCAGAGAAAATCTGGTTTACTCAAAACCTATCATTTCATTTACAGAAGAAGCATTTTTGGATTTTATTATGTGTAGCTTCACCTATATGTATGGAGACACCATCATGCAGGGCACAGAGTAAGAGCCATGACCTCGAACTCATCCCTTATGTCAATCCAATGGTACTTTTCTTCTGTAGTGATAGGCCCCGCCCATTTTGGGCGGGGTTGCCTGGGGCAAA
>JABTXL010021127.1:17733-60861 GCA_025134845.1 Neodon shergylaensis | reverse complement strand
AAGTTTTATATATTACTATTGTCTGGATTTATCAATTACCGCCAACATTCTTCAAGAACAAAATAAAGATGTTATCACTTCTAATCTTAGCCCTGTATATTTCTTTATGTCATTTTCCATCTAGTTCCTTTTAGGAACTAGAATGGAATGTAAATTGAATGTCCACTCTTGTGTAAGCATAAGTTTTAGAAATGTCACTGAAGTTTTATAATGAGTAAATATTGCTTTTCAAATAAGGCCAAGAAGGTATCATTTCAAGTCCCATATGACATTTCATATGATGGAAATGAAAGCTCAGGAGAGCTCTGTACACAGAAACTTAGTTCATTTTCTCACCTCACATCTTTCCTCTTAAAACAATTAATCCCAATTAAGCTTGAAATAAGTTCTGAGCAAAACAGATGTAGTAATTATGGAAAAAGGGAAGCTGTACTTCAGGGTCCTGGGCTCTGAAGAGGCCTTCCTTCCCCTGACACTGTGACAACATGAAACTTGAAGTCTGCGATACCTGGTAGAAGCCAAGAGTCCACAAATCCTGACATATAAAATGACCTGACAAGTGTCACCTTCCCAGAGCTGCTCCAGATCCTGTCTGCACTACAGAGGTGCAGGTGAGTACATGGAGGTAAGAGCTTCGATTCTCTTAGCTGTGCTATGGAGAATTTCATTAAAACAGAAGACTCTCTGACTAATCCAGGGAGCAGGTTCCAGGCTCTGTGATCCTCAGGACCTCCACTTTCTTTCTGTTCCTGGCTCCAGAAATATCAAAGGAGACTAGTTCCTGGAGATACGGAGATGGAACAGAAATGCTGAGGCATCGCTATCCATCCTCAGACTGAAGTATCCTGACAGAGCTCCGGCTGGGTCTTTGATTAAGGTTTCTTTCTTGTTTTTTTTTGTTTTTTTGTTTTTGTTTTTGTTTTTCTTAAAGGAATCATTAGTATATAGAAGATTTTCAGATGTCTGTCAAACTTTGGAGATAATAATGACACACTCGTGCAATGTCAGCACTAGAGAGACTGAGGCAAGGTTATTGCTGCTCAGGGCTACCCTGGTTTACACACATGTCTCAAAAATAACAAGACAAAAGAAAAGCAAACAAACTTTCTTGTTTTAGTCACCATGTTTGTCAGCCTTGTGACTCCTACAGTATCACTAGTTCTTGTGACATTGGCTCTTTTCACTTTTGGTGCTTCCACTTTTCAAGTATTGGCACATATTTCTTTTACAGTGATATCATAACTCCTAATCTGAAGGTTTTCCTTCTGTATCTACCCTTAGTCTCTGCAGTTTTTCACGATATAGTCTTTGTATGCCTGTTGTATGTGGAGAAACTTAAACCTAAACCACTAAGTGAAAGAGTTATCATTACCACCTTGAGAAGTCCTGCTATAATGGATCAAAGCTGTGAACTAGAACATCCTGAGATAGTTCATTTTAGTTTTATCTGAGTGCTAAGCAGTAAAGACAAATAATCTGTTTTGCTTTTGTTTGCTTGTTTTTAGAAAACCTGATAGGATGTAATCTATCAGGTATTGGAGTTTATTCCCAGACATGGGATTATCCATATAGCTAAAAACAAGTCTATCCCTGTCTTTTAAATTAATTTCCTATAGCATTACTTAATATAATTTGGAAAATGAGTCATCTCTCTCCCCTCTAACAGTGCATTCCAGTAGAAGGAATCCCTTATTAGAAGATCAGAATCTGTTCTGAAATATGATCGAAACTTTTGGGGGAAAAAAGCGAAGACTAGAAAAATAAGAATTATCAGAAAATCAAACATTAAATGAACAGGAAAGTGTTAATATTTTCCATCAGTATTTAAGGTGAATTATTAAAGGGATTTTTACAGATTCCAACCTCTGACTAAACACTTAATTTTTATTCCAAATATGTTGATGAATGATTATGTGCTTGGTATTAACGCCTGGAGCATATTTCATTATGTGCAGATATTTGAGTTGCTATTGTGATTTCTAGGAAGTACTGATAATTCAGGCAACAATTACCCCTCTGTCAGAGGAGCAGTTGAACAACAATAACTGACATTTCTAATGTCATGAAGCAACATAAACTTAAACCTGGGAGCACAGCTCAGTTTATGCAGGGCACAGGTGACATCATCAAGACACAGACATTTAAATCAATCTTGTGAATTTCACAGGATGAAGAGCAATGAGAACAGAGGCATTCCAAGTACTCATAACACACAAACTCATGAAACATGCAGACTCCTCTTCTTCTAGAAAAGGTGCCAATAGTCATCACAAATCCCTGAGAAATGTAAATGGAACTTGCAGACATGAAGAATAGCATCCTGCCGAGAGCTAAAGTTCTGGAATCAGCTCAGACTGATGTAGAATAAAGCAGCCTGACTGATAAATAGGCTGGAAAAAGAACAAGAGTAGAAGCACATTTCAAAGCAAGCTGACATAACTGCTGCTTGCACAGCCCCACAGAGGCAAAGGCCACCATGGCTTCTTTGATGGGAGAATTCCTACTCATCCCAATATACCTAAACCTCTGTACTGTGCACAGCCAATGCTGAGGGGTCATAAGTTGTTAACTGCACTCATCTCACCGCAGCACCTTCATTAATCCCTTTCTTCCATCCTCTTCATCTGCTCCCTTGGTGGAGAGCTGATCCGTGCTCCCTGAGATGCCCTGAGGACACTCACTGGAGTCACAAATGTCCTGAACTCATCCATTGGAGTCACAGCTCTCTGCTACGCCCTCTCCTAGGAAGAACTACAGGGTTCTGCTAGATACACTCCTTAGCTGCTACCAGGTGCATCCTTGAATTTTTCAGCATATCTTTTTATGACTCAGTTTTAATTGTCAGATCCTATCTGGAAAAGTTTTACAATTTGACGTGGCATTGAGGATTACTTTAAAAAATAACCAGTAACATGTATATGGAGTGAAGTCACAGAATGGTCAACATAGTAACGTTTAAAATATTAATATAGAAACAGAAGTTATAAAGCTTCGAAGCCAAAGGAAAATCTAAAAATTATTATATTACTTGAGATGCAGAAAAGGAAGTTATATCAGACAAAGGAGGGGGCCGTGTGGAGGGTAAAGTTAGCAGATCTGAGAGATGTTACAGCTGCTGACCCAGCAGGGTTCCCAGTATCTGTGCTGTGGGGAAGGCAGACAGGGTCAGCAGGAACCTTAGACGTTGGGAGTTGGGTGGGAAAAATGAGATAGAATGAGAAGCAGAAAGAACTTTTGGATGGAGAACTTGGAGTTCAATTCAGCTATGCTGAGAGTTAACTAGAATAGTACATGCATGCAATCAGACAGACACACAGACACAATGTGAACAAGTCATTTTTTCCTAGTGTAGAACTAAAAAAAAAACCTCTCCTCTAAAAGTTTAGATTTTAAATAGCAATTAGCAAACTCACCTGTTAGAGCACACAGAATATCCCAGAGTCCACAATTGGGGAGAAAGGAGGCATGTCAGGGATCTAATCTGCAACATTATATGTGTCCATTGCTGCATCTTGCACACTAGAAATTAATACGGTGCAAAATGTGTTTTCCAGATCCACGTGTAGCATTACTGATACTTTCTTGAAAAAGTCTTTGCATCCTGGACACAAAGTTTTCTACCTATGAAGGAAGAAATGGTTTTGAATTTTATTAAGGAGACAATTTTTCTCTTAACGACTACTGTTGGTACTTTGGGGAATATTTCTGTTTCTGTGAATTATATGTGCAGCTGGTGGGGAGGCCCTGTGAAGAAACCCATACACCTTATTCTCATCCACTTGGCCTTGGCAAACATCATAATCCTTCTTGCAAAAGGATTGCCAAAGACAATGGCAGCTTTTGGTTTGAGAAACTTCCTAGATGACATAGGATGTAAGATCATTGTTTACTTGGAGAGAGTGGCCCGTGGGGTCTCCATCTGCAGCAGCAGTCTCCTCACTGTGGTCCAGGCCATCATCATCAGTCCCAGAGCATCTGGGTGGAGAAGGCTCAGACCACAGTCTGCATGGCACATCCTTCCATTCTTTTCATTCTTTTGGATACTCAACGCTTTAATAAGTGTGAACCTAATCCAGTCCATCACAAGTGTAAGCCTGAATATATCACAGTTTAAGAGTGAAGACAACTATTGTTATTTTATGCTAGAAAGTCAGAAAACAAAATGGATTGTTCTCCCTCTCATGGTCCTGAGAGATGCTGTGTTTCAGGGAGCCATGGGAGGCGCCAGTGGCTACATGGTACTTCTTCTCCACAAGCACCACCAGCATTTCCCCCACCTCCAGAACTCCAAGCTTCTCTACAGAACTCCCCCTGAGCTGAGAGCTGCTCAGAGTGTCCTCCTTCTGATGCTCTGTTTTGTTTTCTTCTACTGGACTGACTGTGCTTTTTCTCTATTTTTAAGTCTCTCTTTAGTGAACAATTCCTTGAAGGTAACTATTCACGAACTTATAACCCTTGGTTATGCAACTTTTAGCCCCGTTGTGTTGATTCACAGGGACAGACTTCTGGCTGAGTGCTGGCATGCTCAGTGGGAGAATTCAAGAAACTATTTCTCCCATTTTTCTGTGCAATGAATGTGGATCAACTTTCAGTTCTACAATATTGTGCATAAGTCAAAATATCACAAAGTAGCATAGGCTTGTCTTTATTTTCAGACTATCTTCCTAGAGCCTCAAGTCTTAAGCAGAGAGAAGGGGCAACCCTAGCAAAATAGAAACTTCATTCTCTTTATTGCCACACTTTGAAGGGACTTTATTCTTTAAACTTTTTCATATTTGTATTCATTCCTTGTGTATGAATAGTCATGTATTATGTTTGTATATCTTGTGTGTGCCTCTAGATGCTGGAAGATTCCATCAAATGCCCTGTTACTGACTGGAATAAGACTTATGGTTCTGAACCAAAGTATGTCTGCTAGTAATTGAACCTGGATCCTCAGCAAAACCAGGTAGTACTCTTAAGTGAACCATCTCTCAAGCACTGAGAGAATGGTTTTAATTGGGATTTGTAAAATTGATTTATTACTATCATGACTGGAAGCATAAAGATGCATTTTGTAAATTTTATCAAAATTCAAGTGATTTAATTCTGTTAGTCCAAGAAATTCAATATCTGGTACCTGACACTGTTTTTTTCTAAATTTTAGTACCACAAGGCTATTTTGGGAATGTTCAAAATGTCTGTCTGTAAGATTCCACCCACATAAAAGACTTTACAGAATTGTGAGAGGCCGACATGTGCTGTGCAGGCAGTCACTAGACGACCAGTGCTCAGTCACTGCACTTAAATGCCCTGAAACTTCTCACTGGTCTTATGTTCGTGAACATTCTCTGCAGGAATAAACACTGTACATAAAGGATGAACTAATTAATGAACACCCAGTTAAGTTTCTTTTTTATCTGTCTATAGCTTCTATGCTGAGTAATAAAATGTGAATTTGCCTTTCTCAAAATACATAAATAAATGTACATGGAAGGAGACTGACCCTCTATGTTGAAAAGCACAGTTTTCTGTGCAGGCTACATAAGAGCTTTGATGAAGATGTGATGCTGAAGAGTGCTTCAAGTTTTCAATAAAGGGTTCACCTTTAAAAAAGAAAGAAAGAAAAAAGAAAAGAGACCGAGGCTTGTTTGCAGCTGCCCTTAGTTAATGCCAGGTTCTCTGCACAACACTATCCAGCTGTTTGTCACCAGAGCTGCGGAGGGTCTGATTCTACACTAATTTAAATGAAGGATGTCAGATGTGACACTTAAGTTCTTAAAAATTAAGGCATAAACCTACCTCTAATGTGCAATATTCCTTTACACTGTGTATTTATGTCACTGTGATTAGCTTAATAAAGAAGCTGACTGGCCAATAGCTAGACAGGTAGAGGTTAGGCCAAACTGGCAAACAAAAAGAGAATTTAAAGAAGAAGGGAAAGATTCTCGGGAGTCTCAAGGAGATTCAGAGGAAGCAGAAGATGAACTTGCCTACTGAGTATAGGCACTGAGCCAGGTGGCAGAGTGTAGACAAGAAATATGGGTTAATTAAAAAACATGAGAGTTAGCTAGTAAGAACCCTGAGATATTGGTGAAGCATTTATAATTAATAATAAGTCTCTGTGTGGTTATTTGGGGAGCAGCTGACAGGATAGAGCTGATTGGCTGTCTGGACAGACAACTCTGCCTAAATCTAACAATTGTACAGTTTTCTTTTCAGTTATCATATCCACAACTGTTTTTCAGATGTGTCACATCCGATTAAAACAGCTATAACAGTCTGGGTTTGGGGTACACTGTAGTTCTACTCTATCATGATGAGTACATTTTTTTCTTGATTACACTCTATATACAAAACTCTATATATTATACTCTATATACAAAAGTGAGTGATTTGTATCATATTGTACTATAGTTTATTAATTAATTTGGTTTTCTAATATAAAGATTTGTTTTTATTTATGTGTATGCGTCGTTGTCTGTGTGTGTGCCACATTTTAACAGGTACCCAGAAAAGGACACTGGGTCCTGAGGAGCAAGAGCTATAGGCCGTCATTAGTCCTAGATGTGAGTGCTGGGTAAGGAACCAGGGTCCTCTGCAAGAGGAACAGATCTCCTAACCATCCCTCCAGCTCCTTCTCACATTTCTCATGTAATGTGACTTGTTTGTAGGGAACATCCACTACTTCTCTGAGTCTCACCCTCTTCTGTTACACAGAGGACCAGACTAATGAACACTTTCTCAGTCAGTCTGTCTAATTTGACTCAAAGGGAAGCTATGTCTGAACATGGAGAAGGAGTGAAGAAAGATGTGTTACATCTGAATGATGAAAAGATTGTTCAACATTACGAATAGAGAGGGTTCATGAGAGATGCCCCATGGTAAAAGCATCTGCCAACAAACTAGACAACCTGATCTTTCTCTCATGAGGAAGACTGACTCCCGCATGTTGTCCTCTGACCTCCACATGCATGCTATGACACACACATAAACACACAAAATTAACTGTAAAATAATTAAAAACGTTTTTCTTGGTGGCATTTCTTTTTTAATTTATTTTATTTTTCTTAAAAAAGAGAACAAACTTTCTTTTTTCATTTTACATATCAATCCCAATTCCCACTCCCTTTCTTCCTCCCAGTCCCTCCACAAATCCCTCACTCCACCCCACCCATTCCCTCCTCAGAGAGGGTAAGGCACATTGCTTTGGAGAAGATCCAAGGCCCTCCCTACTATATCTAGGCTGAGCAAGGTATCCATCCAAAGAGAATAGCTTCCCAAAAAGCTAGTATAGCACTATGGATAAATCCTGGTGCCACTGCCCAGTGGCCCCACAGTCTGCCCCAGCCATACAATTGCCACCCACATTCAGGGGGTCTAATTTGGATCTATGCTGGTTCCTTCCCTGTCCTACTGGAGTTGGTGAGCTTCCATAGCTCAGGTAAACTGTTTCAGTGGGTGTCCCCATCACATTCTTGACCTCTTTGCTCATATTCTCACTCCTCCCACTCTTCAACTGGACTTTGTTAGCTCAGCCCAGTGCTCCACTGAAGGTCTCTGCCTCTGTTTCCATCAGTTGCTGGATGAAGGTTCTATGGTGACATTTAAGATATCAATCTGACTATATAGGGCAAGGCCAATTTGGGAACCTCTATTGCTTAGGGCCTTAGCTGGAGTCATCCTTGTGGATTCCTGGGAATTTTTCTAGTATCAGGTTTCTTGATAGCCCCATAATGGTGCCATCAATTAAAATATCTCCTTCTTTGCTCTCATCTCTGTCCTGCCTTCATCTGGGCTATCCTGTTCCCTTAAGTTCTCCTCGCCCCTGCCCTTCTCTCCTCCTCTTCCCCTCACACGCTCCCTTCTCCTCCAACCCCCATGTGTCCACTTTTTGTCAGGTAATCTTGTCTATTTCCCCTTTCCAGGTGAATCTATGTATGTTTTTCTTAGGATTCACTTTGTTACTTAGTTTCTCTAAGATCATGAACTATAGGCTCCTTATCATTTGCTTTATAGCTAGTATCCATTTATAAGTGAATACATACCATGTTCATCTTTCTGGGTCTGGGTTACCTCACTCAAGATGTTTTTTTTTCTAGATCTATCCATTTGCATGCAAATTTCAAGATGTCATTTTATTTTACTGCTGAGTAGTACTCCATTGTGTAAATGTGCCACATTTTCTTTATCCATTCTTTGGTTGGGGCATCTAGGTTGCTTCCATATTCTGTCTATTACAAATAATGCTGCTATGAACATAGTTGAATAAATACCCTTGGGGTATGATTGAGTATCTTTTAGGTATATGCCCAAGAGTGGTATTGCTGGATCTTGTGGTAGGTTGATTCCCAGTTTTCTGAGAAAGCGCCATACTGATTTCCAGAGTGGTTGTACAAGTTTGCATTCCCTCCAGGAATGAGGAGTGTTTCCCTTATTCCACATTCTCTCCAGCATAAGCTATCATTGGTATTTTTGATCTTAGCCATTCTGACAGGTGTAAGTCGTTTTGATTTGAATTTCCCTGATGGCTAAGAATGTTGAACATTTCCTTAAGTGTCTTTCAACCTTTTGAAATTCTTCTGATGAGAATTCTCTGTTTAGATCTGCACCTTATTTTTAAAATTGGATTATTTGGAATTTTGATGTCTAATTTCTTGAGTTGTTTTTTTTTTATAGATTTTAGAGATCAGTCCTTTGTCTGATAGTGTGTTGGTGAAGATTTTTACCCACCCAGTAGGTTGCCTTTTTGTCTTATTGACTGTGTCCTTTGCTTTACAGAAGCTTCTCAGTTTCAGGAGGTCCCATTTATTTATTGTTGCTTTCAGTGTCTGTGTTACTGGTGTTATATTTAGGAAGTGGTCTCCTGTGCCAATGTGTTCAAGTATACTTCCCACTTTCTCTTGTATCAGGCTCAGTATGGTCAGATTTATATTGAGGTCTTTAATCCATCCGCACTGGAATTTTGTGCATGGGTATAAATATGGATCTATTTTCATTCTTCTACATGTTGTTATCCAGTTATGTTAGCAGCTTTTGTTGAAGATGCTTTCTTTTTTCTATTGTATAATTTTAACTTCTTTGTCAAAAATCAAGTGTTAATAGGTATCTGAGTCTTCAATTCAATTCCATTGGTCAACCTGTCTGTAAAAACAGTTTTTTTTTTTTTTTAAAAAAAAGGATAGATAGGAAATGCATAATTGTTGACACAGCATGCCCAAGAACGGTCTGGACTCTGAGTGGCACATACAGTTGTAATATCCAATTTCCCCTTAAAAGTCAGAGTATGTTAGAAAAAAATAAAACAAAATTTGATCAGAAGATAAATTAAATTTTTTAATACATGATAAAATAGTTTAAAATCTAAATAAGTAGAAGATTATGAAAGGCAACCAGGAAATGTGACTCACTTATACCCTTCAGGTAATGTACAAGAGATTTGACTACTGGAATTAGATTAGTGTAAACATCATCTCAAACTTTATAATTTATTTTTATTTTCTTCTTCTTTTTTTTTGAGACAGTGCTTTTCATTTCTCTTTGTAGCCCTGACTGTCCTAGAACTTGCTCTGTAGACCAGACTGGCCTTGAGCTCACAGAGATCTGCCTGTATCTGTCTCCACAGTGCTGGGATTAAAATGTTAGCCACAATGCTCAGCCTATAATTTCTTTATGTGGAAGAATTGCTCATCACTAGCATGGACCTGTTGGACATTATGATAAATGAATACATCAGCTGCATAGACAAATACCACTTGATTTTACTAATAATTAGAACCTGACAAGAACAGAGAATAGAGCGTTCAATGTGTGGTGCGCAGCCTACAGCCCTCAGAAACTCCCTCCGTTTGTGAACCTGCTGGTGCCTGTTTCCTCCATATTATCAGGAAAATGGAGCTGTGGCTACTCAAAGCTTGCCAACCTTCACCTTCACATTCTCCCTCTCATGCAGCTTTCACCAGGGAGACAATAAAAAGAATGTCTTCACCCCAGATAGGGCAAAAAGTGTGCAAACAATTGGTCCCATTCAGGCAGAGTCGAGTAAAGCAGTTTACTTGGATCACCTGGGTACCTCATTATTTATAGGCAGGTGCAGGGAAGACACAAAGTTACATTTAGAAAGTCTGGCTCCAACATGGATGACAACCCCCAAACAACTGTACAAGAAAATATTCCAGCCCCCAATCAATCACTTGCTATGTGCTCCTCCAGATAACATGCAGCTCTGTCAGGAGGAGTGAAGATGTGGAAACAGGCCCCACCTTCTAGCCCTCATGAGACCTTAATTGCCTCATTAACAGTACTATAAGGCAAGCTACCTCTCTGCTCTTCAGTATTTATCATCGCTGAGGTTGTAGGCAAGGGTTCTCTGTGGGACTTACACTAACTCTACTTCATGATGGCCAATGGCCACGGCATGCTTGAATGAAATAGAACCACCACAAAACTCCTCTGGTTCATACATTCTCTCCACTACTTCCAAACCACTCTCTTGATATCTTGAGATGCTGAATCCCAAGCCCAAGTGGGTCCCTGAGCTGGTTCATAGAGTGGAAATGTGGGTGGAGGAAGACCCGGCTAGGGAAACTGGGAAATAGTGACAGAACACGTCGGTGTTTGTTTCTTCAGTTCACATCTTTCTTTGAATGGTTAAACCATAACAGATACTGGGATAACTTCTGAGCCAAACACTGTAAGGATTGTGGAGGAAGAAAAAAAGCTTCACTGGAAAGACTGAGACTGCAGTTTCCTGACATGTTGACAATGACACCTGAAGTCTTCGTGATGCTTACATGGAGCAAAGAACCACAGGAATCCTGAAAGTACAGATAGGACCTGGAACTGCTTACACTGCAGAATTGAGCCAGCATTCACCTGTGGGCTCACACAGCAAGGAGACCTTGAAACCCTTTAGTTGACTTGAGTGTAGTGCTAGGGTGGTTTGTGACAAGTTCTTACTGTTCATCTCTAGGTAGCTTCTAAGTCACAATCCTCCTGCTGTAGTCTCCCTGGTGCTGGTAATACAGGCTTACACTCACTTTTTTTCCCCCTTTGGTTGAGGGTTTTTGTTGTTGTTGTTGTTGTTGTTTTTTTTTTTTTGACGGGGTCTTACTATGTCACCATGGCTGGGATAGAACTGACCACATAGACCAGCCTGGATTCAAACTCATAGTGATCTGCCTGTCTCAGCTTCCCAGTACTGGGATTAAAGGCATTCACCACCATATCTGGCTGAGGGAAGTCATGTTTAAGAGCTTCTGATTTCTGACTCTATAGTTATTCATTCAGTAGTCTACCTTTATTAATGACCTCCAATGTTCTTCTCATGGAAAATTATCACATAATTCATTAATTGTTAGACACTCAGGATTGGATACTGATTCCATCAGTGTGTTCCTGGCGTCTGGTGTCCCCACACGCAACGGAAGAAGCAGGAGTTGAAAGGCAGAACCTAAAGCCAGGTGCTATCAGCTACCAATTCTAGGTGCAGGCCAGGATTCGCAAAGGTCAGGTGTGCAGAAACCTGCAGGGCAGAAAACCCTAAAGCAATCTTGTAATAATAACTAGGAAGTAGAAGAGCTAGGGATCAGTTTGAATTTCTAACTATGTTTGGGGACCAAACATCATAGCTTCCTTTATTGTATGAATATGTCTATATGGAAGATGTGATGGTGGAGTTCCTGGATGTGAAACAGTAAACTTCTGCTCCATCTAGAAATCAGAAAATCAACTTGATCTGACAGAGATCACAGTGACCCAGTTATTAACAGTATTGAGGGAAAGGATATGGGTAAGGTCATCGACTCCAGAAATTTTCTGAATCCCTTGACAATACACAACAGCAAATCATTCTACTTCAAAGACAACCCAGGAGATTCAAATGTAACCCAGGAAATATTAAAGCCATGGAACAAAAACAGAAGTCACCATGCTTACCAAAGGGAGGGACAGAAGGGAAAACTGAACCAAATTAGTGTGACAAAGGGACTGCTCTGCAAGGAAAACGTGCTTGCTGCCTACTGTGACATCCGAGTTTCATCCCAGAACCATGGTGGAAAGAAACAATTCCTGGGAATTGTTCTCCAACTTACACACACACACACACACCATAGAGCTTTTGTGTGCCCAAACATATACATATATACAGACATAAAAAATCAATGTTTTTAAAGATATAAAATTATATCTTTAGACAGAGTAGAAGCTGCAACACCCATAGACTCTGAGATGTTAAAGAACTAGAATCAGCAAATTCTCCAAGTGTCTGTGCATAGGACATAGATAGGACGCACTGATTTAGCCCCTGGCATTTGGAATTGCACGATGGTAATATGATAGAATGAGATAATGGAAATGAAATAAGAAATAACTCCACAAGTTAGGGGAAAAATAGATTATCTCCAACCATCCTGAGCTTGACCATGGGCAGAATAAACAAGGATTCAAACAACTTGATTTTCCACTATGGGGCTCAAGCAGTGTGGCTAGAAAATTTTGATATTTGTTCTGTGTGGGTGAATATTCCTTTACACTGTGTGAAGATGTGCCACCGTGATTGGCTCAGTAAAGTGATAAATGGCCAATAGCTAGGCAGGAAGAGTGCAGGTGGGACTTCTGGAAACAGAGACAACTCAGAGAGGAAGAAAGGCAGAGTCACCAGCTGGATGCAGAGGAGATGCAGGAGGAGAGAGAAAAGCCACGAGCTACATAACAGCATGTAGATGAATAGAAATGGGTTAATTTAAGTTGTAAGAGCTAGGTAGAAAGCAGCCTAAGCTGAGGCCAAACTTTCACAATTCATAAGAAGTCTCTGTTTCATTATTGAACCAGTGTCTGGTTGGACAGAGAAAGACTCTGGGACAGAAATGTAGTAATTTGAATGTGGTGATTTGCATAAGAATGGCCCTCACAGGCTCCTGTATTTGAAAGGTTAGTCATCTTGGTGGGGACAATATATGAGCAGGATTGGGAGCTGTGACCTTGGTGGTAGAAATATGTCAGCAGGAGAAGCTTGGTGGTGTCAAAAGCCCACTCCTGGCCCAATCTTTATCTCTTTCTCTTTCTCCCTCCCCGCACCACACCCTCCTCTCTGCCTGCAGACTAGGACATAACTCTCCACTGCTGCCCCAGTGCCGTGAGTTCCACCATGCTCCCGCCTTGCCCCCAAATGATGATGATGGACTACCCCTCTAAAACTGTAAACATATCCCCAGATAAATGCTTCCTTTGAAGAGGACTGTGTTGCTCATGGTGTCTCTTCACAGCAACATAACAGGGACTAAGACAAGTAGATGTCATACATCTATTAGATAATATAAGCAAAGTGGCACTTGCAACAGCATTTGTGGCAACACAGAATGATCTATAAACATTACCACAGATGAAGGTGCAGAGCTATTGGAAGGATGGGGGACTGCAACCTTACAAGCATGACTGTCCTTTACACAGAAGAAAAGAGCTCTGAGATGAAAGAGATTTGCAGATATACATTATTGTTACTGATGCTTTCTTTAAAAGGGTGTTTTCAAGATCCAGGTTTATCAGTCTGGGACCTACGAAATGGATTTGATTTTTGACAAGGGAATTATCAAGTTGTTCTGACTGCACTTGGTATTATGAGGAACACCTCGGTTCTTGTGAAATGCATATTCAGTTTGGGGGAAGGAGTTGAAAAGAAATCTGCTTTCTTCGCATCCATCTGAATTTTATCAACATTATAACGATTCTTTTAAAAGCATTTGTTTAGATAACAGTGGTTGGTTTGAGAAGCTTTCTGGATAATACAAGCTAAAGGGTATTGTTTACATGAACAGGGTGTCCCAGGGCTACTCTGTTCTATTGGAAGTTCAAGCCATCACAGTGAGCTCCAGAGCCTCCAGGTCTGAAGATACTCAGGCTGAGGTCTGCACAGCAGGGCCTTCTCTCGCTGCTTTTCTTTTGGATCCACAGTTCTGTCACCAACACGAATCTCCTCCATCCATCAGAAAATCAGCATGAACACATCACAGCTGAGGAAGATGGCTCAGCACTGCTGATTTCTACAGGAAGGACAGAAGGTGAAATGGACCTTTCCTCACTCTTAGGCTCTTACATTCTACAATTTTTCAGAGAAGCATGGGAGAAAATAGTGGTTGCATGGTATTTCATCTCCTTTAGCACCACTGGCATGTCATCTACCTTCGGAACTCCAAGTTTCCCCCAAAATCTAATCCTGAGTTGGAAGCTTCCCAGTGTCCTCCTCCTAACATTGTGTTTTCTTTCCTTTAATGGACAGAATGTGGGTTTCCCGTACTTGTAAGTTTCTCCTTTGAGAACAATTCACTGATAGTAAATATTCATGACTTTCTGACCCTGGGTTGTACAATATCAGTCCTCTTGTGCTCATTCACAAAGCTGGACATCAGGTTGAATTTCGCCATGTCAACAGGAGACACAGATACTGAAAAAAAGTCTCTTTCTTTCAGTTTGCTAACAAATGAGTTCGAAAGAATTCTGAGTTTTATGTAAAACAAAACCTCGTCACAGTAGCTTAAGCAGATGTTTATTTTTTTAGACAATAATTACAGTAACCTGAAGCTCGGAGCAGACCTCTGTTCACAGTCTGCTATGGAACCATGATCTTCTATCCTGTCACTTGTTTTATTTTTAATAAAATGCTGATTGGCCAGAAGCCAGGCAGGAAGTAGAGGCAGGGCAATGGGAATGCTGGGAAGAGGGAAGCACAGTCTGCTGTGGTGACCCAGCCACAGAAGAAGCAAGATGTGACTACCTCGCTGAATAAGGTACCGAGCCACATGGCTAACATAGACAAGAATAATGGGCTAATATAAGTTATAAGAGTTAATAAGAAGTCGGAGCTACTAGGCCAATCAGTTTATAACCAATGTAGACCTCTGTGTGATTTCTTTGGGACTTAACAACTGTGGGAACCTGGCAGGACAGAAACCTCACACAACAACAGTCAGAGTGAAACACCACCAAACTGGAAAACCTGGCAGACATCAAAGAAATTCTTGATACGTGCAACCTATCATGGTTAAATTAAGATCAAACAAATGAACAATGTAAACAGATCTTTAAATCCAGTTAAATCGGAGCAGATAGAAGCAGTAATTAAAATACTCTCAACAGAAACCAAAACAGAAAACGTATTTTACACTCCCTGTGCCTCACCATCGGGGATGAGCCTGGGGAAAGGGTGGCGTGGTAGACAGGAAATATGGCAGCTTAAACTCAAAATCCCCATGCAAGAGCTGGTCCTCTTTGACAGTAAGAGCATGATGTTGTCACGTGAGATGTGATCAAGCAATCTCTGTAGATATAAAAATGCAAGATGTTTGGATTTGGGTGTTAGTAATTATAGGGGTAGTATGATTTAGCTTGATTTCCAATAATTTAAGATAGAATCAATAATGTTTACTGGAGACTACAATGCTAAGTTTGACAGATTTTTTTTTACTTGAAATCCTCGGTAACTGTTGATGATAAGTCACTGGATGAATATGGTTTGGAGGATTGGATTGCATATAACAAGTAGAGTTTAAGATATGTTAAATATTATTTGCATATTAAACAAATCCTGTGGTTTCAATATGGTTTAAGGGTCTCTTACTGATCTATGGGTTGGAAGTGTGGTGCCCATCTGGCAGTACTGATGATGTAGAACCTTATTTGGAATGGAGTTGGTTCATCGGTGACTCTTCCAAAGTGGAGATGTCAAGGATTAAGTCATTCCTATGGGAGTGTGTTATATAACAAGACCTCTTCTGTATATACTCCTTTCCTGTTCTCTTTCTTAACACATTGTGAAGCATCCAGGAGTCCCTCACCAGCACGATAGAGCTATGCCATTTGTACCTTCCAGTTAATAGAATTGTGATCCAAATAGATCTTTACACAATGTACTTAAACATAACAACACAAAATAGATTACTAAATCATCCAAATAGATGTTCCAGTTGGCAGAAACATTTCCCTGGATGGATGCTGGACAGATCCTTACCTGCCTCCCTCTCCACTGCGCCCATCATGTGACCTGGGATCTCGTGTTCACTTGTCAAAAACACTGAAGGAGACCCCATTGCCAGGAATGTAGGACTACAAACAAAAAGGAAGAGCTAATGATCATCCACATTTATGTCCCCTCAATGTGTTCCCATGGTTATCACAACAGGGAAATACTCCAGCATTGCCTGTTTATCATAGAGTCTGCCAGGGACAAAGAGCATGAGACAAACAGGGAAAGAGGTGTCAGGATGTCACTGGCATGGCAGAAGATCAGATATTCTAAAAAGGGATGTATGTTCCCAACTTTTTACAATACACAGAGATAACTGAAATTTGCCCGTGAACCTATCCCACCCTTGGGGGGAGGGAGAAGGCTGGAGCCCTGGCACTGTCAGAAGAGGAACTTGGGCTGGAGAAATGGCTCAGTCATTAAAGGCTAGGCTCACAATCAAAAATATAAAGTTCTGTTCCCAGAGGAGGAATTTGCACCCCTGCAAGAAAGTTCTGATAGTAATGAGGGCACATGGACATTTTCTGGATTTTCTATTTTGTTATAAAATTGTAACTTTGCTGCAAACAAGAGGGAGAAAAAGGAAGAGTCTTTTTCCCTGCTTTAGCCAAACAATAAATAAAGCCATTTGCTTTGTCAGTTTGGCTCCTGATTTCTGAAAGAAGCAGAGGCCTTGTGGGTTTTTTTGTAGTGTTGATTTTTCATGTGTGTTTACATCTTTGAGACTGGACGGGCACACGTGTGTGAGGAGGTGCACACGCACACTTGTGCTCCCCTGCATGCAGGAGACTGAGGTTGGTGTCAGGAATCATCCTCCATTGTCCTCTTTACTGAGTCAGGCGCTGTCAGTCAAACACAGAACACAATGAATGGCCAGTCTCACCACCCAGTTCCTCTAAGGATAACCTGTCCCTGGCTCCTGAGTCTGGAGATACAGGCAAGCTGCCACCCACCAGGTGTTAACTGAGGGGACACTCAGACTTGGAAGCAAAGCATTCTAACCACTAAGCAGTCTCTCCAGTCAGGGTTTACTACTCTTAAGTCTCTAGGTTCAAAATAGTTTCTTTATTCATTAACCAATAAAAGCAACACATAGACAGAAGGACCTCCCATACCATTAACTGCTACCCTGGTACAAGGGAATATCCTTCATATGAGGTCAGCATGTGGGACAAAATGGAGATCACCAATGACCCCACCATGTACTCTCCTTGCGGGGAGCCAATTTTCTCTACAGATCTCCTCCCAGATTGAAGCTACATGCAGGATTCTCTTTCTGGTATTTTCTCATCTTTTATAGACCAACTTATTCCAAGCCTTACAAACTTTAAACTACAATATTTTTCTTCTTATTTCAAAGACAACAAAGATATTTAGAATTTTTCTGAACAAAATAAAAAGACAGAAAGAAGTGCTCTTTGTTGGATCAGAGATAATTATTTTAATTTTATTATTACTGTTTTTTACCTTACTATTTAAAACAATTTTAAATTTTAAATACATTTTGATCATAATTCTTCCCCTGCCCTAAGTCCGTCCAGATCATTTTCCCATCTCTACCAACACAAACCTAACTCTTTCTCACAACACATGCAAAAATGAATATAACAGTAAAATCACATAAAACCAAAACAAACAAAAAACCATTCAAAAAAAATCAAAACAACAGACACCAAACTTTAACCAAATAAAAGCACCCAAAAAATTTTTAAAAACCAACAAAACAGAAACAAAGTTTCTGTAGTCCAATCATGTTTTCAGCTACTCCTGCCCCTGAGACCTATCCTGGAGTGGATGACACACCCAGTGTGACTCTTGGAGAAAAATGATTTTCGCTTTCAGAGAAAGCATAAGTGATAGTTTAGTCATTTAATAACCTTTAACCCACTGGCTAGGTTTTCATTCATTCAATTCATTCATTTTTTTAAAAAAATATAAGATAAAACAAGAGCTATTACACTGATGTTGGCTAAGACAAACAGAAGGAAAATAACCCAAACAAGGCACAAGAATCAGAGAACAACTCATGTTTACACTCAGGAATCCTATAAAAATACTCAACTTTAAGCCACGATGTATACACAGAAGACTTGGTGCAGACCCCTGCAGTCCCTGGGCATGATCCTCAGTCGCTGTGAGTTCATATGGGCTTTGCTCATGTCGATTTAGAGAGTCTGGTTTTCTTTTTCTTTTTTTTTCTTAATTTTTTATTGAGAAAAAGAAAAAAAAAGTTTCCGCCTCCTCCCAGCCTCCCATTTCCCTCCCCCTCCTCCCACCCTTCTTCCCCTCCCCCCATCCCTCTCCCCCTCCCTCTCCAGTCCAAAGAGCAGTCAGGGTTCCCTGCCCTGTGGAAAGTCCAAGGTCCTCCCCCCTCCGTCCATGTCTAGGAAGGTGAACATCCAAGGTGGCTAGGCTCCCACAAAGCCGGAACTTGAAGTAGGATCAAAACCCTGGGCCATTGTCCTTGGCTTCTCATCAGCCCCCATTGTTCGCCATGTTCAGAGAGTCTGGTTTTATCCCATGCTTCTTCCGTCACAGTCCAGCTGGCCTTGGTGAGCTCCCAATAGAACAGCCACACTGACTCAGTGGTTGGGTGCACCCCTCGTGGTCCTGACTTCCTTGCTCATGTTCTCCCTCCTTCCGCTCCTCATTGGGAACTTGGGAGCTCAGTCTGGTGCTCCAGTGTGGGTCTCTGTGACTATCTCCATCCATCACCAGATGAAGGTTCTATGGTGATATGCAAGATATTCGTCAGCATTGCTGTAGGATAGGGTCATTTCAGGTTCCCTATCCTCAGCTGCCCATGGAACTAACTGGGGACCTCGCCTTGGGCTCCTGGGAGCCACTCTAGGTTCAAGTCTCTTGCCAACCCTAAGGTGGCTCCCTTAACTAAGAATTGTGCTTCCGTGCTCCCCTATCCAACCTTCCTTTATCCCAATCATCCTGTTTCCCCAAGTTTCCCTCATCCTCCCCTTCTCACTTTTCTCTCCCCATCCCCCGATAATCCCATCCCACCCCACCCCCAAGATCCCAAATTTTCTCCCCGGCAATTTTGTCTACTTCCCATAGCCAAGAGGATAATTATATGTTTTTCCTTGGGTTCACCTTCTTATTTAGCTTCTTTAAAAGATGAACATGGGATGTACTCACTCATAATTGGTTTCTAACCATAAATAACGGTCACGGAGTATATAGTGGTGAACCTAAAGAGTCTGGTTTTCTTAATGGCCTGCATTCCCTCTGGCTCTAACATTCTTTCCACCTCCTCTTCTACAGGATTCTCTTACCTCTGAGGGGAAGAATTTGATGTAGACATCCCATTTAAGGGACGAGTGTTTCAGGTCTCTAATTCTCTGTGTATTGTCTGACTGTGGGTCTCTGTATTTGTTCCCATCTGCTGCAGGAGGAAGCTTCTCTGATGATGTCTGGACAAGACACTGATCTAGGAATGCAATAGAATATCATTAGGAGTCATTTTATTACTACATTTTTTTCTTCTCTTAAACCAGTCCTACTTGGTTTTACTCTAGATCCCTTGGCAATCTGTTCTCAGGTTCTTGGTAATCTTAGCAGTATGAGACATGGGTTTCATCTCACAGACACCGTAAATCAAGTCACTCATGGGTTGGTTACTGCCACAAGCTTTGTTTCACCATTACCTTGGCTTTTCTTGCAGGCAGGCAAGACACCATTGCAGATAAAGGGTTTGTGGCTGGGTTGGTGTTTATGTTTCTCTTTTGAAAGCATAGAGAGTACATTCCTGCACCAAAGAAGCTGAAACAAAGGGGTAAATCCTCTATGTAGGCAGAGACTCCACCTGTCCATTTTAATGAGCTAAGCAGGTGTTGTCTTCAGCAGTGGGGCCTTGCTGTGAGTTTGTGAGGAACAACCTACAGTATTGGCAGCAGCCTGGGTTGTTTGGATTCTCATCATGCCCATTTGGCCAACAACTCTTATTTTTCAATTTCAACTGATCCTGACATATGTAATATATACCTTTGTCTCCACATTTCTGGATTCCTCTTTCAATGGGAAGGATAGAAATCCTGGTTTTCAAACGCTGTCATTTCATTTATACAGAAGGATGTTTAGCTTCTGTAATGTGCCAATTGCACCTATATGTATGGAGACACCATGAATCAAGGCATAGGTTAAGAGCCATAACCTTGAACTCATCTCCCAAGGTATCCCTGTGGTACTTTCTTCCAAGAACGCAATGATGATACCATCATTTTTAATCTCAGTCCTGAACCCACCTTTATTTACATCATGTTTCATTTGGGATAGGAAGGGCTTCCTAGGAACTAGCTTGAAAAATACACAGAAGGACCACTCCTAGACACCACTAAGTTAAAAAAAAGTGCCCTTAAAGTTTTTTAAGTAAAGAATACTTTTAGAATAAAGTCAGTATTGGGGAAGCATTTATATTTCAAGTCCCATATGAAATTTAAAGTACTTAATGGGCAGGAGTGAAATAATCATTTACAGAAAATCCTTTACACCAATGGGCACAGGTAGAACAAGGGACTTTAAATCATTCTGGTCCATGTTTGGGACTTGCTCAGAAAGCAGAATCTTCAGTGCTTAGCCTCATTTATTCTTCTCCTGTGCAATGAGGGATTTTGGAAAGAAAAGCACGATACCTGGTCTATGTGTCAGAAACAGGTCCAGCTCAGGTCCCAGTTTGGCACTTTGAAATGATGAAAACCAGTCAGAAGATTCAGGGCACTCCGTACACAGAAACTTAAGTTAGTTGTTCATTTTCTCACCTCTTCTTTTTCTTGTCAAAAATAATTAAAGCATTATTAATCTTGAAATAACTGCTGAGAAAAATAGATGGAGTCATCGTGGAGAGAGGGAAACTGTACTTCAGGGACTGGGGCTCTGCAGAGGCCTTCCTTCCCCTGACACTGTGACAGCATAGAACTTGAAGTCTGCAATACCTGATGCAAGCCTAGAGTCTCACAAATCCTGAAGTACAAATATGACCTGACAAGTGTCACCTTCCCAGAGCTGCTCCAGAGCCTGTGTGCACCACAGAGGTCCAGGTGAGTACATGGAGGTAAGAACTTTAATCCCTCCAGCTGTGCCATGGAGCGTTCCATTAAAGCAGAAGAGTCTCTCAGACTAATCTAGGCAGCAGTAAACCTCAGGACCTCCACTTTCTTTCTGTCCCTGGGACCAAAAAGATCAAAGGAAACTAGTTCCTATAGATACAGAGATGGAACAGAAATGCTGAGGCATTGCTCTCCATCCTCAGGCTGGAGTATCATGACAGAGCTCTGGCTGGGTCTTTGCCTAAGTTACCTTTCTGAATGTATCAATAAGATACATAAGATTTTTAGATGTCTGTAAACCCTGAAGAAAATCATGATTCATTCCTGTAATGTCAGCATTAGAAAGACTGAGGCAAGGGAAGTGTTTAGTGCTAGTGTGCTTTACAGAGGACGATTCTCTCTCAAAAATAACTAGATAGATGAAGGACAAAAACATCTTTCTTTCAGGTGTCATTTTGCCAGCACTGTGCCTTCAACAGTGTCACTAGTGTGTGTAACACTTACGCTTTTCTCTTTTGATGCATTTTCATGTTTCTAATATTGGCATAGATTTACTATGGCCTTCTAACTCCCAGTTTGATGTTTTGCTGCCTGTATCCATTCTTAAAGGATACATACTATTTTAAAACTTGTCTTAAATTCAATCATTGCTGGGAGAAGAATATAACACTCAGTGTAACAGTTATCGTTACTATCTTGAGAACTCTGCTTTTTAGGATCCAGGCTATGAATGGGTACATCCTGAAACAGCTCATCTTATGTTTATCCCATGCTAAGCAGCAAAAAACAATGATCATTTTAGTTTGGTTTGTTTGTTTATTTTAGAGAAAACCAGGATCGATGGATGTAACTTACTTTGGGCTCTTAGGAGTTAGACTCATCCTGGCATCACCCATCCATTTAAACACAAGTCCATCCTGTCTTTCAAATTCATTCGCTTTAGTATTTCCCAAATAATGTGGAAGATGAGACACCTCTTCCTCCACTGACAGTGATTCAGTAGAAAGGAATCAATTATTAGAAGAGACTTGTCTCAAATATGACTTAAAGCTTAGAAAAGGAAAGAGAGGACTAGAAAAGTAGTATTCTCCCCAAAAGCAAGAATTAGACAAACAGAAAAGTGTTTATATCTTCCATCAGTACTTGAGTGAACTGAAAATAGGGATTTTGACAGATTCCAATCACTGAAAAAACACTTAATTTTTTAAATCTAAATCTGTCAGTGAATGCTGATGTGCTGCCAAGGACCGTCCTCAACAAAAATGCCACTTACCAGGGTAGGAACGCGGGAATTTAGAAATATAAATAAAAAATACAGAGACTCATGAAAATAACAGAACAAAAACCATAGAAAGTATTGGGAGTGCATTCCTGTGAGTACTGAAAATTGCCTACATTTATTTTTCCACAGCTTTTATGCCCAAGTAAACAGGGGAGGGGATGAAGGGTAGGGAGAGAGAAGTTAACAAAAGACTTTATTAGCATGATATATAGGACAACTCAAAAAGCCAATTGATTTATTCTGAGATATCAAAACATAGAATTTTGTTATTTAAGCAGTAAGCTGTTCTAGATCATGGATGCTAAAGGCAACCACTCCCCAGGTGACCTCATAGTTACAAAAGAAGGAGCAGAAGTCCATTTGCATTTCTTGAACACCTGTCAGGGTGACATGGACCTACTTGAATGAGCTCTTTCAATGTTAAAGGAACCAAGCAATCACATCCTGAGTTGAGGTGTGCAGCTAAGCTTGTTGATCATTTGAGCAAACCCCAACTCTCTGACTGCAAGACAAGGTGGAAATGGGCCCACATTTTTGGGCCTCCGCAATTCCTTCCTTTTCTATTAATTTTAATAAAGCCTGTAATTTTGCAGCAGGATAGATGATCATATCTGCCTTAGCTGAACACGTTCCTATATCCCAGGCTTAGCTGTCTTTGGCACATGTATTTTAATTAAACATGTCTATTTCTTAGGGGCCTGGGAGGAAAAAGGATCAAACCTGTCACTGATTGCTGACCTCTGTAAACAAAAGTTAGGGAAAAATTTCCTCTGGGATCTCTGTCTCTGAGGCAAATTTTTGTTAAGAAAGTTTATGTGCTATTAGATAATGTTTTGTGAATAAACATGCTCCTACAGTTTTTTAAGTAAAGGAGAGGAGGATCACCAGGGTTGGGAATGTCTTTTTAAATTGGTCTAGAGTGTTTTTTTTAACAATTTTTTGTCATATGAAAATCTAAATTTTTTATTAAATATGTCAAATTTAAGCCCTCATAGGAAACATCAAACTTTTTAAAAACTTTTTTTTGGTGAACTAAAGCAGTTACAAATATTACCACATCAATACTATAATTTTAGAGTGGAAATTAATGATAAACACATAATTTGTCACATTACAATTTTTTTATAAACCATTTTAATTAAAAGACAAGAAAAGGTTTTTTTTGATGTGTTAAGTCCAACCACATTGCTCTTTTAAATAACTATCTCAGTCTCTGAGCCACAGCAAACCCTTAGGCCACTGTCCTCATGTTTGAGGGGGGTATTAGTCATTCCTTGTAACGAGTTCTTTTTCCCTGAGGGGAAAATTGAGGTCTCAGATTTGAGGTCTAATATTTTAACAGCAGATTGAATACCATACTGTCAAAAAGAGTTCTGTGTCACAAAGAGTAAAACAGTCAAATGTTCAGTCTGAATTTTTTTGGTATGAATCCAAGGTAAACAGGACTCATTAGGTCTGAAAATCTGTGTAGCAAGTCCATCAGGAAGCTAGAAATCACCAGTTATCACCATGATCTTTTTTTTTTCTTGTTAGATTGCAGTAAATGGTTGTCCAGATTATTGGTTTAGGTACCATTGTCTCGGTCTGCAGTGTCTTGGTATGAAGAGGG
This sequence comes from Neodon shergylaensis, assembly GCA_025134845.1. Lineage (NCBI taxonomy): Eukaryota > Metazoa > Chordata > Mammalia > Rodentia > Cricetidae > Neodon > Neodon shergylaensis. The sequence continues at coordinate 36,916 of JABTXL010021127.1, read as the reverse complement.
CAGGATTATGGTCTTAGGATCCTCTTTTTGCTTTTCTTTATGGAGGCATTAGTAGCTGTGATGTCATCAGGGCTGACATGCTCTGTACATCTGCATATCCTGACCACCTGTCAGGATGGCACAGACCTACTTAAATAAACCACTTTAATATCAAAAACAAAGCAACCAATCACATCCTAAGTAGAGATGTAAAGAAACATTTGTCCACCATTTCAACAACCTCTAACTCTCTGCCCGTCAGACAAGGTAAAAAGGGGTCCACATTTTTGGGCCAATACAATGTGCTTCCTATTAAAATCAGAATCATATTTCATTTGTAGAGCTATTTGGATGGTATCAGAGTTTCTAGGACTCGCTTACAGGCAATAATTAACTCTTTTCTATAGGAACAATTGACAGCAATAACTGTCATTTCAAGCCATGAGATCATTCATCGGGACATAGATATTTAAAACAATCTTGTGAGTTTAACAGGAATGAGGGCAGTGAACAGAGGCATTGCAAGTACTCAGAACACAAAAACCATGCAGCCACTGTAATATTCAGGTTCCTCTTCTCCTAGAAAATGTGCACAAAGCTAACCACAAATCGCTGAGAAACGAAAATGCATCTCCAGAACTTGAGGAATAACGTCCTACCCAGATTCAAGTTCTGGAATCAGCATGGACTGGTATATAAAAAAGCGGCCTGTCTGACAAACAGGTTGGAGGAAAAGCAGGCTGCAATACCAGCTGACATAATAGCTGCTCAAAAGGCCCCACAGAAGCAAATGACACCACAAACTCTTACATAGTGGAACCCCTGCTCACACCAGTTGCCCCCATGTACTGTGCTACGTGCAGTTGACATTGAAGAATCATGACTCAAAATGCACTCATCTCATGGCAGTATATAATACCTCATTAATTCCATTAATTATCAGGATCCCCTGGTTCAGAGCTGTTCCATATTCCCTTAGATGTCCTGAGGTAACTCAGTGGGGTATAGATGCCCTGAATCATCTGCTAGGATTACAGTTCTCTGCTACCCTCTGTTCTAGGAAGCAATACAAGGTTCTGCTAGTCACCATCCCTAGCTGCAGCCTGGCAGTTACATGAAAATTTTCAGGTTATATTTTAATAATTCAATTTTAACTGTAACGCTCTATCTAAAGAAGTTGTGCGATTGAACGTGACATTGAGAACTACATTTTAAAAAGACCAGTAAATATTCCTATTGAGTGAAATCATAGAATGATCAACATACAAACTTTAAAAATATTAGGATGTAGAAATTGAAGTTATAAATCTTTGAAGACAAATGCAAATCTAGACATTGTTACAGTAATTAAGATACAAATAAGAAAGGAACCTGTGAGTTTGGAAATTCAGTGGGGGAAATGATGAAATAGAGAAAGAAAAAGGAAGAGTTTGGTTGGGGAAATTTGCAGTACAATTCAGTCGTGTTGAAAGTTAACTTGTTAATCCATGAATGTACATAGACAGACAGACAGACAGACAGACAGACAGACAGAAAGGCACACACACGAATACACATTTTAACAAGTCAATTTTGCTAGTATAGAACTCAAACATATCTCTTTTAAAACTTTAGGATTTCATTTCAGTTACCAAGCTCACCTGTCAGAGCACACACATAACTCAGTGTCCACAGGGAAGAGGAGGAGTTCGGGGACCCAGTCTACAGCAGCACATGTGTCCATCACTGACTCGTATGCCAGAAAATGCTATTATGCAAAAATGTTTTTCAGATAAATGTCTAGCATTATTGATGCCTTCCTGGAAAACTCTTTGTATCTTGAATACAAGATTTTCTACCCAGAAAGGAAGAAATGCTTTTAAAATTTATTAAGCAAATAGTTATCCTCTTCATGACTATGTTTGGAACTCTGGGAAACATTTCTGTTTGTGTGAATTATATGTTCAGTTGGTGCGGAGGGCCTGAGAAGAATCCTATACACCTTATTCTCATCCACTTGGCTTTTACAAACATCATAATGCTTCTTGCAAAAGGATTGCCAAAGACAATGGCAGCTTTTGGTTTGAGAAACTTTCTAGATGACATAGGATGCAAGATCCTCATTTACCTGACAAGGGTGGCCCGTGGGGTTTCCATCTGCACCAGCAGTCTCCTCACTGTGGTCCAGGCCATCATCATCAGTCCCAGAGCATCTGGATGGAGAAGGCTCAGACCACAGTCTGCATGGCACATCCTTCCATTCTTTTCATTCTTTTGGATACTCAACGCTTTAATAGGTATGAACCTAATCCATTCCATCACAAGAACAGGCCTGAATATATCACAGTTTAAGAGTGAAGACAACTATTGTTCTTTTATGCAAGAAAGTCAGAAAACAAAATGGATTGCTCTCCCTCTCATGGTCCTGAGAGATGCTGTGTTTCAGGGAGCCATGGGAGGCGCCAGTGGCTACATGGTACTTCTTCTCCACAAGCACCACCAGCATGTCCTCCACCTCCAGAACTCCAAGCTTCTCTACAGAAATCCCCCTGAGCTGAGAGCTGCTCAGAGTGTCCTCCTTCTGATGCTCTGTTTTGTTTTCTTCTATTGGGCTGACTGTGCTGTTTCTCTAATTTTAAGTCTTTCTTTAGTGGACAAATCCTTGATGTTAAATATTCAAGAATTTATAATTCTTGGTTATGCAACTTTTAGCCCTGCTGTGTTGATTCACAGGGATAGACTTCTCCCTGAGTGGTGGCATGCTCAGTGGGAGAAATTGAGAAAATGTCTTTCTCCTGTATTTGTTCAATGAATTTTATAATATCCTAGTTTTATAATAGTTTATGTAAGACAAAAATCTCACAAAGAATTTTAAGCGTGTTTTTTTCTTACACAATCTTCCAAGTAACTCACAGCCTTGAGCTGAGAGAGAGATCTCTGTAAACTACAGTCATATGTGAATCCTTAATCTCCACTTTTCCTCTCTTTTGAAGGGATTTTTTTAAAATTCTTATATTTGTACTGTGTATGGATAATTTACCTGCATTCTGTCCTTGTAAAACATACATGCTTGGTGCCTGTAAAGAGTAGAAGAGATAATCAAAAGCCCGTGACTGACTGGAGTTAGAGAGGTTGCTCTGAACTAAAGTGTGGTTGCTAGGAATTTATCCTGGGTTCTCTGGAAGACAAGCTAGTGCTCTCAACTACAGAGCCATGTCTCCAGCATAGAGTAAATGGTCTTAATTATATTTTGTAAAACTAATTTTAATATCACCATGATGGGGAACACACAGATGAATTTATGTAAAAGGAGACTGAACATTGTTTTCCTGGCTGCCCCGAATAAATAATCACAGAGAAACTATATTAATTGCAACACTTTTTCCCTGATGGCTCAGATGGATTTCTAGCTAGGTCTTACATCTTAAATTAACTATTAATCACCCAAAGGTATGGCCTTCTAGTACAATTCCGGTGTCTTTCTCCTCAGCAGCTACATAGCAACGGCCTGACTCTGCCTTCTTTTTCCCTTCGTTAAGTATAGTTTTCCCACCTAGCTCTATTGTGCTCTGCCATAGGACAAAACAGATTGTTATTAACCGCTGTTAAGAAACCATATTCACAGCATACAGAGGGGAATCCCACATCAAATTTGATTTATTTTATCAATTTTATAGTGATTTATTTAATCATGTTATCCAAAGAAATCCATATCTTGTACCTCATGCTGTACTTGATAAATGTTAGTTTAGCTATGATGCAGTTTTGAGATCTTCAAAGTGTCTGAATGCTTCCATCTATAGAAAGTATTTTACAGAATTGTGAAAAATGATATGAACTACATCTACTTCCTGGAATCCCAATGCACCAATCACAGAACTTAAATGCACTGAAATGTTTCTTTGGTTTTATATTCATGAAGGTTCTCTGCAGGAATTAAGATTTTTCACATGGGATAAACTGGATAAGGAGTACATGGTAAAGTTTCTTTTTATCTCCATCTATAGTTTCTATGTTGATTAAAAAATGTGGATTTTCCTTTTTGCAAGATTAAAATGCAGTGTGACACAGACTGAGGCTTGTTAGCAGCTGCCCTTTGTTAACGCCTGGTTGCTCTTCACAACACTATCCAGCTGTTTGTCATCAAAGGACTGCAAAAGGATCTGATTCCACATCCATTTAAGTGAAGGATTCGCTGCTTGATTTCTTAACTTAGATCCACACAGTAAGATAGTGACATGGTTCTAAGAATCTGTTAGACCCATTCTTAAAAATAGTAATTGATATAATCATTGAACATGAAAGTGTAGACTCACTAATCACCAGTTTTATGCCATATTTAAGAGAATGCTATGTACTATCTGACTAAACACCTGTAACATATTGGTTGCATCATGGCTCTACTTCACAATGATGTATACATTTTTATATTTTGCTTAGTTGCACTGTATATACAAAACATTAAAATAAGTGATGTGTATTTTAATTCTGTTACAGATTATTAAATACCTTGTTCTTCTAGTATTAGGATTTATTTTATGTATGTGTCTCTGTGTGTGTGTGTGTGTCACATTTGTACAGATCCCAAACAGATCAGAAGAGGGCACTGATCACAGGAAGCTAGAGCTACAGGCAGTCACGAGTCCTAGATGTGAGTGCTGGGAAAGGAACCAGGGTCCTCTGCAAGAAGAGCAGGTCTCCTAACCATCCCTCCAGCTCCATCTTACATTTCTCATGTAATGTGACTTGTTTGTAGGGAACATCTACTACTTCTCCGAGTCTCACCCTCTTCTGTTAAAGCCATTTTCTAGTAACAGAGAACCAGACTAATGAAAACTTTCTCAGACAGTTTGTGTAATTTGACTCAAAATGAAGTGATGTAAGAACCCGGAGAAGGAGTGAAGAAAGATGTGTTACATCTTAATGACAAAAAGTTCAAGGTTAAGAATAGATACAGGCCTCTATGGTAAAAGCACCTGCCGATAGGTCAGACAATATCTATCTCTAATGAAGAAAACTGACTCCCACATGTTGTCCTCTAACCTCCAGATGTGTAGTAGGAGTGGCTGGTATGCTTTTTGTCCCGCCCGACTCCCGCACGGCTAGCTTTATACCCGAAATAACAACACACAAACTGTATTCATTTAAACACTGCTTGGCCCATTAGCTCTAGTCTCTTACTGGCTAACTCTCATTACCTTGCTTTAACCCATACCTAATAATCTGTGTAGCACCACAAGGTGGTATCTTACCAGAAAGATTCTAGTGTTTGTCCATCTTGGGCTGGAGCTTCATAGTGCTGACCCAGAGAGGAGAGGCATGGTGATTGCCTCACTTTCTCTTCGTCCCAGCATTCTGTTCTGTCTACACCACCCACCCAAGGGCTTGCCTATCAAATGAGCCAAGGCAGTTCCTTTATTAATCAATGACCTTCCTCCATCACAGATGTGTGCTGTGACACACCATAAGCACATAAAATAAACTGTAAAATAATTTTAATAATTTATAAAACAATAGACAGGACATACATACTTGTTGACGCAGCATGCTCAAGGATGATCTGGACTCTGAGTAGCAGAGTTGCAATTTTCAATTTTCCCTTAAAAGTCAGATTAGATAAAGAACAAATTGATCAGAAGATAAATTAGAACTTTTCATTCATAATGAAAATAGATAAAAATCTGCATAAGGCAAGGGTTGTAAAGGCAATCTGGAAATGTTACTTAGTTATGTTCTTTACGTGATGTACAAGAGATTTGACAACTGGAATCAGATTAGTATAAACATCATCCCAAACTTTCTAATTTCTTTTTTTTTCTTAAGACAGGATTTCTTTTTGTGGCCCTGGTTATTCTGCGACTTGCATATAGACCAGGCTGGGCTCAAGCTCACTGAGGTCTGCCTGTCTTTGCATCCCAAGTGCTGGGAATAAAAGTGGTAAAGTGGTAGTCATAGTTTGTTCCTTCCTTCCTTCCTTCCTTCCTTCCTTCCTTCCTTCCTTCCTTCCTTCCTTTTTTATTTTTTGGAGGCATTGCTTGTCACTAACATGGACCTGTAGAACATTATGTGAAATAGAATCGGTCAGCTACATGTAGACAAGTACCACATAATTTTACTAATAAGTGCAACCTAAATGAAAAGAGAATAGAGTGATCAGTGTGTGGTGTGCAGCCTACAGTCCTCAGAAACTCCCTCCATTTGTGAACCTGAGTGTGGCTGGTTTGTCCATATAATCAGGAATATATAACTGTGGCTACTCAGAGCTTTACAGTCTTCACCCTCAGATTCTCCCTGTCACGTGACTTTTCCTAGGCCGACATTAAAAGCATCTGTTCACCCCAGATATGGTAAAAAAAAAAAAGAAAAGAAAAGAAAAAAAAACTGTGCAAAGAACTGGTTCCATCCAGGCTCAGTTGAGTGAAGCAGTTTACTTGGATCCCCTGGGCGTATCGTTATTTATAGGCACATGGAAGATATAAAGCTGCATATAGAGAGTCTGGCTCCAACATGCATGACAACCCAAAAACATCCATACAAGAAGAGATCCCCCAAAACAAAGATCCTAACAATACTTATTCACATGGAAGTCTACTTTTATTAATGAACACTAATGTGCTTGTGATGGAAGATTATGGTGGAAGCTTAAGGTGGGAGAAAGAAGGCATGTCATCAAGGAGGGATATGGGGAAGGGTTTTTAAGTGGTAAAACCACAAGAAGATCTTCAATATCTACCCCAGCAAGCAAAAACTGGTCTTTCCTGCCAAGTTTAAGTGGTTAAGGTGTTCAAAACACTCTTTGGGTATCTGGATAAGCAACTTACAGAAGCCAAAAAGGCAATTATTCATATAATAACAAGGAATATTGTCACATTTTTGAGTAAGGGGTCACTGAGTCATGGTTACTGGCAACTTATCTTCCCAGTACTGGAGTCAGAGACAAAAGGCTGTGGTACCAAGATAGGTGCCTAGGTAAAATGGAGTTTCTCTAGCGATCACAGTGGCACAGGCTGACCTGGCATCAGTTAGCAGCACAGGCTGATCTTGAGCTGTTGCAGCTTCCCAAATGCTGTGATTACAGACCCTTTCCACCACACTTCCATTTCCTTTAATGATGAAATGTATTATGACATTAAAATAAATATTATAACAATACATCTCCTTTTCTTAAGAAGTTTGGCATCTCACAGTCTCAAGACTAGCTCAGGGAAACAACAGGCAGGAAACAGGCAGGAAACAGGCAGGTAGAAAGTAGATCCACACCATCTTCCCATTCCACCATTGCTATCATGTGACTTTTAGATTTGTGTGAACACTGGGAAAGTACAGGCAGTAATGCTTCTGTCAGATATGAATATTTCATTTTATCCCCAAATTCAGAGCATGAGAACAACATAAGAAAGTGGAGGTGGAGATGAGATGACCCTTATCTGTGGTGAGTTTGATGGCAGATTGAAGATGACAGTAAGACAAGCAAATATCATAGCTAGCATATCTGATCAACAATTGTGTGACATTGTTAAGTTCCAAAACTAAGAAAACTAGCGTTAATGCAACTGGACAGTTATGAACAGGTTAGACATTAAAGTACCACCACAAGAAAGTCTGGAACACAGAATCTCTCAAATGATGGCACTGTGGGTCTGGAGACTGTAGACATAGACTGCTCATTTGTCTCCTGGCCTCCCAGACCTGAATAATCACACAGAAACTATATTAGTTACAGAACTATTTGGCCTATTAGCTCAGGCTTCTTATTGACTAACTCTTACATCTTAAATAAACACAGTTCTATTAATCTGTGTATCACCACAAGGATGTGACCTACCAGTAGGGTTCTGGGGCATCTGGTTCCTTTGGCAGCTCCATGGTATCTGCCTGACTCCACCTACTCTTACTTTATATTCCTTCTAACCTGGCTATTTTCTGACCTGCCATTGTTCAAAGCAGCTTTACTCATTATCCAATAAAAGCAACATATATACAGAAGGACATCCCACATCTGCCTTCCCTTCTCACTCTGCTCTCAAGCTCCCAATTTTCTCAGGAGACCTTGACTATTTCCTCTTCTTAGGGGTATCTGTGTATATTTCTCTTAGGGTTCTCTTTGTTACTTACCTTCTCTGGGGTCGTGGATAACAGGCTTCTTATTTTTTGCTTTACAGCTAGTAATTATCAATGAATGGGTACAATGCTCAACTTTCTGGGTCTGGATTACCTCCCTCAGGATGTTTTTTTCTAGTTGCATCCATTTGCATGCAAATTTCAAGATGTAACTTTTTTCCCCACTGAGTAGTACTTCATTATATAAATGCACCATACTTTATTTATCCAGTCTTCATTGAGGGGCATCAACGTTGTTTCTGGGTTCTGGCTATTACAAACAATGCTACTATGAATACAGATGAACAAATGTCCTTGTGGTGTGTTTGAGCATCCTTTGAGTATATGCCCAAGAGTGGTATTGCTGGGTCTTGCAGGAGGTCAATTCCCAATTTTCTGAGAAACCGCCATACTTATGTCCAGAGTGCCTGTATAAATTTGCATTACCACTAGCAATGTATGAGTGTTTCCCCTTACTCTACATCCTCTCCAGCATAGGCTATTATTGGTGTTTCTGATCTTAGTCATTCTGATAGGTGTAAGATGGTATCTCAGAGTTGTTATGATTTGAATTTCCCCAATAGCTAACAATGTTGAACATTTCCTTAAATATCTTTTGATCATTGATTCTTCTGTTGAGAATTCTCTGTTTAGTTCAGTACCCCCCTTTTTTGTAAATTGTGTTATTTAGAATTTAATGTCTAATTTCTTGAGTTCTTTAGTATTTTGGAGATCAGTCCTCTGTCCGATGTGTGGTTGGTGAAGATCTTTTCCCATTCAGCAGGCTGCCTTTTTATCTTATTGACTGTGTCCTTTGCTTTACAGAAGTTTCTCAGTTATAGGAGGCCCCATTTATTTATTGTTGCTCTCAGTGTCTGTGCTACTGGGGTATATTTAGGAAGTGGTCTCCTGTGCCCATGCATTGCAGAATACTTCCCACTTTCTCTTCTATGAGGTTCAGTGTGGTTGAATTTATATTAGGGTCTTTAATCCATTTGGACTTGAGTTTTGTGTACGGGTATAGGTATGGATCTATTTGCATTCTTCTACATACTGACATACAGTTATGCAAGCACCATATGTTGAAAATGCTTTCTTTTTTATTGTATAATTTTAGCTTCTTTGTCAAAATCCAGGTGTTCATAGGTGTGCGGATTCATATCCAGGTCTTCAATTCGATTCCATTGGTCAGTCTATCGGTTTTATGCCAATACCAAACTGTTTTTATTACTGTATCTCTATAATAGAGCTTGATATCAGGCATGATGATGCATACAGAAGTTCCTTTTTTATATAAGATTTTTTTTATATAGGATTGTTCCTGGGTTTTCTGTTTTTCCATATGAAGTTGAGTATTGTTTCCAGTCCTATGAAAACCTGTGTTGGGATTTTGATAGGAATTGCACTGAATCTGTAGATTGCTTTTGGTAGGATTGCCATTTTTATTATATTGGTCCTACTTATCCAAGAGTATGGGAGAACTTTCCATTTTCTGCTATCTTTTTCAATTTACATATAAAACACTTAAAATTCTTGTCAAATAGGTCTTTCATTTGTTTGGTTAGCATTAGTCCAACATATTTTATGTTATTTGTGACTATTGTGAATGGTGATGTTTCTCTGATTTCGTTCTCAGCTTCTTTATCATTTGTGTATATGAGAGCTACTGAATTTTTTTAGTTGATCTTGTATCCTGACACATGGTACCATAGTTTTTAGTCTCAGTTCTGAACCCACCTTTATTTGTATCATGTTGCATTTGGGATAGGAAGGGCCTCAAGGGAACTAGCTTGAGAAGTACACAGAGGGACCACTCTAGGACACACCTAAGTTAAAATAGTGCCCTTAAAGTTTTCTAAGTAAGGATTGCTTTTAGAATAAGGTCAATATTGGGAAGGTTTTTATATTTCAAGTCCCACATGATATTTAAAGTATTTAATGGGCAGGAATGAATGAGTCATTTACAGCAAAGTTCTTCACGACAGATGGGCGCAGGTAGAACAAGGGACTCTAAATCGTCCTGGTCCATGTTAGGGACTTGATCTGACAGCAGAATCTCCAGTGCTTAGCATCATTTATTCTAATTCTGTAGAATGAAGGATTTGAGAAAGAACAGCAAGAGACCTGGTCTATGTGTCAGAAGTAGATTCTATCCAGGTCACAGCTTGGCACTTTGGGAAGACTAGAAACAGTCAGGAGACGCAGCTCAGGGAGCTCCATACATAAAAACTTTGTCGTTCATTTTCTCAACTCACATTCTTCCTCTCAAAATAATTAATCTCTATCTAATTAAGTTTGAAATAAGTTATGAGCAAAACAGATGTAGTAATTGTGGAAAGAGGGAAGCTGTACTTCAGGGACTGGGGCTCTGCAGAGACCTTCCTTCCCCCTGACACTGTGACAACATGAAACGTGAAGTCTTCAATTCCTGATGGAAGTCAAGAGCCCACAAATCCTAAAGTACAAATATTACCAGGCAAGTGTCACCTTCTCAGAGATGCTCCAGATCCTGTCTGCACCACAGAGGTCCAGGTGAGTACATGGAGGTAAGATCTTCAATCCCCTCTGCTGTGCCATGGAGAGTTCCATTAAAGCAGAAGACTCTCTCTGGCTAATCCAGGGAGCAGATGCCATGCTTTGTGATCCTCAGGACCTCCACTTTCCTTCTGTCCCTGATGCTAGAAAGACCAAAGGAGACTAGTTCCTGGAGATACAGAGATGGAACAGAAATGCTGAGGCATCGCTATCCATCCCCAGGCAAGAGTACCATGGGTCTTTGACTAAGGTTACCTTTCTAAATGGATTAAGAAGATACATAAGATTTTCAGATGTCTGTCAGACCCTGGAGATCATCATGATACATTAATGTAGCTTCAGGACTAGAGAGATTAAGACAAGGGCATTGTCGTTCAGGGCCAGTCTGTTTAACAGAGAGACTCTCTCTCAAAAATTACTAGATAGATGAAAGACCAAAAAAATTCTTCTTTTAGGTTTTATAAGTTTTCCAGCATTGTGACTTCAGCAGTGTCACTAGTGTTTGTAACACTTGTACTTTTTACTTTTAATGCATTTTTACTTTTCTAATATTGGCATAGATTACAATAGCCTTCTAACTCCCAGTTTTACGGTTTCCTGTCTGTATCCATCCTTAAAGACTATTAATTTTCTCACATACTATTACAAAACTTGTCTTAAATTCAGTCATTATTTGCCATGCTGGGTGAAGAATACAACACTCAGAATAACAGTTATCATTACCATCTTGAGAACTGCTGCTACTTAGGATCCAGGCTGTGGAGAAGGACATCCTGAAACAGCTCATCTTAAGTTTATCCTATGCTAAGCAGCAAAGAGCAACAATCTTTTTAGTTTTGTCTGTCTGCCTGCTTGCTTGTCTCTTTTAGAGATAAACAGAATGGATGGATATAACTTACTTCACCGATCTAAACTCAAGTCCATCCCGTCTTTTAAATTCATTTCCTTTAGCATTTCACAAATGATGTGGAAGATGAGACACCTCTTCATCCACTAACAGTGACTTCAGTAGAAAGGAATCAATTATTAGAAGATCACAACCTGATCTCAAATATGACTCAAAGTTTGGAAATGGAAGAGAGGACAAGAAAAGTAGGAATCCCCATGAAAGCAAGGATTAAGAAACAGAAAAAATGTTAATATCTTCCATCAGTATTTGGGTGAACTGATATCAGGGATTGTGGCAGATTCCAATCACTGAAAAAACACTTAATTTTTATTCTAAATATGTCAGTGAATGCTGAAGTGTTTTCTTTTAATATCTGGAGCATATTTTATTTGTATAGATATTTAGATGGTATTGTGATTTCTAGGACTTACTGAAAAAGGCAATAATTACCTCTTTGCTAAAGGAACAGTTGAAAGTAAAAACTGACATTTCTAGAGTCATGAGGCCACCTGATCACAAATTTCAGAATGAGGGTAGGTTGATGAAGGTCACTGGTGAGATCATTTGGACACAGACATGTAAAGTTATCCCGTGAGTTTAACAGGAAGGAGGGCAGTGAATAGAGACATTGCAAGTACTCAGAACACACAAACCAATGCAGCCACTGTAAATTCTGATTTTTCATATTCTAGAAAAGGCGCCCAACGCTTATAGCAAATCCCTGAGAAATGAGAATGGAGCTCCAGAACTTGAAGAATAGCATCCTACCCAGAACCAAGTTCTGGAATCACCTGCTACTGGTAAATAAAAAGCAGCCTGCCTGACAAACAGGTTGGAGGAAAAGCAGGCTGTAAAACCATTTGACATAATTGCTGCTCAAAAGGCCCCAGTGAAGCAAATGTGAACACAAACTCTTTTTTTTTTTTTGAGCTAACTGGACATCACATTTTTTTTAATTTTATGAACTAATGATAAAAATAACTCTTTTATACATGATTAAACAGAATCAGACAGACTTTCAGTGACTGTGGAGAGTCCCAGGCTGATGTCACGGTTTGAATGTAAAATGTGCACAAGTGGCTCTGTTCGAGGTTTGATCTCCTGATAATGGAAATCTGCCAGGAAGTTGTGAAAACTCTGTGAGGTGGAGCCTCCCCAAGGGAAGTAGGTCATGTAGACTGTGCTTTTTCAGGCTGGCTGGTTGCTCACCCCTTCCTGTCTTTTGCCTTTTGCTTCCTGGTTGGTACAAGATAGGCAGCTATCCTCTTTTTTTTTTTTTTAATTAATTTTTTATTGAGAAAAAAAAAACAACGTTTCCCCCGCCTCCCCGCCTCCCATTTCCCTCCCCCTCCTTCCACCCTTCTCCCCCTCCCCCCACTCCTCTCCCCCTCCCTCTCCAGTCCAAGGAGCAGTCAGGGTTCCCTGCCCTGTGGAAAGTCCAAGGTGCTCCCCCCTTCGTCCATGTCTAGGATGGTGAACATCCAAACTGGCTAGGCTCCCACAAAGCCAGAACTTGAAGTAGGATCAAAACCCAGGGCTATTGTCCTTGGCTTCTCATCAGCCCCCATTGTTCGCCATGATCAGAGAGTCCGGTTTTATCCCATGCTTCTTCGGTCTCATTCCATCTGGCCTTGGTGAGCTCCCAATAGATCAGCCACACTGTCTCAGTGGTTGGGTGCACCCCTCGTGGTCCTGACTTCCTCGCTCATGCTCTCCCTCCTTCCACTCCTCGATGGGAACTTGGGAGCTCAGTCCGGTGCTCCAGTGTGGGTCTCTGTGACTATCTCCATCCATCCCCAGATGAAGGTTCTATGGTGATATGCAAGATATTCGTCAGCATTGTTATAGGATAGGGTCATTTCGGGTTCCCTATCCTCAGCTGCCCAAGGAACTAACTGGGGACCTCGCCTTGGGTTCCTGGGAGCCACTCTAGGTTCAAGTCTCTTGCCAACCCTAAGGTGGCTCCCTTAACTAAGAATTGTGCTTCCGTGCTCCCCTATCCAACCTTCCTTTATCCCAATCAACCTGTTTCCCCAAGTTTCCCTCATCCTCCCCTTCTCCCTTTTCTCTCCCCATCCCCCGATAATCCCATCCCACCCCACCCCCAAGATCCCAAATCTTCTACCCGGCTATTTTGTCTACTTCCCATAGCCAAGAGGATAATTATATGTTTTTCCTTGAGTTCGCCTTCTTATTTAGCTTCTTTAGGTTCACCAAATATATACTCCGTGACCATTATTTATGGCTAGAAACCAATTATGAGTGAGTACATCCCATGTTCATCTTTTTGGGCCTGGGTTACCTCACTCAGGATAGTGTTTTCTATTTCCATCCATTTGCATGCAAAATTCGAGAAGTCATTGTTTTTTACCGCAGCGTAGTACTCTAATGTGTATATATTCCACACTTTCTTCATCCATTCTTCCATTGAAGGGCATCTAGGTTGTTTCCAGGTTCTGGCTATTACAAATAATACTGCTATGAACATAGTTGAACAAATGCTTTTGTCATGTGATAGGGCATCTCTTGGGTATATTCCCAACAGTGGTATTGCTGGGTCCAGGGGTAGGTTGATCCCGAATTTCCTGAGAAACCGAAACACTGATTTCCAAAGTGGTTGCACAAGATTACATTCCCACCAGCAATGGATGAGGGTACCCCTTCCTCCACAACCTCTCCAGCAAAGGATATCATTGGTGTTTTTGATTTTAGCCATTCTGACAGGTGTAAGCTGATATCTCAAAGTTGTTTTGATTTGCATCTCCCTAATCGCTAAGGAAGTTGAGCATGACCTTAAGTGTCTTTTGGCCATTTGAACTTCTTCTGTTGAGAATTCTCTGTTCAGTTCAGTGCCCCATTTTTTAATTGGGTTAATTAGCATTTTGAAGTCTAGTTTCTTGAGTTCTCTATAAATTTTGGAGATCAGACCTTTGTCTGTTGCAGGGTTGGTGAAGATCTTCTCCCAGTCAGTAGGTTGCCTTTTTGTCTTAGTGACAGTGTCCTTTGCTTTACAGAAGCTTCTCAGTTTTAGTAGGTCCCATTTATTCAATGCTGCCCTTAATGTCTGTGCTGCTGGGGTTATACATAGAAAGCGATCTCCTGTGCCCATTTGTTGTAGGGTGCTTCCCACTTTCTCTTCTATCAGGTTCAGTGTGTTCTGACTAATATTGAGGTCTTTGATCCATTTGGACTTGAGTTTTGTGCAAGGTGATAGATATGGGTCTATTTTCATTCTTCTACAGGTTGATATCCAGTTGTGCCAGCACCATTTGTTGAAGATGCTTTCTTTCCTCCATTGTATACTTTTAGCTCCTTTATCGAAAATGAGGTGATCATAGGTTTGTGGGTTAAAATTTGGGTCTTCTATGCGATTCCATTGATCAACTTCTCTGTTTTTATGCCAGTACCACACTGTTTTCATTACTGTAGCTCTGTAATAGAGTTTGAAGTCAGGGATGGTAATGCCTCCAGAAGATCCTTTATTGTATAGGATTGTTTTGGCTATCCTGGGTTTTTTGTTTTTCCATATAAAGTTGATTATTGTCCTTTCAAGATCTGTGAAGAATTTTGCTGGGATCTTGATGGGGATTGCATTGAATCTATAAATTGCCTTTGGTAGAATTGCCATTTTTACTATGTTGATCCTCCCAATCCAAGAGCAAGGGACGTCCTTCCATTTTCTGGTATCCTCTTCAATTTCTTTCTTCAATGCCTTAAAGTTCTTGTCGTATAGGTCTTTCACTTCCTTGGTTAGTGTTACCCCAAGATATTTTATGCTGTTTGTGGCTATCGTGAAAGATGAAGCTTCTCTGATTTCCCTCTCTGCTTCCATATCCTTTGTGTATAAGAGGGCGACTGATTTTTTGGAGTTGATCTTGTATCCTGCCACATTACTAAAGGTGTTTATCAGTTGTAGGAGTTCTTTGGTGGAGTTTTGGGGGTCGCTTATGTACACTATCATATCATCTGCAAATAACGAAAGTTTAACTTCTTCTTTTCCAATTCGAATCCCCTTGATCCCCTGATGTTGTCTTATTGCTATTGCTAGAACTTCAAGCACTATATTGAAGAGATATGGCGAGAGTGGACAGCCTTGTCGTGTTCCTGAGTTAAGTGGGATGGCTTTGAGTTTCTCTCCGTTTAATTTGATGTTAGCTGTCGGCTTGCTGTATATAGCTTTTATTATATTTAGGTATGACCCTTGTATCCCTAATCTCTCCAAGACTTTTATCATAAAGGGATGTTGAATTTTGTCAAATGCTTTTTCAGCATCTAATGAAATGATCATATGGTTTTTTTCTTTCAGTTTATTTATATGATGAATTGCATTGATAGATTTTCGTATGTTGAACCAGCCCTGCATCTCTGGGATAAAGCCTACTTGATCATAATGGATAATTTTTCTAATGTGTTCTTGGATTCGGTTTGCCAGTATTTTGTTGAGGATTTTTGCGTCAATGTTCATGAGTGAGATTGGCCTGTAATTCTCTTTCCTGGTAGAGTCTTTGTGTGGTTTTGGTATCAGAGTAACTGTAGCTTCATAAAAGGAATTTGGTAATGACTCGTCTGTTTCTATATTGTGAAATACATTAAGGAGTATAGGTATTAGGTCTTCCTGGAAGTTCTGGTAGAATTCAGCATTGAAGCCATCTGGTCCTGGGCTCTTTTTGGTAGGGAGGTTTTTGATAACAGCTTCTAATTCTTCGCGACTAACAGGTCTATTTAGATTGTTCAGCTGGTCCTGGTTTAACTTTGGTAAATGGTATTTATCTAAAAAAGTGTCCATTTCTTTTACATTTTCCAGTTTTGTGGCATACAGGCTTTTGTAGTAGGATCTAATGATTCTCTGAATTTCCTCTGTGTCTGTGGTTATGTCCCCCTTTTCATTTCTGATCTTATTAATTTGCATATTCTCTCTCTGCCGTTTAATTAGTTTGGATAGGGGTTTATCAATCTTGTTGATTTTCTCCAGGAACCAACTTTTTGTTTCATTGATTCTTTGGATTGTTTTCTGCGTTTCTATTTTGTTGATTTCTGCCCTTAGTTTGATTATTTCCAGTCTTCTACTCCTCCTAGGTGAGTCTGCTTCTTTTTTTTCTAGAGCTTTCAGGTGGGCTGTTAAGTCTCCAATGTGTGCTTTCTCTGTTTTCCTTAAGTGGGCACTTAGTGCTATGAACTTTCCTCTTAGGACTGCTTTCATAGTGTCCCATAAGTTTGAGTATGTTGTTTCTTTATTTTCATTGAATTCAAGGAAGTCTTTAATTTCTCTCTTTATTTCTTTCTTAATCCAGGTGTGGTTCAGTAGTTGACTGTTCAGTTTCCATGAGTTTGTAGGCCTTCTGAGGGTAGCATTGTTGTTGAATTCTAACTTTAGTCCATGGTGATCTGATAAGACACATGTGGTTACTAATATTTTTTTGTAACTGTGGAAGTTTGCTTTGTTACCGAGTATGTGGTCAATTTTCGAGAAGGTTCCATGAGCTGCAGAGAAGAAGGTATATTCTTTCCTATTTGGGTGGAATATTCTATAGATGTCTGTTAAGTCCAATTCATTCATTACCTCATTTAATTCTCTAATTTCTCTGTTAGGTTTCTGTCTGATTGACCTGTCCATTGGTGAGAGAGGAGTGTTGAAGTCTCCTACTATTAGTGTGTGCGGTTTGATGGCTGCTTTGAGTTTTAGTAATGTTTCTTTTACGTACGTGGGTGCTTTTAAATTAGGGGCATAGATATTTAGAATTGAGACTTCATCCTGTTGAATTGTTCCTGTTATGAGTATAAAATGTCCCTCTCGATCTTTTCTGATTGATTTAAGTTTGAAGTCAACTTTGTTAGAAATTAGTATGGCCACACCTGCTTGTTTCTTAGGTCCATTTGCTTGATAAGCCTTTTCCCATCCCTTTACTCTGAGTAGGTGCCTGTCTTTGTGTTTGATGTGTGTTTCTTGTAAACAGCAGAATGTTGGATCCTGTTTTCGTATCCAATCTCTTAGTCTGTGCCTTTTTATAGGTGAGTTGAGCCCATTGACATTAAGTGATATTAATGACCAGTGGTTGTTAACTCCAGTCACTTTTTTAGTAGTAGAGTTTGTGTGTTTCCCTTCTTTGGGTTGCGCTGGTGAAGGGTCTCTAGATGTCTGAGTTATTGTGGTCATTGTTGGCCTCCTTGGTTAGTGATTTTCCTTCTATTATTTTCTGTAAGGCTGGATTTGTGGCAACGTATTGTTTAAATTTGTTTTTATCCTGGAAAATTTTGTTTTCTCCATTTATAGTGAACGAAAGCTTGGCCGGGTATAGAAGTCTGGGCTTGCATCCATGGTCTCTTAGCTTTTGTAGTACATCTATCCAGGACCTTCTGGCTTTCATGGTTTCCATAGAGAAGTCCGGTGTAAGTCTGATAGGTTTGCCTTTATAAGTAAGTTGGCCTTTTTCCTTTGCGGCTCTTAATATTCTTTCTTTATTCTGAAAGCTTTGTGTTTTGATTATTATATGGCGAGGGGATGTTTTTTTTTTGATCCAGCCTATTCGGAGTTCTGTATGCTTCTTGGACCTTCATAGGTACATCCTTCTTTAGGTTGGGAAAGTTTTCTTCTATAATTTTATTAAATATATTTTCTGGACCGTTGAGTTGCACTTCTTCTCCTTCTTCTACTCCAATTATTCTTAGGTTTGGTCTTTTTATTGTGTCCCATATTTCCTGAATGTTTTGTGATGAGAACTTGTTGGATATGCTGTTTTCTTTGATCATTGCGTTTATTTTCTCTATGTTATCTTCAGCATCTGAGATTCTTTCTTCTATCTCTTGTAATCTGCTGGTTATGCTTGTTTCTGTAGTCTCTATTCGTTTACCTAATTTTTCCATGTCCAGCCGGCCCTCTGATTGTGTTTTCTTCTTTGCCTCCATTTCAGTTTTCAAGTCTTGAACTGTTTCCATTATCTGTTTGATTGTTTTTCCTTGGTTTCCTAGGGTATCATTCACTGATTTATTCAATTCTTCAAACTTTCTGTTATACTTCTCATCCATTTCTGCCAGGGCATTTTTTACATGCTGTTTAAGGGCGTCAATCACTTTCATAAAGTCAAATTTTTCTGCTTCTTCTTGGTTAGGATGTTCCTGTCCTCCTGTTGTGAGGTCGCTGGGTTCTGGTGGTTTCATGTTGTTCTTCAGATTGCTGGGTGAATTCTTGCATTGGCGCCTGCCCATCTCTTCCTCCGAATGCTCCTCAATGGATCTTCTTTTACAGGATCAGATCTCCTTGCCCACTGTTGTACCTTCTCAGTGATGTCACTCCCCAGTGATGGCTCTCCCAGTTCCCCAGTGATGACTCTCCTGGTGCCGGGAATGGGTCTCCCTGCTGCTTGTGCTGCTTGGGTAGCTTGTAAACAAAGGGCCTGCCTTGCTTGCTGCAGGCAGGCTTTCCAGATGGCACTTCTCAGCACCTAAACCGGGCCTCCTGGTGGCTCAATGCTCCGGGGACAAAAGGAAGGAAGTGGCAGGCGGGGCGGGGTCCAGGAGAGCACAGGAGAGCCTGGAGCACAAGCTGGAGGTGCCTGGCTCCCTTTCTGTGGACCTTGAATCCTGCCCGGCAGGCAGGCACTCACCGCTCTGCCTGGGTAGCCTTAGTGCAGGAGCTCAAAACTGTTGTGGAGCACCAATCCTAGCTTACAGCAGGGCAGGGTTGGGGGAAGGGTGCTGGGGGGC
>JABTXL010021127.1:2000-17723 GCA_025134845.1 Neodon shergylaensis | reverse complement strand
GTGCTCTCCCCTGGGACAGACTGCCCCTGGATCACACACACTCACCCGTCCAGAAGGCCGCCGCTCCGGGGACAAATGCGTGAACACAAACTCTTACATAGTGGAACCCCTGCTCACACCAGTATGCCCCCACTTACTGTGCTACGTGCAGTTGAAATTGAGGACTCATGACTCAAAATGCACTCATCTCATGGCAGTATATACTCCCTCATTAATCCCATTTAGGTTTACCTCATCAGGATCCCCTGGTTCAGAGCTGTTCCATGTTCCCTTATGTGTCCTGAGGTAACTCAGTGGGGTACAGATGCCCTTAAGTCATCTGCTAGGATCACAGTTCTCTGCTACCCTCTGTTCTAGGAAGCAACACAAGGTTCTGCTAGACACCATCTGTAGCTGAAGCCTGGCAGTTACATGAAAAATATCAGGTTATATTTTGATGATTCAGCTTTAACTGTAGGGCTCTATCTGGAAAGGTTGTGCAATTGAACTTGACAGTGAGAACTACTTATTAAAAATAACTAGTAAACATTTATGTGGAATGAAATAACAGAATGATCAACATAAAAATTAAAAAATATTAGGATGTAAAATTGAAGTAATAAAGCATTGAAATCAAATGCAAATCTAGAAATTGTTAAACTAAGTAAGATGCAAATAAGAAAGGAGCCTTTGTCTTTGAAACTGGGTGGAGAAATATGATGAAGTAGAGAAAAATAGGAAGAAATTTGGTTGCAAAAAGATGGAATTCAATTCACCTATGCTGAGAATTAATTAGCATAATTCACACACCCAGATAAATGGACACACACATTCAAACAAGTCAATTTTGCTAGTATAAAGTTCAAACATATCTCCTTTAAAACTTTAGAGTTTTATTCCAGTTACCAAGCTCACCTGTCAGAGCACACATATAACTCAGAGTCTACAGGGAAGAGGAGGAGTTCGGGGAGCCAGTCTACAGCAGCACATGTGTCCATCACTGACTCTAATATACCAGAAAATGCTATTATGTGAAATGTTTTTTCAGATAAATGTCTAGCATTACTGATGCTTTCTGGAAAGACTCTTTGTATCCTGAATACAAGATTTTCTACCAAGGAAGGAAGAAATGTTTTCAAAATTTATTAAGCAAATAGTTTTCCTCTTCATGACTGTGTTTGGAACTCTGGGAAACATTTATGTTTCTGTGAATTATATGTTCAGTTGGTGCGGAGGGCCTGAGAAGAAACCCATCCACCTTATTCTCATCCACTTGGCTTTTACAAACATCATAATCCTTCTTGCAAAAGGATTGCCAAAGACAATGGCAGATTTTGGTTTGAGAAACTTCCTAGATGACATAGGATGTAAGATCACCATTTACCTGTCAAGGGTGGCCCGTGGGGTCTCCATCTGCACCAGCAGTCTCCTCACTGTGGTCCAGGCCATCATCATCAGTCCCAGAGCATCTGGGTGGAGGAGGCTCAGACCAAAGTCTGCATGGCACATCCTTCCATTCTTTTCATTCTGTTGGATACTCAATGCTTTAATAGGTATGAACCTAATCCAGTCCATCACAAGTGTAAGCCTGAATATATCACATCTTAAGAATAAAGATGACTATTGTTATTTTATGCCCGAAAGTAAAAATACAAAATGGACTGTTCTTTCATTTATGGTCCTGAGAGATGCTGTGTTTCAGGGAGCCATGGGAGCGGCCAGTGGCTACATGGTACTTCTTCTCCACAAGCACCACCAGCATGTCCTCTACCTTCAGAACTCCAAGCTTCTCTACAGAACTCCCCCTGAGCTGAGAGCTGCTCAGAGTGTCCTCCTTCTGATGCTCTGTTTTGTTTTCTTCTATTGGACTGACTGTGCTTTTTCTCTAATTATAAGTATCTATTTAGCAGATGAATCTGTGGTTGGAAATATTCAAAAATTTCTGGCTCTTGGTTATGCAACTTTTAGCCCT
Organism: Neodon shergylaensis; assembly: GCA_025134845.1. Taxonomy (NCBI): domain Eukaryota; kingdom Metazoa; phylum Chordata; class Mammalia; order Rodentia; family Cricetidae; genus Neodon; species Neodon shergylaensis. Next base: position 15,772 of record JABTXL010021127.1, on the reverse strand, counting down.
GTTGTGTTGATTCGCAGGGATGGACTTCTGCCTGAGTGTTGGCATGCTCAGTGGGAGAAATTGAGAAACTATCTCCTTCATTTTTCTGTTCAATGAATGTGAATGAGTTCTCAGTTCTGCAATATTGTGGGTAAGACAAAATTCTCACAGAGCAGGTTAGGCATGGGGTTGTTCTTACACACTCTTCCTGGTGGCCACAGCCTTGACCTGAGAGAGAGAGAGAGAGAGATCTTAGAAAAATATGGTGATAAAAGAAATCTTATTCTCCAATTTTCCTCTCTTTTTCAAGTGATTTTTTTAATTCCTATATTTTTGTGTATGGATAATTTACCTGCTTTATGTCCTTGTAGCCCATCCATACCTGGTGCCTGTAAAAGGTAGAACAGGTCATTAAATGCCCTGTGACTTACTGGAGTTGGGATGGTTGCTCTCAACTAAAGTGTGGTTGCTAGGAATTAAACATGGGTTTTCTGGAAGAAAAGTTAGAGCTCTCCATTACTGAACTGTCTTTAGCACAGAGAAAATGGTCATAATTATATTTTATAAAATTGTTTTTCACTGTCACCAAGACTGGAAGCACACAGATGAAATTGGTCAGTTTTATCAGTGTCATAGTGATTTAGTCATGTTATCCAAAGAAATCCATATCTTGTACCTGATGCTGTACTTGCTAAATGTTAGTTTAGCTATGATGTGATTTGGGGTTCTCCAAAGTGTTTGTATATTTCATTTTGTAGAAACTGTTTTTACAGAATTGTGGAAAACGGTAAGAACTACATCCACTTCCTGGAATCCCAGTGCACTAGTCACAGAACTCAAATGTACTGGAATGTTTCTGTGGTGTTATATTCATGAAGGTTCTCTGTAGGAATGAAGGTTGTCCATATGGGATAAACTGGATAAGGAATACACAGTAAAGTTTTATTTTATCCATTTATAGTTTCTATGTTGATTTAAAAATGTGGATTTTCCTTTTTGCAAGATTAATATGCAGTGTGAAACAGACTGAGGCTTGTTAGCAGCTGCCCTTTGTTAACGCCTGGTTGCTCTCCACAACACTATCCGGCTGTTTGTCATCAAAGAGCTGCAAAAGGATCTGATTCCACATCCATTTAAGTGAAGGATTCGCTGCTTGATTTCTTAACGTAGATCCACACAGTAAGATAGTGACATGGTTCTAAGAATCTGATATATCCATTCTGAAAACTACTTATTGATATAATCATTGATCATGAAAGTATAGAATTGCTAGAGGTGGGTTTATGCCTTATTTAAAAAAACTGCTCTTTCATATCTGACTAAACTGTAACAGTTTGGATTCCTCATGGCTTTACTTTACAATGATGTATAAGTTTTATATTTTGCTTGGTTGCAGTGCATATACAAATTATTTAAGTAAGTGATGTGTATTGTATTGTGATACAGATTATTAAATAGCTTGTTTTTCAAACATAAAATTTATTTTATGTATGTGTCTCTATGAGTGTATGTCTATGGGTGTGTGTCTGTGTGAGTGTGTCACATTTGTACAGGTCCCACACAGACCAGAAGAAGGCACTGATCACAGGGAGCTAGAGCTACAGGCAGTCCTAGATGTGAGTGCTGGGTAAGGAACCAGGGTCCTCTGCAAGAGGAGCAGGTCTCCTAACCATCCCTCCAGCTCCTTCTCAGATTTATCTATTACTTCTCTGAGTCTCACCCTCTTCAGTTACATAGAGGACCAGATTAATGAACACTTTCTTAGTCAGTCTGTGTAATTTGACTCAAAAGGAAGCGACCTAAGAACACAGAGAAGAAAAGAAGAAGATGTGTTAAATCTGAATGATGAAATAATTGTTAAATGTTAATAATAGGTAGAGGTGGTCGGGTGGTGGTTGTGCACGTCTTTATTCTCAGCACTTAAAGGCATAGTCAGATGGTTCTTTGTGAGTTAGAGACCAACCTGGTCTACAAGAGTTAGTTCCAAGACAGGCTCCAAAGCTACAGAAAAGAAATTTTCAGAATGGCTAAATTAAAAAACATTAATGATAGCTTATGCTGGATAGGATGTGGAATAAGAGGAACACTCATCCATTGCTGGTGGGAATGCAAACTTGTACAACCACTTTGGAAATCAGTGTGGAGGTTTCTCAGAAAATTGGAAGTCAACCTACCTCAGGGTCCAGCAATACCACTCTTGGGAATATACCCCAAAGATGCTCAATCATGCTACAAAAGCATTTGTTCAGCTATGTTCATAGCAGCATTATTTGTAATAGCCATAACCAAGAAACAACCTAGATATCTCTCAACGGAAGAATGGATGAAGTAAGTGTGGAACATCAACACACTAGATTACTACTCAGCTGTGAAAAACAATGACATCTTGAATTTTGCATGCAAATGGATGGAATTAGAAAACACTATCCTGAGTGATTTAACCCAGACCCTAATGGTATGTACTCACTCATTAGTGGATACTAGCCATAAACAAAGGACATTGAGCCTATAGTTTATGATCCTAGAGAAGCTAAGTAATAAGGTGAGCCCAAAGAAAAACATATATAGATCCACCTGGAAATTGGAAGCAGATAACATCGCCTGACAAAATTTGGGAGCATGGGGCCAGGGGTAGAAGGAAGGGGAGAAGGGGAAAAAGAGCAGAGAAGGGGAGGGTTGGAGAGAGGTTGAGGGAATGAGATAGTTGAGATGGAATAAGGACAGAGATGAGAGCAAGGAAAGAGATATCTTAATTGAAGATCCCATTTTTGGGTTAGCAAGAAACCTGGCTCTAGAAAAATTCCCAGGATTCCACAAGGATAACCCCAGCTAAGACCTTAAGCAATAGAGGAGAGGGTGCCTGAACTGGCCCTGCCCTGTGGTCAGACTGATGATTATCTTAAATATCACCATAGAACCTTTGTCCAACAACAGATGGAAACAGAGACAGAGACCCACATTGGAACATTGGACTGAGCTCCCAAGGTCCAGTTAAAGAGCAGAAGGAGGGAGAATGTGAGCAAGGAAGTCAAGACTATGAGGGGTTCACCCACTGAGACAGTGTGCCTGAACTAATGAGAGCTCACCCACTCCAACTGGACTGGGAATGAATGAACATGGGATCAAACTAGTCCCTCTGAATGTGCTTGACAGTTGGGGCAGACTGAGGGGCCAATGATAATGGCACTGGGATTTGTCTCTACTGCATGTACTAGTTTTGGGGATCCTATTATCTTTGGACATATACCTTGCTCAACCTGGATGTAGTAGGGAGGGCCTTGGACTTTCCACAGGGCAAGGTGCCTTGCCCTCTCTTAAGATTGGAGGTGGGTGGGGGGAGAGTGTGTGGAGGGAGTGGGAGGAGGGGAGGAAGTGGGAATTTGGATTGGTATTTTTAAAGTAATAAAATAAAGTAATAATTAAAAAAGAAAAAATAGAGGAATCTTGAGAGATGCCTCAGTGGGTAAAAGCACCTGCCGACAAGTCAGACAATCTGATCCATCTCTGAGGAAGAAAACTGACTCCCATGTGCTGCCCTATAGCCTCCATATTCATGTTGAGATATACACACAAGAACACACACAAAAAACTTTTAATTTGAAATTTAAAAAAAGAATATAGGAGATTCATAACTATTGACACAGCATGAACTAGAATGGTCTGGACTCTGAGTGGCATATAGAGTTGGTATTGTGAATTTTTTCCCTAAAAATATAAAAGTAGAATGGAAAAAATAAAACAAAAACTTGATCAGAACAATAATTAAAATTTTAACATATGATGAAAATTCTAAATAAGTAGTAGATAGTAAAGGCAACTGGAAAATCAAATTCATTTATGCCCTTCAAGTAAAGCACGTAAGGTTAGACAGATGGGTTAGTATAATAACTCCATCATTTCCTTATTCTGGACACATTGTTTGTAACTAGCATGGACCTGTGGACATTATGCTAAGTGAAATCGGTCATCTACAAATAGACAAATACCACATGATTTTACTAGTAAGTGGAACCTAATACAACAGAGAATAGAGCCTCCAGAGTGTGGTGTGCAGCCTACAGCCCTCAGAAACTACCTCATATATGTGAGGTGTTTGTGCTTATGTCTGGTTTCTCCATATAATCAGAATTATGAAGAGGTGGCTACTCAGAGCTTGCCAGTCTTCATCATTGAATTCTTCCTGCCATGTGGCTTTTCCTAGGAAGACATTTAAAAAAATCATTGGCCCTAGATCAGGGTAAAAACTGTGCAAAGAACTGGTTCCATCTAAGTTGAGTTGAATGGACCAATTTACTTGGATTACCAGATTACATTGTAATTTATAGGTCATGGGAGACTCAAACACACCTGCATGACCAGAAATTCTGGCTCCAACATAGCTGACAACCTACAAAAAAAAAGCTGTGAGAAAATATTCCAAGCCTCAATCAATATTCTATGCACTACCCAAGTCAATTAGCAGCTATGGCAGGAAGAAGTGGAGACTGGAATTTTAGGCAAAGCTGTGCAAACAGCCTCCACGTTGCCATGGGATTCTAACTGTCTCATTACCAATACCACAGAGCAAGCTACCACTCTACTGTGCTAAAGGTATTCTGTGGGCTTTATAGCTTCTGCTTCATGGTGGCTGATGGCCATGGGCTGGCTAGTTCTGTCAACTTGACACAAGCTAGAGGTATAAGGTCCAAATGTAGGGTATTTTTTTAATCACTGATTAATGGGGAAGTTCCAAGCCCTTTAGGGCAGTGCCATCCTTGGGAAAATGATCCCGGGTTCTATACAAAAGTAGAGTGAGCAACCATGCAGAACAATCCAGTAAGCAGCGCACCTCCATAACCTCTGCATCAGCTCATGCCAGGTTCCTGCACTGGGTGAGTTCCTGTCCTGAAGCCTTGACGATAAACAGTGATGTGGAAGTGTCAACCAAACAAACTCTTCCCTCTGTTTAAGAACATGAGCCAGGAATGGAGTAGTTTGAGAATTCTGAGTGCTTGTGGAAACACTCCAAGAAAACAGGACAAACATCTTCTCTCTCCGTTTCTCCAAATCACCGAACTTTTCTTGGAATGTGTTTCCAGGCTCTGTCCAGGCATAGCAGAAAGGAGTGGGTTTATTTCTGATTGCCGCTTACTGCTTTTTATCGATAATCATTTAAATGTTTAAAAAGTCCTTTGTGTGCTTCTGTGAAGAACTTGATTTTGCCATGCTCAGCTTGTCTTTGCCCTTGTATACAGCGTGACCTCATGTGAACTTTCTTACCCTCAGAGTATAACTTGTCTGCTGCTCTGAATAAAGTTGGCTGTTGCATGAGACTCCAGTCCATCTCCTTCTCCCAGGTCCCTCTACCTCTGGAGGGTGACAAGTGGTGCCTGAAAAGGGACCTGAAATTGGCTACGAAATCAGAGAATGGGGCCCCTCATGAAAGGAGATGAGTGAGAATAATGGGGCAGAAACCAGGGAAGGAATCGTCTTATGTTGAGTTTCTGCTTCATTTTCAAGAAAGCAGGAGCACTACTACCCAAAACACACCCATGCAGTTGCTTTCAAGTTGTTTGCGCTCAAATCCCTGGTTTTCAGAAGACGGAACTTTACATGAGGAAGTATGGGACAGAGTCCCAAAAACACTGCAAAGACACATAAATAAGGTGAAAAGATCACTGTTCAATTCTCGGTCACTTGGGCATTAATATGGACGGTTATAAAAATCCTTCGGAAAATAAGGATTTTATTACTCACGAGAAAGTGATAGGAGAAAGAGCATTGGGAAATCCTCAGATATTCTCTCGAGAGGCAATGGAGGCCATTTCAATTGGGGCTAGAGGAGGCATTTGTGTATCATGTGAAGCCTTCACTGCCTTTAAACTTTTTTATTTTCCCCACTAAATTGTCTCCTACAGGTATTATAGCACACAAAAGATAAACCTTTGCAATGAACTTGTTTACACCACAAGGGTTATAAAACACTAACTGCTTATTGTACTCTTCTTGCTCAATTAGTAAATCAGGAGAGGACCAAAGTCAACAATTATAAGGATTTGTCCCTTGCTGTACTGGCATCCATTTTAAGAGCGTTACAGAACTCTGTGGATTTTCAGTTCTTATTTGCAAACTACTATGGAAGCATGGGTAATAATTATCTGGCTGGCAAACTACGGGATTTTCACATAAAAACTAAATTTCTAATTTCATCTTGTTCAATCTTTTTCCACTCTATGGGAAGACACTTATTTTATTGATGGCTCATCCAACAGTATAGGAAGAATTCATGAACCGGATAGTAATCAATCTATTAATATTTCTTTTACGTTAGCCCAACAGGGAGGACAGATTGCATTGATTAATCTATTAAAGTTAATCCAGAAGCCCTTGAATACTGTTTTATATTCTGCTCATGTTGTAAGGTTATTTCTAGTGATAGAAACTGCACCAATTTTGTCTTCACATCCTGTTATGCTCCCATTACTACAGGAGCTACAACATCTGGTTAAAATCCACACACTTCCTTTTGTTTATTAACAATGATTGTGCACATTCTAACCTTCCTGGTTTTGTTACAGATGGAAACAAACAAGCTAACACACTAACCTGCCCTATTTTTACTTCTCCAGGGAAGGAGCCCCAACACCACACACTAGCACTGATGAACTCCGTGTACAACCCACCTTCTGCTGAAAAAAACAAGGGAGGGGAGCTGTGCGAGGACGTCTTGTGCGTGCTTCTTTAAGTGCTATGGTTATATAGCTGGAGTTCATCCTGGGGGTTCAAAAACTAATAAATTATAACAAATATATGTCATTCGTTTTGTTTGTGTGCCCCAGAAGTTGTATTTTCTCATCTGTATGGATACATTGTCTTAATTTTTTCAACTATACCTCAGTCCTCAGAGAATGCTTCTGCTGTCTGCTCTTCTCTTATGCACGCGTTTGCTGTTATGGGAGTGCCTACTTCAGTAAAAACTGACAATGGAGCAGCTAGTAAAAAAATTAAAAATATCTGTAAGGAATGAAACATTAACCAAATTACAGTTATTTCTTATAATCCTCAATGCCAGGGTATATTTGAAAGAGCATTAAAGCAACAATTATTTTAAAAAATAAAAAAGAAGAACACCGAGGGATATGGTTGCACTTTACTTATTTACCCTTAATTTTTAAAAATTTGTCTCAAGGTGGTATATGTTCAAGAGCTTAGAAACAGTTCCTTTCAAAACGTTCTGAACTGCCTTTAAATAGGTTTATGTGGTTTAAAAAACATTGAAATTTGGAAGCTCCATTTGCTGAATAAAATTGGGAAAGGATATATCTCTTTTATTACAGATGGATCCATTGAATCATGAATTCCTTTTTGACCACTCTAGCCCCAGGCCAACAAAGGTGATGTAAGAGGGCAAGGAGACAGTGGAAGTCTCCAGAAAGATAGCAACCATCCAACTAAAGGGCAAACGACTGTATCATCAGAAGTCAAGTCTGTCCACTTGGGGACAAGTTAAAGTCCTATGCACCAAGGGAGAAGTTACTTGTGAAGCACATAGGACCCCGAGTCACCTGAGAATCTTTTCTGGTGGTGCCAGCTGCACTGACCTGTGCACCTGAGCATGTGTATTGGTATATGTTTCTCATCTTCCTTTGCTTCAGTTTATGAATTACATCGATCCAGCTGCAGTCTTCTTTATGAATGACTCTGTTTTTGACTGGATCTTGGGACAGTAATAGAGTCATTCATTCATTTGAAGAAGGGATTGAGTTTAATTGTCCTTTGGGATTTTAATCGCTTCCTATTTGCATAGGACATAATAACATTTGTATTCCTATGAAAGAGCAAATATGAGCTTATGTTCTACCAGATTCCAGAACAACTAATAATATAGATCTCTTTTGAAGAATAACAATCCAAACTACATCCAGTACTATTAGTTACATTATTATATTTGTCTGAAAAATCTATTGAATACCTTGAAAAGAAAAAAGAAACAGATTCTATTCGCCATCCTGAGATTAACTATGGGAAAGATGAACAAGGATTCTAACAGTCATGGGGCTCCAAATCTGTGGTTAGAAAATTTAAATATTTGTTATATAATAATATGGCAGTTTGAGTAAGATGGGCCTAAAATGTTCATATATTTGATTGCTAAGGCATCAAGGATTGTTCCTATTTGACAAGGTTTAGGAGATGTGGCCTTGTTAGAGGAAGTATGGCACTGGAAATGGACTTGGAGGTTTCAAAAACCCATACCTTTCCCAGCCTCTCTCTCTCCCTCTTTGTCTGGCTCTGTTCCTCTCCCTCTCTCTTCCTCCCTCCCCATCTTTATATCAAGACATAATTCTAAGCTACTTCTCTAGTACCTTGAGAACCATGCCCTCACAGTGATGAGAATTCACTAACCCTCTAAATCTGTAAGCCAGGCCCTAGTTAAATGTGTTCCTTTATAAGACTTGCCTTGGTCATTGTGTCTCTTCACAACAGTAGAACAGCGACTAAGACAAGTATATGCTAGCATACTAGCACAGTTAAAACAGCATGTAGGACTACACAGAATGGCTTGCAAACATTGCTACAGATAAAGGTACAGGGTGCTGGGGAAGATGAGGGAACTGCACCCTTTTAACTATGACTGTCCTTTGAATGAAGAAAAGAGCACTAAGATGAAACTATTTTTTGTTTTTGTTTTTGCTGATAGATATTAACATTATTGATGCCATCTTTATTTTTTTTCTTTTTTTTTTAATTAAAGATTTCTGTCTCTTCCCCACCGCCGCCTCCCCTTTCCCACCCTCCCCCAACCAAGTCCCCCTCCCTCGTCAGCCCGAAGAGCAGTCAGGGTTCCCTGCCCTGTGGGAAGTCCAAGGTCCACCCACCTCCATCCAGGTCTAGTAAGGTGATCATCCAAACTGCCTAGGCTCCCACAGAGCCAATAGGTGCAGTAGGATCAAAAACCCATTGCCTTTGTTCTTGAGGTCTCAGTAGTCCTCATTGTCCGCTATATTCAGCGAGACCGGTTTTAACCGAGGCTTTTTCAGACCCAGGCCAGCTGGCCTTGGTGAGTTCCCGATAGAACATCCCCATTGTCTCAGTGTGTGGGTGCACCCCTCGCGGTCCTGAGTTCCTTGCTCGTGCTCCTGATTTGGACCTTGAGATTTCAGTCCGGTGCTCCAATGTGAGTCTGTCTCTGTCTCTGTCTCCTTTCATCGCCTGATGAAGGTTAAAATTCAGGAGGATGCCTATATGTTTTTCTTTGGGTTCTCCTTCTTATTTAGCTTCTCTAAGAACCTGAATTATAGGTTCAATGTCCTTTATTTATGGCTAGAAACCAAATATGAGTGAGTACATCCCATGTTCCTCTTTTTGGGTCTGGCTTACCTCACTCAGGATAGTGTTTTCTATTTCCATCCATTTGCCTGCAAACTTCAAGAAGTCCTTGTTTTTTACTGCTGAGTAGTACTCTAATATGTATATATTCCATACTTTCTTCATCCATTCTTCAATTGAAGGGCATCTAGGTTGTTTCCAGGTTCTGGCTATTACAAACAATGCTGCTATGAACATAGTAGAGCATATCCTTTTGTTGTATGATAAGGCCTCTCTTGGGTATATTCCTGGGTCCAGGGGTAGGTTGATCCCGAATTTCCTGAGAAACCTCCACACTGCTTTCCAGAGTGGTTGCACAAGTTTGTATTCCCACCAGCAGTGGATGAGTGTACCCCTTTCTCCACAACCTCTCCAGCAAAGGCTATCATTGGTGTTTTTGATTTTAGCCATTCTGACAGGTGTAAGATGGTATCTTAAAGTTGTCTTGATTTGCATTTCCCTGATCGCTAAGGAAGTTGAGCATGACCTTAGGTGTCTTTTGGCCATTTGAACTTCTTCTGTTGAGAGATCTCTGTTCAGCTCAGTGCCCCATTTTATAATTGGGTTGATTAGCCTTTTACGGTCTAGTTTCTTGAGTTCTTTATATATTTTGGAGATCAGACCTTTGTCAGTTGCGGGGTTGGTGAAGATTTTCTCTCAGTCAGTGGGTTGCCTTTCTGTCTCAGCGACAGTGTCCTTTACTTTACAGAAGCTTCTCAGTCTTAGGAGGTCCCATTTATTCAATGAGGCCCTTACTGTCTGTGCTGCTGGGGTTATACGTAGGAAGTGGTCTCCTGTGCCCACGTGTTGTAGAGTACTTCCCACTTTTTCTTCTATCAGGTTCAGTGTGTTCGGACTGATATTGAGGTCTTTAATCCATTTGGACTTGAGATTTGTGCATGGTGATAGATATGGATCTATTTTCATTCTTCTACAGATTGACATCCAGTTTTGCCAGCACAATTTGTTGAAGATGATCTCTTTTTTCCATTGTATGCTTTTAGCTCCTTTATCAAAAATCAGGTGCTCATAGGTTTGTGGGTTAAAGTCAGGGTCTTCTATTCAATTCCATTGGTCGACTTCTCTGTTTTTATGCCAGTATCAAGCTGTTTTCAATACTGTAGCTCTGTAATAGAGTTTGAAGTCAGGGATGGTAATGCCTCCGGATGTTCCTTTATTGTATAAGATTGTTTTGGCTATCCTGGGTTTTTTGTTTTTCCATATAAAGTTGATTATTGTCTTCTCCAGATCTGTGAAGAATTTTGATGGGATTTTGATGGGGATTGCATTGAATCTATAGATTGCTTTTGGTAGAATTGCCATTTTTACTATGTTGATCCTCCCAATCCAAGAGCAAGGGAGATCCTTCCATTTTCTGGTGTCCTCTGCTATTTCTTTCTTCAAAGACTTAAAGTTCTTGTCAAATAGATCTTTAACTTTTTTGGTCAGGGTTATCCCAAGATATTTTATGCTCTTTGTGGCTATCGTGAAAGGTGATGCTTCTCTGATTTCCCTCTCTGTTTCTTTATCCTTAGTGTATAGGAAGGCAACTGATTTTTTTGGAGTTGATCTTGTATCCTGCCACATTACTAAAGGTGTTTATCAGCTGTAGGAGTTTTTTGGTAGAGTTTTTGGGGTCACTTATGTACACTATCATATCATCTGCAAATAACGAAAGCCTAACTTCTTCCTTTCCAATACGCCTTGATCCCCTTATGTTGTCTTATTGCTATTGCTAGAACTTCAAGCACTATATTGAAGAGGTATGGAGAGAGTGGACATCCTTGTCTTGTTCCTGATTTTAGTGGGATGGCTTTGAGTTTTTCTCCGTTTAATTTAATGTTAGCTGTCGGCTTGCTGTAAATAGCTTTTATTATATTTAGGTATGACCCTTGTATCCCTAGTCTCTCCAAGACCTTTATCATAAAGGGGTGTTGAATTTTGTCGAATGCTTTTTCAGCATCTAATGAAATGATCATATGGTTTTTTCTTTCAGTTTATTTATATGGTGGATTACATTGATAGATTTGCGTATGTTGAACCAGCCCTGCATCTCTGGGATGAAGCCTACTTGATCATAATGGATAATTTTTCTAATGTGTTCTTGAATTCGGTTTGCCAGTATTTTATTGAGAATTTTTGCGTCAATATTCATGAGTGAGATAGGCCTGTAATTCTCTTTCTTGGTTGGGTCTTTGTGGGTTTTTGGTATCAGGGTAACTGTAGCTTCATAAAAGGAATTTGGCAATGACTTTTCTGTTTCTATATTGTGAAATACATTAAGGAGTATAGGTATTAGCTCTTCTTGGAAGTTCTGGTAGAATTCCGCATTGAAGCCATCTGGTCCTGGGCTCTTTTTGGTAGGGAGGTTTTTGATAACAAATTCTAATTCTTCACGACTAACCGGTCTATTTAGATCGTTTACCTGGTCTTGGTTTAGCTTTGGTATATGGTACTTATCTAAAAAAATGTCCATTTCTTTTGCATTTTCCAGTTTTGTGGCATACAGGCTTTTGTAGTAAGATCTAATGATTCTCTGAATTTCCTCTGTGTCTGTAGTTATCTCCCCCTTTTCATTTCTGATCTTATTTATTTGCGTGTTCTCTCTCTGTTGTTTAATTGGTTTGGATAGGGGTTTGTTGATCTTGTTGATTTTCTCCAAGAACCAACTTTTTGTTTCATTGATTTTTTGACTGTTTTCTGTGTTTCTATTTTGTTGATTTCAGCCCTCAGTTTGATTATTTCCAGTCTTTTACTCCTCCTGTTGATGCCATCTTTAAAAGGATGTTTCTGAATCCAAGTTTTTCTGTCTATGGCATAAGAAATGGATTAGAACTTTGTCAAGGAAATTATCTACATTTTTCTGACTGGTCTTGGTAATATGGGGAACGTTTCTGTTCTTGTGACATGTACATTCAGTTCTGGGGGGTTACTGAAAAAAATTCTGTCTTACTCTCATTCATATGGCATTATGAACACTACAATGCTTCTTTAAAAAGCCTTGCTCTAAACAATGGCGGCTATAAAGGTGTTGTTTATGTGAACAGGGCATCCCAGGGCCACTCCATTTGCACCCAGTCTCCTGTCAGTGGTTCAGGTCATGAGCTCCAGAGACTCCAGGTTGCGGAGGCTCAGGCTGAGGTCTGCACAGAAGGGTCTTCTTTCACAGCTATTCCTTGGATTCTCAATTCCTTCATCAGCATGGATCTTGTCTATTCTGTCAGAAAAAATCAGCATGAACACTTCACAACTGAGGAAGAGTGCTCATTACCACTACTTTCTACAGAAAAAGAAGAAGATTGGATGAGTTTTCCTGACCTTCTTGATCCTACTTGACACACTGTTTCATGGAGGCTTGGTTGGGGCTGGTGGCTACATGGTATTCCCTTCTTCACAAGCACTGCAGGCATGGCCTCTACCTTCAGAACCCCAAGTTTTCCTACAAAACTCCCCAGTGTCCTCCTCCTAATGTTATGTTTTCTCTTCTTTTATTGGAGAGAATGTGGTTTTCCCCTACCTCTATCCTTAAAGAACCATTTCTTGAAAGTAAATATTCATGAGTTTCTGACCCTTTGTTATACAGTCCTCAGCCCTCTTGTGTTCTTTCTCAGATAAGGGTGGCATCAGGTTGAGTTTTACCACCGGGCATGCAGACTCTGCCTCCCAAGAGTTAGAAGACAGAGATGAACAGTCATGCTCAGTCATAAAATGTACTTTTCAATGATAGAAGAGCATGCCAGAATAATGAGTTAAAAGTGAACTGAATCATTTCTACAATGTTAACTGCCCTCCCCAAACCTCTCCTCAGTCAATGAAGAGTCCTCTGCAGCACTGCACTGGATTTCCTATCACCCTCCTGGGTGAGTCTTCTTCTTTTTTTTTCTAGAGCTTTCAGGTGTGCTGTTAAGTCTCTAATGTGAGCTTTCTCTGTTTTCTTTATGTGGGCACTTAGTGCTATGAACTTTTTTCTTAGCACTGCTTTCATTGTGTCCCATAGGTTTGGGTATGATGTGTCTTTATCTTCGCTCTTAGCCCTTCCAAAATTCTCCAATGGTAAATGTATCTTACTTTCATGAAAAGTTTCGATAACTAGGACTAAAGGATTATTCTAGAAAAGCAACATATGAAATGCTGAAAGGAATTGGAAGATGGGTTGCCAGAAATTATCAGTTGCACAATATACCTCCCACAGCCTGTCCACTTGTCAGGGATGTCGCTATAGCTGCTTGGATGAAAACTGATATAGGATCTGGCTTTTGGTCTAGTTATATAAAAAATTATACTAGACCTTCTCTGAGCCTCTGCTGATTGCATAGGGAGACTCAAAGATGCTATTGAAAACCAAGTAAAGGGGATCAAATTCAAAAGCTTGCCAAGAATTAATCAGGGCTTGGGGTGGAGAGAGAGAGAGAGAGAGAGAGAGAGAGAGAGAGAGAGAGAGAGAG
>JABTXL010021126.1:0-26213 GCA_025134845.1 Neodon shergylaensis | reverse complement strand
TACTCATAATTCCCCTGAGACATTAATAGATATTCCAATAAACTGCTTCGCTGGGGGTGCAAAGCCCTGGGCCACACACAGAGGAGCTGACATGCTGCTGGAGCAGCCCATCCTTGCAGGGGATGGGCACCCCAAGAACCTTTTATCTGAGGTGTCAGTGAGCTGAACACCCACCAGCAAACGTCTGGTTAGGGGAGTTGGGGGTACAAAGTGAAGGGAGCCGGGAACTAACATGAGGATCCATTCCTTTACCTCCGGAGCGAGTAAAATAGTGGACTGCACCCACCCCTCAGACTCTGACTCCCTCTCATCAAATTGTCAGCTACCCCAGAGATAGAGAGGATCTCTAGACATAACAGAAGACATCCAAGTGGCCAGAAAAGGTGCCCAACCCTGGAGGGGACACTACCACACATCTATCTGTTCACATAACAACAAAAAACCACATGGGCAGGACCAGCGAGGACTAAGGGTGACAGGCACACTTGCTCACAGACCACAGAGGCCAAACCATGTCCCTGCAGTCTAGAAAGTGGTTAGCTAGAGGAGTAATAGCGACCCGTAACATCTGCGCTCTGCTAGTCTTGCCTGCTTAACCAAGGACCCCGTGAAAGCATGGGTGAAGTGAGGTCACTTCTGTGGCTGTGTAGGAAGTAGAGGAGCAAACATAATATCAGTCTGGGGGTATACTCCTGTTTCATAAGTCCTTCAGCAAAACCACACCCAACGGGGACAGAGGCAGGCAGCGTTGCCCTGAGGAACGAGAGGCCCCAAAAGAGAGGAATGAAGGCTTCAGATCCTGTGCGTTTGGACGTATGAAACCCCACACAATGTCTGTGGAGCCCTGAGGCATGGTTAGCTAGTGTTTTCCCAGGGTGGCATACAGTGGTCAGTTGGCCCCATGTTTGTCCATTCCAGTTTTCTGACTGTCACTATCCAGAGCCTAAGATCTTCTTTGGAACCAGATGAAGAGCAGGTGTCTCCAGTGTCCACACAGATGTCTTTGTTATAGCTAAGAGCAGGAGTCCCCGGGTTCCCAGCCCCATCTGATGACCATCTGAACCCACTGTTCCCCGCTGCCTGTGGAAAAGAGGATGGAGGGAGGTAAGGGACCAGCCCCACTGTCCTCCTGGCTCTCGCAGTTTGGCTCCACATTCTCTGGGCCTCACCTGAAACCACACTTGAGCAGGTGGCTTAGGCCCTGCCCACCAATGTTACTTGTCCACCACCTCACTCCCAGGTGATGGACAAACTCCTTAGGTGATTGACAGACACTTCACCCAGTGAGCTAGCAGGCCCATTTTGACTCCTGCCAAGGGAGTGCCCCTGAGACTGAAGGAGTTTAGGGATGTTCAGCATGAAGTTGGGGGTCCTTGACTCCCTAGGTTGGCCTGTGGGTGGATTGCTCTAACGCTGGGCACTTTGTGCTGGCCAGATGGGGGACAAGAAGGCTCCCAGATGCCTTCCATCTTGTACTCCTTTGTGTCTTGGGATTTATTTAAATGGGTCTGTACTGCTGGGATTGAATCCAGGGTCTTGGCATGCTAGACAGGCAATCCAGCACCGAGCTATGGCCAGCCCTTCCAGATTTGCTCTTGTTGAACTCATCTCCTTAAGGAAGATGCCCAAATTGTGGTAGTTTTTGCAGGGTGGCCCTGCAAGGAATAACATCTTTGGTGAGGGCAGAGGGCAGAAAACTAGCGTTTTATGCCCGAATGCTGTGATGTCACTAGGAGTTTTGACACAAAGTTGATGCTGGCTGAGAAAGAGGAGCTGGGGTGCCAGACTGCCTGGAGTAAACACGGTCCCCATCTGCCAGCCCCAAAGGCGGGCCTCAGATTCTCCTGCTCCTGCCCAGCACCTGTGGGGCTGAGGTTCACTTAAAGCTGCAGGCCACGAGCTCGGAGCATCCCAGCCAAGTCTCATGCCTGCACAGACTGAGGATCCCCTGGTGGGCAGAAAAGGGCACCCAGAGAGCCTTGCAGGTTGGGTCCCAGGAATGTATAGTCACAGCGCTGGCCCTGCCCAAGCTCCGGGAAGAAACTTCCACTCAGAAATAGCCAAGGACTATGCAAGACTCCCCCATTGCAACTTCTTTATAATTTAAGTATTTTTATTCAACTCTATTCCAAGGCTTTCCCTTTGGGTTTCTTGGTCTGGGTCTCCTCTCCTTTTGGGGCAGGAGACCTGACAGCAGTGGCCACCAGATGGATCTGTCAAGGTCCGTGGTGACACCAGAATCCCCAGGAATCCTCAAAGTGGGATTCTGTACGTGGGAGAGCTGGGAGCCTGGAGAGGCTCTACCCAGTCACACCTGTAGCTGTTTTACCCACTCGTCCTCCACCTTGGTCCAGCCCAGGCCTACCAGCCCCCAACAACATCTGACCAAATCATTCTTCCAACAGGTCATCCTGACCCTTGTCCCGACTCAAGAGGAGCTGATTGTCAACGAAAGGAGCTAGGGCTGGCTTTACCCATTATCCACTCAGCTGGCCTGGGCTACATTTCCCAGTCCCCTTCTCTCTGGGTTCCAGGGCCGGGCCCCGTGGGAAAGTCCTGTGGAGCTGAAGGGAGGTAGTCTGCTACACTTTATGCCTGGTGTACCGCTATGGCACCCTCGTGCCTTTTTGGCTTCTCAGAGTCAAGTTCCCACCCTCATGAGGTCACAACTATGAGATGATTTCCCTCTGCGCTTTGGCGGCAGCCCTTCCTCTATAGGTGCCTCCCTCATGCCCTTGGAAGCATCTTCAGCATGGACCACAGAGCAGGACCTTGATACATGAAACTGAGTGTGAACAGTGCCTGCCACGAGCCCATGAGCAGTGTTACAGTTTGGAGGCAGAGTGTCCTCCAGAGACCCCTGTGTGGTAGGCTTGCCTTCTAATCAGGCAGTATTCAGAGCCGGAGCCTCTGGGAGGTCACTGGACCACCAAGGCTGATGGTTTTACCAGGAAGCCGTGGGAGGTAGGAGATAGGACCTGGAAGGAGGAAGTAGGGAGCTGGAGGCATGCCTTTGGGGGATACGCCTTTTCCCCCACCTCGTCCCCTCTGTCTGTCTCCCTCTCCTCTTACGCGAGCAGCTTTGTTCTACGACGCAGTCCTGCCAAGGTGACTGTGTCACCTCAGGCCCACAAGACTACAGCTGGCTGACCACGGACTGGAGCCTCGGAAAACAGGAGCCAAAACAAACCTTTTCAACTTAAAGTTCTTCTCACGTTTGCTAACTGGGCATGTGTGTACCCACACATGTCATGACACAAACGCAAAGCTGAAAGAACAACTCGTGGAAGGTCTTTCTCCCCTTCTGCCATGTGGGGAGCTCAAGTCATGAGACTCGAGTCAGCCTTGAACTGCTGAGCCATCAGCCCCCAAATATTTTTTTTTAAATAGCTTTTCTCAGGTATTTGTCCTAGTGAGACTGAATAAATGGTACACATATCCATTTGTATATTCATTCCTCCCTGTAGTGTGTATTTTAGTAAATAAAGCTTGCCTGAAGATCAGAGAGTAAAGCAGCCCCACTGGTCAGCCTTCCAGGCCAGGCAATGGTGACACACACCTTTACTCCCAATAGCCACACTTGTTGCCATTGAAACTGGACAGTGCATCCCTTTAACCCCAGCAGTGCAGGCCTTTAATCCCAGCCCTAGAGAGGATTATAAAATGGGAGGAGACAGCCTCAGTCACAGTCTCATCCTGAGATTCCTAGAGGCAGGATCACCATTTCAGACTGAGGTCAAGGTAAGAGTCAGTGGCTGGCTGCTTTACTTTTCTGACCTTCAGGTTGAACTCCAATATCAGTCTCTGAGCTTTTATTAATCATGCCTCATGTCCCCAGTACTATAAATTGAATATTCTCAGTTATATAAATTGATGCACCCTAGTTATACGCCCATATACTCCAATCATATATATTTCCATACACCGCCAGATATATCCATCCTCAGATAGCCCAATCGAAAGCCCCTGCATCTCCAATCACATACCTCACGTACTGAAGTGTGGCTCCACTTCTCTGAGTTTTAATGGCTCTTCCTGCCATCCTCCCACCAGCGACCTGGGTCCTGGGAAAGAGATAGTGGGGAATAATCAAAGGGGAAGGACACTCCCTAGAAACACGACTGTTAGGAAATAATGTCAAAACAAAAGCCCCCTCCCTCTCCCTCCCTCCTTGTCTTTTCCTTCCCCTCTGTCTCTCCCTGTCTCCCTCCCTCTCTGGGCCCTCTCTGGTGACTCCATTTCCCTCCTACATACCTAGGCCTCAGACCAAATTTCATGGATTGCCATAGTGAAGACTGCAGGGTGGATACCATGTGTCCCAGCCATGAAAGGTCAGTGTCATGGGTAGGACAGGCCCCACTTCAGACTTCTTACAACTCTGTGGGGAGCCCTGGACACACCTCCCAGGACCCCTTGACATTTCCATTTATCCCAGGCGCGGATAAACCTGGGACATCAGGTTTTACCCCTGTTTCTAGAAACAGTCTAGATATTCCTCTCTGTCTGCTGGTGGGAGCTGTGAACTCTCAGATCCTGAATTTCTTGTAAACAACGTGTTATGCTTGCAGCTGCTCTGAGCACGAGACCCTCAGGAGTTCCTGATGGCAGAGGAGTAGTTTCTGGTGGGTTTGGCTAGGGCGTGGCTATCAGTTAAGGATCCCTGCATAAGCTGCTCTCATACACAATAAAAGGGGCATTCCTGTTTCAAGGATGACCCGTGTCTCTGTCTGTGTGTCTTTGTGTGTTTAAATCTCCAGGCTCTTGCCCAGCTCGCGAATGGCCCTGTAGTGCAGGCACTGCAATACAGGATTAGTACCATACTGTCACGTAGTACAGGTGGGCGGTACAGTCTGCCACATACGTCGTTTTAATTCCCCTGGTGGCCTGCAGGTCCCACAGCCATTATACACAGCAAGAACCACAACCTGGCCACGAAGCCCCCATTTCCTGTGTCTTCTTTATAAAGCTGAGGTGGTGGTGCTGGTGGCCAGCTCTGGAGGCCAGTGTGCTCATCACCCTGTTCACTGATCCCTGAAGTCACCTGTCATGGCAGCCACACCCTTTGAGGACTGACCATCCTCCAGAGGCAGCAGCCCAGCCAGGGTACAGTCTCTGGCTTCGTATTTCTTGTTGCTGTACTTAAATATCCTATGAAAACCCATTTAGGGAAGGAAGGATTTCTTTCAGCTCATAATTCCTGGTCATAGTCTGTCCTGGCAGGGAAGTCACAGTGCAGGTGCCTGAGAGAACTGCACCGAACACTTGCAGTCAAGAGCAATGCATTAATGGATGCATGTTTGCCTTCCCCACGCCCTGGGGTGGTTCACCCACAATGGACAGCTCTTCCCATCTCAATTAATGTAATCCAAACAATCCCCACAGGCCGTCCTAATCTTGACAGTGATTCCACATTGTGCCAAGCTGACAATGACAACTGACCATCAAAGCATCAGAGATTCTGATGTAGACATGGGGGCAGGTCACCAAGCCTCTGACATCTCCATAACCCGCTCTCGAGAGAGCCGCTCCTGTTTCCGTTCCTAACCATCTGTTAATTTTTCTAATGGATGACAGCATGACTGGTATTTACCTGGGCCTTCTGGCCCTGGCTGTTCTGGCATCTGGTCAGCAAGGAGCCAGTCCTAAAATAGACCCATCCTGGGGGAGATAGGTGGTGGCCTGGGAGTGGAGTTCAGACGGGGGGGGGGCAGTCACTAGAATGTGGCTGCCTTCAGGGGCAGGATTGGATCCCTCCATAAACTGGGAGGACCCTGTCAATCAAAGTCACACTGCAGAGATGCGGACCTCAGCATGTTCCTACCCCTGGTTCATAAGCCACTTCTCACTGTACACAAGGCATTTTCCTGACGTACAAAGAGGCCTGAACTCTCGTGCTGCCTGTTCTCTGGGAGAGAGAGGCAGCGAGGAGAGCAGATGTGGGACAGGGGACAGAGCCATGCTGCACCCCATTTGCACCCTCAGTGTCCTGTGTCGAGCTCACTTCCCGGTGACAAGACAGGCTCGGAGGTGGGGTGACAGGTCCAAAGCCATTCAAGCCGGGAGGATAGAGCTAGTGTGTGATCCAACTTCGTCTACTCTAAGGTCCAACTAAGTTCAGACAAAGTAGCCCTCTATGCCTCAGTTTCCCCAGCCATAGTAGGGTGTGGGAAGCAGGCAACTGTGCTCAGTGGGTTTGCTCATGCCGTACAGACTGATGGGGTTTGAGGTTCATCTCCCACACCCCTGCTTAAAGCCTTTTGTCACTGTGATGGTTTCAAAGAAAATGCTCTCCCAGGGAGTAGCTCTATTAGGAGGCGTGGCCTTGTTGGAGTAGGTGTGGCCTTATGAAAGGAAGTGTGTCACAGTGGAGGTGGGCTCTGAGGTCTTACGTATGCTCAAGTCACGCCCAGTGAGACAGACCACTTCCTGTTGCCTGCTGGTGAAGATGTTGAACTCTCAGCACCATGTCTGCCTGCACGCCTTGTCCCATTAACATGGTAGTGTGCTGAATCTCTGAAGCTGTGAGACACTGCAATAAAACATTCTCCTTTAAAAGAGTTGCCATGGTCATGGTGTCTCTCCACAGCAATGGAAACCCTAACTAAGACAATGAATAACGGTACGACCAGTCCTGGAGGAGACGAAGGGATCTGGGGCCTGGAAGGTGGCAAAGGTTTCTCTTCCCTGGACCAACACCCTTGGTGGGCCTGTCTACTCCGCCTGGAAATACTCGAGTGTAGCTAGAAAAAGTCTGCAACAGGAGCCTCAGGAGACTGAGAGGGGCGTGGCTTCCCAGCGAGTGGGGAAGGTGGGGCTTTTCTGGAAACCTTTTCCAGGACCCTGGAGCTAAGCTACATGCTCTTCTGGGGACTCTACTGGGGACTGAGCTCTGCCTGTGGATGTGAGGCCGCTCTCTCTCCCTCGCTCAGCACAAGACCTGTCTCTGCCATCCTGGCATCTCTTCGCCTGGTCCTTAAAGCCCTCTCATGAGTTTGCCGTGAACCGGGGAGATTCCAGCATCTGCCAGCCCCAGGAAGCAGAAACGGGGACCCTGGAGAAACGGTTCAGCCAATGGTTAAAAGCTCTGGCTGCTTCTCTAGAGGACCCTGGCTCGATTCCCAGCACTTAAATGTCAACTCACAGCCATCTGTAACTCCAGTCCCAGGGGATCCTAGGCCCTCTTCTGGCCTCCAGTCACCTTGCACACACGTGGTACAAAGAAATACATGCAGGCAAAACACTCGTAAACAAAATAAAAATAAAACGAATCCTGAGGTGGGGGTAGGGATCACTTGGGCAAGGAGAGGGACACGGGAACTCCTTGTTCCTTTAGTAGATCATGGGTGTATGACTTCCATGTCTCATGGCTTCCAACATCAATCTCACCTGGCGTGTGCTCCAGTGCAAGCTCCCGATGGATGTGCTCCCTTGACCCTTCACCTCCAGTCACCCCCCCCACCACGCACACACACAAGGGCCACTTGCGCCCAGATCCTGCCTCCAGCTATACAGCTAAGTAGCCCACCTAAGATATCCAAGCAGGAACTGTGACCAGGATAGTACGTTAGGATCCTCTCCCAGAGGCAGAGGACAAGCTGGCCACATCTGTCTCCTTTTCAGCCATTGCGCCATCCGGTGCCTCTGCCTGGAGCATCTTTTCCCCTGCCCATCCGTTCTGTATCCCAAATCCGTCCCAGCACCTAAACCTTTCTCCTTCCTTTACCAATGAGCCCAGCGGCTCCCACAGGCCAGGCTCTGCTCTCAGCTCTGGGGCAGAGACGCAGATGAGATGGGGTTTCCTGGTGTGAGGGGCGAGGGCCTCAGAATGAACAGGGACAGGTTGAGGAGGGGCTCTCTAGGGAGCAGGTGTCTAAGCAGATCAGACGATGAGCTGCCAGCTGCCTGGATACCTGGATTGTGCAGAGGCTACCTACAAAAAGAGACTGGACCAAAGTCACACAAACCACAGAAGACCACATCAGGAGGCCTATTGCACACCCTGGCAGCCAGGAGCCTCGGGATCTGAGCAGGAGAGCAGTCCCAGCTGGCTCAGTTTCAGCAGTAACCCTGCTGCTTAGGGCCTGTCCCTGTTCTCCCTCCCTGTGATAAATGTACTTGTGTGATCCAGCATCCAGCCAGGCTCTGACGGGCTGACAGCTTAAGGGAAGAGCTGAGTGGGATGCCAGCACATTCTTCTCGAGGCCTTGAGGATACACTCGGAGCTCGGGAGGACTCCAGGGACAGCTGTAACCCCCTGGCATCCCCTCCACCAGGTGTTTGAATCCTCCCCACCTGGTCCCTCCATCTGCATGCAAAAATCCTCATCTCTAAGAGAAAGTTGAGACCCAGAGACAATGCAGAGGAGAGGAGCCTCGAGGAAGGCGTTTGATGATGAGTCAAGCTATTGATGCTCGCGCTCAAAGCCCCCGTTTTTTCCAAGGCCTTTAAATGCCTGCAAGCGGATTAATAAGGTCTTGGTAATAGCTGGAAGTCTATATTTATTCTATCTGCGATGCCAGTTGGTCAGGCCGTGTGAATATTGATGATGGCCGGGATTGAGGGCAGCGGCGCCTGGCTTTATCTCGCCCGCGCAGGCTGCCAGAGCCCTTATCAGCCAGGCCGGCTGCTGCAGCTGCGTCTCCCTCCGGCCCGCCCCGCCCCGCCCCGCCCCGCCCCGCCCCCACTGCTTGCTTTATAATCAGAAGAGAAGTTGCTGCCTTGATATTTCCATTTTTATCTCTCCTATTTACTTCATTTAATGTCTTTCAGGGAATATTTTCTCTGTAAGAAGGCAAGTCTGTGGGTCGCCTTCATCTTGCTGCCCCTACCCCCGCCCCTTGCCTAAGCTGGAGAAAAGGGGGGAGAGGTGGAGCCCCACTCTAGCCCTTCGGTTCCTGTCCCTGCCTGTGGTGGAGGCTACGTTCCCCTCTGGCTCCACACTCATGGTTTCTTCTCCATGCTTTCTGCTCCTCACCCAGGGTTTTGGTTTCCATTCCATCTGTCCCTTCTGAGTGACCCATGGCTCCGCATCCCCTTGGCAGTTAAGGAACCTGACCCACAAGACCCTGAGACTGCACCCCATGCTGGTTCGCCAGCTCAGAGGCTCCCTGAAGGGGCCCATGCTACCTGCCTGTGGTTCAGAGCTCCCGGCCTGTCTCCTCACACAGCCCCTGATTTCAGGAGGGGACGTTATCGGCTTTTCACAGATGAGGAAACCAAGGTTCTGGGAGGTTATCAGCTGTGGCCACTCGCGTTGGCTGGAAACTTGTGACAGAGAGGGAGGGACAGCAGGCAGGCTGGGGCAGGCCATGTGTGCACCAGGCTTTGGAAGGAGCTGGTGCTCGTCCCAAATCCCACTCACCTTTAGATTTCTCACCTTTGCAGAGGGACACTGCTGCCCTTAGTGCCCCCTTCAGGCAGAACACAGGAGGTGCACCCAGAGGCCCCGCTTGAGGGAGGTCTTCTGGCCTGGCTGCCCCACTGCTCTGGGTCACACACACCCTCACTCAAAACCCCATAGATCCCTGGTCCAAGACCATCAGCTCCCCTTCACAGGTCAATGTCTTAAACTTTGCAAAAAATGACCTTACTTTTTTACAAAGGTCTTTGCAGGTGACATTGAGTGAAGAATCTTAGTGATGAGCTACCTTGAGTTAGAGCAATCCTAAATTCACTGACAGAGTTCTTAGAAGAGAAAGATTCACAAACACATGAGCACTACCATATAAGGTGAGCACTTCAGGAGAGAGCCAGTTTGGCATCCAGGTTGGGGGGGGGGGCTATATGTGTGTGTGTGTGTGTGTGTGTGTGTGTGTGTGTGTCCCAGAGGAAAATGTTGGGTGTAGCACAACTAATAAAAACCCAGAGACAGATATTGGGGTTCAAACTGAAGGTCAGAAAAGCAAAACAGCCAGCCACTGGCTCTTACCTCGACCTCAGTCTGAAATGGTGATCCTGCCTCCAGGAATCTCAGAATGAGACTGTGTGTGAGAGCTGTCTCCTCCCATTTTATATTCCTCTCTGGTGCTAGGATTAAAGGCGTGCACCACTACTATCCAGTATCTGTGGCAAACTATTGTGGCTACTGGGATTAAAGGTGTATGCCACCACTGCCTGGTCTGTAAGGCTGACCAGTGGGGCTGTTTTACTCTCTGATCTTCAAGCTCTTATTAGAATACAAATGAAATGTCACCGCAGTTGGGTGTCCTCCTTGATCACTCTTTAGCTTAGTTTTTGAGACAGAGTCTCTCGCTGAACCGGAAATTCTCCGTTTGGAGCCTCTTTTCCCACCTACCAATGCTGCAGTTCAGCATACACTGTCATGCCTGGTGTTTGCATGGGTGCTGGGCTGCCACTGCAGGCATACACTGTCATGCCTGGTGTTTGCATGGGTGCTGGGCTGCCGTTGCAGGCATACACTGTCATGCCTGGTGTTTGCATGTGTGCTGGGTTGCCACTGCAGGCATACATTGTCATGCCTGGTGTTTGCATGGATGCTGGGGATTTGAACTAAGATCTTTTTTCTTTACAGCAAATGCTCTTACCCACTGAGCCATCTGCCTAAACCTGACTGCTGTCATAAGCCCCTAGTATCGGGTCCCAGATGTTCCAGGAAGCTCCCACAGTAGTGGCCGCTATCTATGATTCCCTCTCTGCTCCAATGAAGGACCCAGTTCACTCTGAATCCTCAACAGTGTGCCAAGTGCCTCCTGCCCAAAGCTGCTGAATGAATGATTAACTTTACAGAGAGGAGCTGGCCTGTTGGCAGGAGGCTCCAGCGCACCTGGGGCAGCCATGGCTATGGGTCTCCAAGCATGCACCCCCACTCCCTGGGCCTCACAGCTAGATGCCTCTCCTTCCTCTCGGAGGTTCCGAGTCTCTGTTCAGAAATCTAAGCTGTGGCAATTCCCAAGTCACTCTTGGAGGAGCAGAGCCGCCCTGTTCCCTCAGATGCTCCTATGAGGACCTGGTGAGCCCCACTGAGACCTGCCCTGAAATCTGCCCTGGATATAGAAAAGCAAGTCCAGGAGCCTGGCGGAATTCCATGTGATTTTTATCACTATGAAGAGACATGTCGGGAGTAAGGGAGACAAAAGTTCCCCTCACCCTCTTTCTTTTAGATGGTGAAACTTTGGTCACACCCTAACAGTTCAGTAAGACGCCTAGGGGTTGGGCCCTCCTTGAATGGGGGAGTCATCTGTCCTATGGTTCCCGCAAACACACACAGGCTGGGTCACATGGGGGGCACATAAGGGTCTGGCCATCCCCCAGTAGCTTAGAGGAGAAAATCCAGATGTTCAGGCCAGAGGAAGCAGAGAAAAGGAGACTGGAGGAGAAAGGGAACACGGAGATAGCAAAGGGGTGCATATTAGAGGGACATGCTGGATCCTGGGAGGGGACTCCGATGGTGGCGACACTGGGGATAGTGGGTCTAGTAAGATGGATACATGATACGGTCAGAAAGGAGAGTTGTTTCCCCAGGTGGCCCTGTTAAGGAGAAGGTGCTGGGGGGATCCCCAGTGTGGCCCCAGATACAGATACAGGGAAGAGGCCAGAGGAAGCAGAGAAACCAGGTTTCTATCCCATGTGCAGGTGGCCTGGCACAGGTGGGAACTGGGTGCTGAGAGGAGCAGATGTCATAGGCAAGTTGAGCTAAGGGACCCAGAATGAAAGAGTTACCGTACCTTGAAGTGGGAGGACCCGAAAGACACCAGAGGCAACAGTGAAGGTCAGCCAAGGTTACGTAGGTGATGTCATCAAGAGGCCGTGCTTTCTGGCAATAAAGAGAATGAGCTAGTTGTGCACCCAAGGGGAATACGTCTGGAACTGAGCAAGAACAGCTGAAAAGCCAAATGGAGATGCCCGTGTTGTGGCTCTATTTTCCTGGGGTCCCAAGCTGGCAAGTGAGGTGGGACAATGAGGAATCACATCTGAGTGACTTGGGGGTAGTGGATTCTGAGGAGATGACGTGCCACTAAAAGGGATATGCCTACGACAGGACCCTCCGCCTGTCCAGAGGGATTTAACTATCAGCTTCTGATATGTTTGCTGTATGCAAATTCTCCTGGGTGACACCGGTTGCCTTAAGGGACAGTGTATGGGGGGGGGTGACAGCATAGACATTGACTGCTGACTGTTGCTCAGTGTGCTGTCAGCTGCACCTCAGGAGCAAACACCCTGCCATGATGGCTCCCTGAGCTTCCTGCCCAGTTATTGGGACAGCCCTGGACTGGCCGTGTCTGTTCTTCTCATGAGGGAGACAGCATCAGCCTCTAGAGGCCACGCAGGAGCTCCTTAGCTCCCACAGGCGCGTGGAAAGAGACGGGTCTGAAGCCACGTAGCCCCTCTGCGGGTTTCTGCCCTCTCTGAGTATCTGGGACACGGACAGTGGAGGGCAGTCTAGGGTTAGCTGGGACCTCGAGTCTCTGTTGTGAGAGAGACCAGCCTCCTCCTCACTCTGCAGCCTCCTCTGCAGAGGATGCTCCGTTTGCTCTTCGTGCCAGCCGGGCGATCTGCCAGGCCGCACAGCTGTGTGCCAGATGCAGAGGGCCAGGGGGCAGCTGTCCATCTGCCTCTTCTCTCGGGCAGCGCCTATTTTTAGAGGCAAAGCCTTAAAGCTGGGATTCGGGCAAGTCTGCCAGCTGTGGGGGGGCTAGGGAGGGCTCGGCCAGGACCACTTATGTGAGAGGCAAGCCGCCATGACAGTGTGTGGCCGCGGTCTCAGCCTGGGGCCCTGGGCCTAGGCGTCTGCTCCTTTGCAGCTTTGCTTTTCCTCCCCACTCCTCTCTGCGAACACCTACGCCTGCCTGGCCTCTGGGTCCCAGCTTTCCTAGAGTTTCCCCATTTCTCGCCTATCCCCCTCCCAAAGCCAGGCTCCACCTGGGCCTCTTCATCCTTCATTTCGATCTCTCTCTGTTCTTCACAGCTCTAAGGTCACATGACGAGGTAGGGAGCAACCGTTGACCTCTGTGCCACCAACCTCATATCCCCTAAGGGGCAACTCCAATTGCTCCTCCCACGCAGGATCATCTGGATCCTGCCCCCACCTGCCAGAAGATGCCTTGGATGGCCCCCTCTGCCCCACCCATCTTGGAAGCCATCAGTTCTCACTACCTGCCCCATAGCAGCGACCTTGCTCCCCGGCAAAGCCCAGTTTCTCCACCTCACCTACCTCTGGTCTCGTCTGATGATGACTTCACACACACAAGGCCTGCAATGCCAATCATCTCTGATGGCAACTCCACTCCAGCCACACCGGCCCTGAACACCAAGACCTCACCACCCTGGTGCCTTTGGCCTTCCATGACCCAGCTGGCTCCCTCCCTCCCAAGTCCTTGCTCCAGTTTCCACAGCTGGGGAGTCCCTGACCAACACCAGCCTCCTCTAACCACTCCGGGCTGTGGTATTTTTTTTAACCCTGTGACCAGACGTGTTTATCTGTGTCCCCCAAATTGGACGTGACTGTCACCATCTTGAAGCTCACTTCAGCAGCTGGTACCACCCACACGAGACCCTCACAAGAGTTGGCCTGTTGACAGTCTCTGGTGGGGGGGGCTCATGAGGCTCATGGGACTCTCCAGGCCCGCCCCCCATGCTATATCAGAGATGGAAGGTTCACTGGGGCAGGACTCTTGCCCATAAATCACCTGGAGAATTCCATAGACATTCCGTTGGTATAGTTACCTGTGAGTTTCCCCTGTGTCTGTAAGTAACTCCAATAAACTCACTGGTTCACTATGTCAGACTTAGGTGGAATTCTTTGGTCTGTGGGTATCCTCTCTATCTGGAGTGAACAACATTTTTACCTCTCCTCAGGGGGACGATCACACAATAATAAAGTTAATTTCAGGCCTTACTGCCACTTTCCAAAGATTGGGAGAGATTGGCACTCCCCTCAGAGACAGAGAACTAGCGCAGGTGGCTCAGTGACATCCTCATTTAATTCATCCCCTGCTCTAGGCCTTATAAAAGCCTTCATCACTAGCAGATGAGAATGACTGGCACCAACGTAACCAAATGCCCAAGCTGTAGGCCAGTCATGGGATCCACACTTGCCACCTACTTTTCCCAGTCCCCTACCTAGGAGTGTCCCAGAGGGCCTTCACACATGGTCTGTATAGCAACACTAACAGCCGTGTCAAGTCGGACATAAGGCCTGTGTGTGAACAAAGCGTCACGTGTTCACATGCTGTGATGCCAGGTAAGGGAACATATGTTGGAGTGGTATAGAGGCATGCCGTCATGCTGCTGCAGCCACCCAGAGAGTCCGTAGCCTACTGGAGTGAGGCTCCTGCCCTTCCTAGGCCCCTGGGGCTCAGTCATACTTGGAACACAGCTGTGCCCATGATCAAGAAAGCGGTAGGGTGCAGAGCAAGGGTGAACCAGTGGCTCTTGGTTATGTTAGGCCCTGGGATGAAGAGGTATACAAGGCTGGAGTAAAAGCCACAGCTGTCTAGCTGCCTCAAACCCATGACTGAGCATGGCCAAACTTCTGCACACTAAGGTATGTTAGAGATGATCTCGTGGCATTTCTCTGAACACTGATATGTCCCAAGCAAGCCCATCCAGGCCCCATAAAGGCTCAGAAATCACCTCGCTATGGCAAGTGACCCTCTATGCTGTAGCCTGGGTGAGTCTAGCTTCTGGTTCCCCATGGGACCAGACGAGCAGAGGAAGTTGTCACAAAGCCTGCATCCTACAGCATCAGCCTATACTTGGGATCTCTCCAGGCCGCTGCTGGCTCCAAAGGGCTTTGCTTTAGGACCCTTGTATGTCAGTCCAGCAGTGTCCCAAGCCACGAATGTGTGTTGACTCAGTCTCAAGGCCAAACTGAGAGTAACTTGGGGGTCTGTCCAAGCCATTTAAGAGAGACTAACAAGAGAAGCTGGGGGTGGGGCAGGGAGCAAATGCGCATTCCTTTTTAGATTGTGGAGAAAAACTCAAATCAGGGTAGAATGGGAAAGCAAGACAGGTAGACTCCTTAAGGAGGAGGCAGAGCTGTGTCTGGTCCTGGTCAAGGGGAGAGTAAGGCTTGTGGTAAGGGATACTCACAGAAGTGGGAAGTAGAGAGAAAGGCAGGAAATGGCCCTGGTAGGGGAGATAGTGGAAGGAAGTTGATGGAGGCCTGGTCCCAAAGGTGTGTATGTCACAGCTAAAAGACCAAGCCAATACAAAGATAAATTAAAAAGACGTATGATCACCTGTCCAGGTGTGAGGATGAGTGCATTCTGTGCAATGGGTGAGCGTAGACAAACTCTGTGGATTCATGTGCCAATCACATGCAAGCTGCCTTCAAAACACACACGCCTGAGTGTCGGGCAGAAATACGGTTAATGACTCACCAGGGAGCTGGAGAACCCTCAGTAAAACACCTTGGAAATCGCTTTTTTTTCTGGCATACACTTTACAGATGAGCAAACAGGTTTCAAGACTTTGAGACAGCTACGGTGCTGCCGTTGGGATGGGAAGCCGTGCCCAGCCAGAGTCCTCCTGTAGCCCTTGCCACAGCCCTTTGTGGGGTGACAGGGAGCCCAGCATGGTTTGGAGACTGCTGGCTTAGGGGTCCTGACTGTTTCCGGAATGCTGCAGCTCAGGGACCACATGATCAGGACTGACAGAGTCCATAGTTCAGCCATCTGAGGACCAGAGGCACTGATGTCTGGAACTTGGCATGGCGCTGGGCTGGAACACTAGCTCCACCTTGTCCTGAGGAGACTCTGAGCTTTAGAATACTCATCTGACTTGGGGAGGGGCTGTAGAAGAAAGTTTCTCAAAAGGAGACTGACCACTCACCTACCCATCCGTAACCCCTGTGGCCACCCACAGTCCCCAAGCCATGGTGCAAACCCAAGATAAGAGCTGAGGGAAGGAGGACAATGAAGGCCTCCCTGGGGGTCTTCACTGTTCTGGGTGCTATGTCCCCCACCCCTGATCAAGCCTACATGCCTCTAATAATCTTGTTCCCCAGCCTCAGGGACCTGGTTCCCTCTGGGCAGTCCCTGGCTCCCATCCAGACATCAAGACTTCAGTCACCCCTAGAACTGAATCACAATAACCACAGAGAAACCATGCACACACAGGGCACCTGGCAGAGTGAGCATTAGCAAAGCCCGGGGGGCCCTAAGAAACGCCATGGCCTCTGGGACATTGATTTCACCTCCTGGAACATGCTGTCCTGATTCTTCTACTATCATCTTCAAAGCACATCATGGCCTCCTGGTTGCTCTCCCTGCTTTTGCTGTTGCCATCGTGGGGGATAATGCATCCACTCTGCTTCCTTTCTCTTCCCGAGACAATACTAGAGAAGATGCCCTGTACGTCTAGATCCCTCGCGGCATGAAACCCAAAGCAAAACACAGACCCTCAGATTGGCTAAGGCGCAGCCATGCATCTGAGCAAAGCACTAAAGGCAGCTGGGGAGAGCGCCTCCAGGGAAGGAAGGTGTTCCAAGCAGAGGAGGCAGGTGTAAAGACCCTGGGGTGGCCATGCCCCACATACCCACCTGCTGCCTGTCTCTTTCCAGAGCCACAGCCAGGCTCAATGTAGGAGCTCAGGTGAAAGGGCCCCAGCCGGACCCTAGACCCCCTACCCTCTCAGATGGTAGGTGAAGCCTTTTGTAGGCCAGCTTCAGGATGTTCCCTTGGCATGTTCCGGAACCTCCTGGGGCTGGGGGTAGGGCAGAAGGGGAGCTGGGGTGCAGGCAGCAGGTGCTGTTTCTAACAGCCTTGACTGTCTGCCAGTCGCCTCTGAAATCCACAGCACATCTGTGCTCATCAGTTGGCGGACAGATGGGCCCCAGCTTAGTATTTTTGGATTCGGTTAGACTTGGGGGCTGACGTAAGTAATACATAGCCCAGGTGCCCCGGGAGGTCAGGCAGTAGATGAAAGTAAGCATAAGAGAAGGGACAGGGTGCGATGGCTTGCTTGCTTGGGGCTGAGCACTGTATCCAGGCCAGAGATATTCTGGGTACCTGGGAAGGAGTCTGTGTATGCACCTTGGCTGTGGTTTCTGGTAGATATGTCTTGTAGGGATGACAGTGCTGTGACCCCTCACCCTCAGCTCATCCCAGTTGTGACAACGGCACGCTGAGCCCTAGAAGATAAACTAAGAGAGAGGCAAAGCTGAGCCAGAGGGCGGCTGCCTTGGCTGATTCTGCCAGCAGCAACTGCTGTGTCCTTTAATCAAGTCGCAGCAGGAAAGCCCTGACCCACACCCAGTATGGTCCCCTCCCACCCCCGCCACCTTTGGGGCTGGCCTGGGGAAGTTCCCAGGAAGGAGATAAGGCTGCGGATATGGGTGTTGCCCAAGCTTGTGAGTTCCAACCAGAGCCTGTGAGACAATGACCCTGGTGACCACGCAGGGTGGGAAATGGGAAAAAGGATGCTTGGCTGTGAAGCCTGGCACAGGAAAGTGGCCTCAGGCCTTCTGGCTGCCACACTGACCCCCTGGGAGCTTCTGCACTCATATTTCCTCTCCCAACAATCCTCCCTGGTCCATCTAACAGTGGGGAAACTGAGGACTTTGACATTAGGGAGCCTGGACCAAATCATGGACACAGCTATGGAACCCTAAGCTATTTGTTTTGCCTGTAAACAGTGGTACTTTTGACTCTTGTCAGGAGTGTCTAAGAGATCTGTTGTCTGTCTGTCTTTCCATCATCTGTGAGGAACATAGCATCTGCTGGTCCAGCCCATGTCTTGAGCCCCATAGGTCACCAACCATGGACTCTCTTTCTAGAAGGTATCACACTCCTTCCCTGGGTGGGTCCAGGAAGCTGGAGCTGGGTGGAAGACATGCCAATCGTACAAAACCCCAAGCCAGCAAGCAAACTGGGCCTGCATCTCCAAGCCCCTGCCCTGGGTAGTTGAAGGCAAGGCATCCAGCTTGTCACTCCCGGTCCTGGACTGAGACACTTCATCCCATGGAGGTGAGCACCAGCATCATCAGGCATGACCCAGGCAGACACGGCAGCAAATAAACAGAGAAGAGTTGTATTGTGCTGAGAGCGAGGGTTAAGACGCAGGTTCAATGGCAAAAAACAGCCTTCATCTGGGCTCCTCACATATTCAGAGACAGACTTCCAGTAAAGCCACATAGAATACCTTACAGTATTCAGAAGGGACAGTGGGGGTCTGGAAACGCTACCTGGCCATGGCCATGCACCCAGCATGTACACAGCTGGCAGCAGGGCAGGGTTTGATGGGTGGCCCAGAGGGAGGGTATATGAAGGGTACCCCAGGGATCCAGATGTTCGCAGCTCCAGCCCAGGGGGGAAGCACATGACTCTATAGACCTGAGCTAGGCTTGGCAAGGCAGCCACAGCTGCTGGAGCTAAAGCATGGTTCACATCCAGGTAAACCACAAGGTGTCCTATGTTGGCCCCAGTGAACAGTAAGACCTGGCATGGGGTGTTACTGTGGTGTGCTGGAGATGGGTAGATCCACTCACCCTGCAGCTTTCCACTATTGAGGGTGGGCAGTCAACATGACTCAGGCTCTTTCCCAACCTTAGTCTCTTCCCCCCTTTCTCAGACGGACCTTCCCAGCCTCCTCTGAGTCTTGCTTTGTCCCTTTTCACTTAGATGCACATGGCACCTCTATGCACTGCCCAAAGCAAGGGCACTCAGGCCTCACCAACACCCCGGAAAGCGATGTACAGTCGTGATAGAGTTAGTCAACGTTTAGACCTGCCCAGAGGTTTCTGGGAATAATGATCCTCCCTGAATACAGTGGTAAGAACCTGTGAGTTGGGGTAGAGCGATGGCTTAGTGGTTAAGAGCACACACGGCCAGTTGACCAAGCACATTCAGAGCATGTGACTAGCAAGAGCTAGTGTCCCTGAAGACACCAAGACCTCCACATACCTCATCCCGAGCGGTGGGTCAGTTACAGACAAGTGGACCTGCTCCTGTTCTTTGCCCGCTCAACATCAGAGAAGGCATCAGGTTCCTCCTGAAGGAACCACTGTTCCCAGCCATTTCTAGGGGTTCTTCCTCTCAAATCTCAGGACTTCATGTCTGTCTGGAAAGACTTCAGACAGACCATGAGGAAAGGGGAGAGCCAGAGGGTATTATGGGCAATAAGGGGACTGCTCAGCCTCAAGCACAGAGCTTAGGACTTGGCCTTGATTAGAAAGGAGAAGGAGCAGATGTGTTTTATTTTATTTATTTTCCGCATTTCTAGGCAGGGGCTTAGGATCATACGATGCCAGGGGAGTGTGCGCCACTGAGCCCCATGACCCAGAGCACGTCCTGCGTGAAGATGTGGCGGGTACCATCTGTCCATGTTTTGGCCCTCAGCATGACTCCAAGCCTCAATCCCCGGGGGGGACAAAGGCAGGAGTTCTGAGATGCCTCACATGGCCAGGAAGAAGCCTGAGGGGATGGTCCTGCAAGAGCCATCTGCCTACCACACCAGGATACCAGTGGGCACCTACTTCTTCCTAACCTCAGTTCCACCAGGGTTAGAGAAAAAGTGAAGAAAAGAAAGAGGCGCTGTCAAGGGATGTGTGCAGCGCCCTAGTGGGTTCCTGAGGCCCCTCCTTGCACGTGTGCTCACTTAGTCTGCACGTCCAGGGCAGCAGGTACAGCCTGTAATAGGTAAGGGAGGTGGGAGCATCCAACCAAGGACAGGCTGGAACCCAGGCCTGTTTACCAGGCTCTCAGAAGCTTGTGCACAGGGAGCTAACTCCACAGGCACAGCCTGGCCTCGCCACCCTGCCTCACAGCCTCCTGAGGATGGTGGTACAGCTTGGGAGGAAGCCATCTGGCCCTGACTCCAGGCTTCCACAGAGACGCTCCCGACGAGGCCCCATCTCCCAGCTGCTCTCGCTGCTGAAAATATTTACATCCAAATATGTCCCAGTGTGCCATGCTTCTGCCTCAAGCCAGCCTGGGCGTCTGTCCTCGCCACCTGCGAGGCACGGTGCGGCTTCAGCAGCAGTAGTTCCGCAAAGCCCAGAGCAAATGAGAATCCAGGGCTGGCTGGCCGCCACCCACCCTGCAAGTCACTCTGCCCCGGGGCCTTTGCACCTGCTCCTGGCTTTGCTCCAAGCAGCTTCCCACAGAGTGTGTGTAGTTCACACGGGTCACATGGGGCTGCAGGCTCCTGTCACCTCTCCAAGAAACCTTTCCTGCATAACACCATGTCAACTCTCTCAGGTCATAGCCCGAGTCATTTTCTCTGCAGCCATCCTGCGCCATGCTATTTCATCAGTTGATTTTTTTCCCTGTCTCTCTTGTGGTGATGTCTGAACCCTGGGGCAAAGGTTGTGCCCTTAGTGGCTTCCAGGACTTGAGAAATGCTACTCCTCAGTGTCCGGTGAGCTGAGCGCACAGGGTATAGAATCCTGGGTTCAGACACTTACTAACTCCAGTGGTCACCCATGCCTCTAGTTTCCTTTTCCAAAATGGGGACAAACAGTGAGCACCACAGGACCCTGTTGTGCAAATGTCCTGTAGCCACCACCATGGAGGACCACAGCTTTGTGGGTGCAGGGGACAGCTTAGTCTGAAGTCTTGTCTGAGATCAGGACGTGGGCAGGGCACTCACCCTCAAAGGTTTGGAGAAGAGTAACACCTCAATTGAGCTGGGCTCCAAATTCCTCTGCTGAAGCTGTCCTAGGATCTCACAGGAACTCCTGCATAGAGTGTGAGGGTGTGTGTGTGTGTGTGTGTGTGTGTAGAGGACTTTTAAATACAGAGACAGAGCTTCTAAGTAATGAAGTTAAAATAAGGCTGACAGAGGCTAGAAAGATTGCCCAGTGGTTAGGACCTCATACTGCCCTTGCTGAGGACCTGAGTTCACCTGAGTTCAGTTCCCAGCACCTGCACTGGGTGACACACAACCTCTTGTAACTCCAGCTTCAGGGGGGTCCATTGTATCCCGACCTCTCCAGGCACTGAATCATGTGTGTACACATAGCCACGCACTTACACATAATTTTAAATAATAAGAAATCAACCCAGATCTTGTAAGAAGAGGTTGGGTGCAGAGACAACATCCGGCTGTGGGAACACAGAGAAAGACCCCTGAGGATAGCACAGGCGGTGGCCATCAGCAAAGCCGAGAGACGCCTCAGGAGAAACCCAAACCCGGTCTGGCCACATGTTGACCTTAAAACTCCAGCCTCCAGAATTGAGGGCCCTTACTCTGGTTTTGTTACACACCTGATCTGATTGATACACCTTCCTGTCTCTTCCAGGTCCCAGGAACTGCCAGCAACCCTCATGATCCCTAGATTGTGGCCTCTGTCCTCTGAAACCCTTAATGCCTTGCTCCCTCCATTGCCAGGATAGCCAGCCCAGCAGGTGGTGTGCCTGCCATGCTGGGGAACACTTGTAACACAGGCCATGTTCTGAGAGGGGTTCTGCTCAGTGGATGGCAGGAGCCCCACCCGACCTTCTTTCTAGCAATGCACCTGTGTGTGACCAGGACAGACCTAGATGCTTGCTGGCTTGTTTCCTTATTTCTCAAATGAGACATGGGATCATTTCCATGAGGTTTGAGAAACCTTCCCTTGAGGTTTGAAAAGAGCCACCAAGCCTCTGTTGTCCTGTCTGCTGAGTGGTGGGGTCAGTGACCCCCAGCTTCTAAGACAGATCTTAGCAAAGGCACAGTGGGATTTCCTAGGTCAGAAAGCACAATGCAGGGCTGGAGAGATAGCTTGGTGGTTAAGAGTGTTTGTTGTTCCTCCAGAGAACACAAGTTCCGTTCCCAACACCCATGTTGGGCAGCTCAAACCCATCTTAACTCCAGCTTCAGGGGACCCAACATCTTCCATCTTCCTCAAGCACTGTGTGCACATTTGCATACATGTATAGAAACACACACACACAGAGGTTGGGGGAATAAAAATAAATCTAGAAAGAAAGAACAGTACAGCATCCGGGACAAGACAACATCTGTTTCGTCTCTTAAACACTCAGCCCTGAGCTGTCAGGTGGAGTCCTGATACTGTGGCCGCAGCAGAATGCCTGCTAGACCATAGAGACGGTGGAGGAAGGGCACAGGGATGATGGGCCATGAGGAGGCCGGTGAACAAGCTGGCTGAAGGAGCACTCAAGAGGAGAGCCTTGACAAAGCAGGAGGGATGTCCCAGCCAGTGGTCTGTGTGTACAAAGGCCCTGGGGCACACGCTATACCTGCCTGAGTTCTGAATGGCAGACAGAATAAGTGAGGTCAGGAAGGCAACAGAGGTCTCAGACCCTCAATTAGAAAGATCCCCAAGTCCTGCCCCCTACACACACACCTGCAAGGCTCTAAAAACCCAGAGGTCTGGCCCTTACGGAGCCCACTGGAGTTCCTAGGAGCTCCGGTGCCCTGGGGACCTTACATGAGTGCCTGCTGGCACTGAGCATACTAGGCTGGACATAGGGAGAGCAGAGTGCTGCAGGAAGCAGGGACGGGGGAGGGGATGGAGTAGGGGACGGGGAGGGTCCTTGGACTGGGTAACAGCTGAGAAGAGTCAGATGACCCCTGCGAAGCTAACATCCTGATGGATGCCTGTCAGATAAGGAGTGGAAGTCTGAAGGAGTTATCCCCTTCTCTTTCTTCTCTTCTGTCCCTTCCTTGCTCCCTTTAGTCAGGCCCTCAGGGGCCAAGTCTCGTGTCCCCCAAGCTCAGTATTCTAGCTCAGTTCTCTTGAGTTCAGGGGTCCTCAGAAAAGTCCCTACCCTCCACGAACAAAGACCCAGTACAATGGGCACACCTGCATCCCTCCATGGTGTGGCTACTAGCCCTGAGGTCTGTCTGGGCTTGATATAGGACAGATGTAGGCTCCACGGCCTTAGACTGCCCAAGAGGAGCCAGGAGCAGGTGACAAGGTCAAGCCAAAGTCAGCCTGTCCCCAAAGACTGTGATACAAACAGTGGTTTCTAACCACAAG
This sequence comes from Neodon shergylaensis, assembly GCA_025134845.1. Classification (NCBI taxonomy): domain Eukaryota; kingdom Metazoa; phylum Chordata; class Mammalia; order Rodentia; family Cricetidae; genus Neodon; species Neodon shergylaensis. The sequence continues at coordinate 3,328 of JABTXL010021126.1, read as the reverse complement.
TCAGCACCTGTCCATCCAGGCTGTCCTGGCTGTAAGTGTCCACAGCACACAGATATTGGTCACCCAATGAGCAATTGTTCAGCAATAGAACTAACATCCAGGAGTGTGTTTCAGACATGACTGTTTCCAGGGATTCGGTGTTGGCTCTGGTGCCTGTTGGTCCACAAGCCTCCCCTGCTGCAGAGGCCAACTCTCCTGCTCCTGGAGGGGGAAAAATCCCTTCTCACAAAGGCTCGTGGGCCAGTACCAGACGGGACAGGTGGGCCACCCTGTGTCACTGAGGTGGAATGGGTCAACAGAGCAATTAGCCACTCTGAACGAAGTTCTCAAAGGATCAAAGGAGCTGGTGAGGACAGAAGCCCCTCCTTTCTGCTTATTACCCAATAGTGTGCTGTCCAGGGGAGGCCAAGGAGCCTGCGGAAGCAGGGGGAGGCCAAGAATGCAGGGGGAAGCCGAAGAGGAAGGGAGGAGGCAGAGGAGGCAAGGGGAAGCTTGGAGAGGAGTCACCCTCCAACCACTGTTGGGCACCCCCAGGTCAGGACTGGGAATTGTGTATGTGGAACTGGCTCTGTCCCCAAAGAACCTGGCCAGGGGTGCTGAGGTCCTCATTTCCCTGCCAAGTTGGAAGCTTAGACTACAATGGGATCTGCCCTTCACATTGGCTGGGAGGGGCCATAGGGGTAGCAGGGCAGATCTCTCTCTTAGCCTCTGTTGTCCTCACATGGTACACAGCCACCTCTCTCAGAATCCCAGGGACCTAGGATGGGATCACAGCCCAGAACCCATTGTATCACAGAGGGTGTACATTGACTGGCCATAGGCAGCCTGGCCAGGCCTGGGTGTTATTCCCAGAGGCCCAGGAAATGCCCCTAAAGGAAAATGAACTGTTTCTTAGGAGGCTAGGGATGTGGGTGTCAGGGTGGCCACCTGGGGCTACAGGGGACATCACCTTCAGGGCAGGTTTGTGATGGCTGTTAAGTGGAGCTTTGGTTCCAAAGATGAAGGTGAGCGTATCTCTTCCAAGATAACCAAAACCTCAACCACCAATACCTACAGATATGGCATGAGTCACAGACTGACCATTGACAGAACACCAGTGGACACAGAAGAATAAGGAAAAGGAGGCCTCTTAAAGGAATTGAGGGGAAAAGGCCAGACAAAAGGGATGTTCAAGGTAGGGCAACTCAGCTGGTAGAGAGCTTGCCTATCATGCACAAGGTCCTAAGACTTATTCCCTGCAACTACATAAGCCTGGCATGATAGCACACAGTATAATCTCAGCACTCAGGAAGCAAGGCAGAAGGACCAGGAATTCAAGGCCAGCCTGGGATATAGGAGACTGTAAAAACAAAGGAGGAAGGAGGGAAGAAAAGAAGGAAGGAAGGGAGGGAGGGAGGAAGGGAGGAAGGGAGAGAAAGAGAAAGGGAGGGAGAGAGGGAGGGAGGGAGGAAGGAAGGGAGGGAGAGAGGAAGGGAGGGAAGGAGAAATACCTGGTGTTGATTACAATCATGGAAAATTCTAGAAAATGCAAACAACTCCACAGTGGCAGGGCAGGACCTCCCCCTGCAGGGGGAGGGGAGGCAATGGTATTGTTGACTATCCTAGCATAGTGTGAACTGTCACAATATCACCTGGGCCCAGCTCCAGTCTTTCCCCTCCAGACAGAGAGAGGCACTGCAGTGGTTTGAATAAGAATGACCCCCCCACCCCATAGACTCATTTATTTGAAAGCTTAGTCTCCAGGGAGTGGAACTCTTTGAAAAGATTAGAAGGATTAGGAGGTGTGGCCTTGTTGGAGGAAGTGTGTCACTGGGGGTGGGTTTTGAGGTTTCAAAAACCCATGCCAGGCTTTCTGTGCCGATATAGCACCCACCAACATGGTGAACATTCCTAAGACCCGCTGTACATTCTGCAAGAAATGTGGCAAGCACCAACCCCACAAAGTGACCCAGTACAAGAAGGGCAAAGATTCTTTGTATGCCCAGGGAAAGCGGCGTTATGACAGGAAACAGAGTGGTTATGGTGGGCAGACTAAGCCTATTTTCCGTAAAAAGGCGAAAACTACAAAGAAGATTGTGCTGAGACTGGAATGTGTGGAGCCCAACTGCAGATCTAAGAGGATGCTGGCTATTAAGAGATGCAAGCATTTTGAACTGGGTGGTGATAAGAAGAGAAAGGGCCAAGTGATCCAGTTCTAAGCTGACCTTGTTATGAAGACAATAAAATCATGAGCTTTCACTCAAAAAAAAAAAAAAAACCATGCCAGGACTAGGTCTTTTCTCTCTGCCTAGGAATCAGAATGTGGCCACCATGATGATAATGGAATAAACCTGAAACTACTAACAAACCTCCAATAAAATTCTTTCATTGGTAAGTTAGTTACCTTGGCCATGGTGTCTCTTCCCAGCAATAGAACAGTCACTAAGACAGGTGCAAGGTCATGGTCTCCTAAGGAGAAGGGACTAGGGCAGGAGAGACAAAAAAAACCCGGGCAGCCCTCAGGAGGAACATCAGATGTGAGGGTAGGATCAGAAAGCCTGTGCCCTAAGAGACCAGTTCATGCCAGAAAGAGAGGTCCTGAGGTCCCTCTCTGAGCCCCCTCCATGTAGCCCTGCAGGTCCATCCCTTGGACCTCAGCCCCGGAGGGCTCATGGGAACAGATTCAAATACCCCCAGGGTATCTACCTCAGCAGGGTTTCGAGACAAATGCCCACGACCAGGCACACCTTGGTGTGCCCGAACCTCCCTTCTGGCCCTCTGCCTTCACCCCCTGCAGTGTCTGGTGGAACTTGTATTGAACATGGTGGAGCAAGACAGGGTCTGGGAACCCTCAGAATCTGAGGCTCCCAGGTGGTATGTGCCCAGGCGTACCTCAGGCCCTGTGCAGGGACGCTTGGGGCGCAGGGACAGCGAATGTGCAGGGAGCAGAGCCACCGGCTTGGCTGAGCCTCAAGGGGTTCAGAGTCACTTCTCTGGCGAGCTCCGCAGCTGAAATCTGTGTGCTAATGAGAAAGCTTAAACTGAGGAGATAAAGGGAAAGTCTTCTGCAGCCTGGGGAAAGCAACCCTCCACAGTCACTTTAGGATGAACCCCAAACTCTGAAGCTAAGCAAGAGACACCAACAGCAGGCAGGGTCCACAGTGAAACCAGATACTCAACAAGGATGCCAGAGAGTGGGCCTTTTGCTAGTTGCTGGGGGTGGGGTAGGGAGTGGGGTGGGGGATGGGAGGGGGGGGTTAGGGCGGGACAGGACAGGGACAACACTGGCTTTTAAATTAAATTCTCTCTCTCTCTCTCTCTCTCTCTCTCTCTCTCTCTCTCTCTCTCT
>JABTXL010021125.1:0-26224 GCA_025134845.1 Neodon shergylaensis | reverse complement strand
TACTCATAATTCCCCTGAGACATTAATAGATATTCCAATAAACTGCTTCGCTGGGGGTGCAAAGCCCTGGGCCACACACAGAGGAGCTGACATGCTGCTGGAGCAGCCCATCCTTGCAGGGGATGGGCACCCCAAGAACCTTTTATCTGAGGTGTCAGTGAGCTGAACACCCACCAGCAAACGTCTGGTTAGGGGAGTTGGGGGTACAAAGTGAAGGGAGCCGGGAACTAACATGAGGATCCATTCCTTTACCTCCGGAGCGAGTAAAATAGTGGACTGCACCCACCCCTCAGACTCTGACTCCCTCTCATCAAATTGTCAGCTACCCCAGAGATAGAGAGGATCTCTAGACATAACAGAAGACATCCAAGTGGCCAGAAAAGGTGCCCAACCCTGGAGGGGACACTACCACACATCTATCTGTTCACATAACAACAAAAAACCACATGGGCAGGACCAGCGAGGACTAAGGGTGACAGGCACACTTGCTCACAGACCACAGAGGCCAAACCATGTCCCTGCAGTCTAGAAAGTGGTTAGCTAGAGGAGTAATAGCGACCCGTAACATCTGCGCTCTGCTAGTCTTGCCTGCTTAACCAAGGACCCCGTGAAAGCATGGGTGAAGTGAGGTCACTTCTGTGGCTGTGTAGGAAGTAGAGGAGCAAACATAATATCAGTCTGGGGGTATACTCCTGTTTCATAAGTCCTTCAGCAAAACCACACCCAACGGGGACAGAGGCAGGCAGCGTTGCCCTGAGGAACGAGAGGCCCCAAAAGAGAGGAATGAAGGCTTCAGATCCTGTGCGTTTGGACGTATGAAACCCCACACAATGTCTGTGGAGCCCTGAGGCATGGTTAGCTAGTGTTTTCCCAGGGTGGCATACAGCGGTCAGTTGGCCCCATGTTTGTCCATTCCAGTTTTCTGACTGTCACTATCCAGAGCCTAAGATCTTCTTTGGAACCAGATGAAGAGCAGGTGTCTCCAGTGTCCACACAGATGTCTTTGTTATAGCTAAGAGCAGGAGTCCCCGGGTTCCCAGCCCCATCTGATGACCATCTGAACCCACTGTTCCCCGCTGCCTGTGGAAAAGAGGATGGAGGGAGGTAAGGGACCAGCCCCACTGTCCTCCTGGCTCTCGCAGTTTGGCTCCACATTCTCTGGGCCTCACCTGAAACCACACTTGAGCAGGTGGCTTAGGCCCTGCCCACCAATGTTACTTGTCCACCACCTCACTCCCAGGTGATGGACAAACTCCTTAGGTGATTGACAGACACTTCACCCAGTGAGCTAGCAGGCCCATTTTGACTCCTGCCAAGGGAGTGCCCCTGAGACTGAAGGAGTTTAGGGATGTTCAGCATGAAGTTGGGGGTCCTTGACTCCCTAGGTTGGCCTGTGGGTGGATTGCTCTAACGCTGGGCACTTTGTGCTGGCCAGATGGGGGACAAGAAGGCTCCCAGATGCCTTCCATCTTGTACTCCTTTGTGTCTTGGGATTTATTTAAATGGGTCTGTACTGCTGGGATTGAATCCAGGGTCTTGGCATGCTAGACAGGCAATCCAGCACCGAGCTATGGCCAGCCCTTCCAGATTTGCTCTTGTTGAACTCATCTCCTTAAGGAAGATGCCCAAATTGTGGTAGTTTTTGCAGGGTGGCCCTGCAAGGAATAACATCTTTGGTGAGGGCAGAGGGCAGAAAACTAGCGTTTTATGCCCGAATGCTGTGATGTCACTAGGAGTTTTGACACAAAGTTGATGCTGGCTGAGAAAGAGGAGCTGGGGTGCCAGACTGCCTGGAGTAAACACGGTCCCCATCTGCCAGCCCCAAAGGCGGGCCTCAGATTCTCCTGCTCCTGCCCAGCACCTGTGGGGCTGAGGTTCACTTAAAGCTGCAGGCCACGAGCTCGGAGCATCCCAGCCAAGTCTCATGCCTGCACAGACTGAGGATCCCCTGGTGGGCAGAAAAGGGCACCCAGAGAGCCTTGCAGGTTGGGTCCCAGGAATGTATAGTCACAGCGCTGGCCCTGCCCAAGCTCCGGGAAGAAACTTCCACTCAGAAATAGCCAAGGACTATGCAAGACTCCCCCATTGCAACTTCTTTATAATTTAAGTATTTTTATTCAACTCTATTCCAAGGCTTTCCCTTTGGGTTTCTTGGTCTGGGTCTCCTCTCCTTTTGGGGCAGGAGACCTGACAGCAGTGGCCACCAGATGGATCTGTCAAGGTCCGTGGTGACACCAGAATCCCCAGGAATCCTCAAAGTGGGATTCTGTACGTGGGAGAGCTGGGAGCCTGGAGAGGCTCTACCCAGTCACACCTGTAGCTGTTTTACCCACTCGTCCTCCACCTTGGTCCAGCCCAGGCCTACCAGCCCCCAACAACATCTGACCAAATCATTCTTCCAACAGGTCATCCTGACCCTTGTCCCGACTCAAGAGGAGCTGATTGTCAACGAAAGGAGCTAGGGCTGGCTTTACCCATTATCCACTCAGCTGGCCTGGGCTACATTTCCCAGTCCCCTTCTCTCTGGGTTCCAGGGCCGGGCCCCGTGGGAAAGTCCTGTGGAGCTGAAGGGAGGTAGTCTGCTACACTTTATGCCTGGTGTACCGCTATGGCACCCTCGTGCCTTTTTGGCTTCTCAGAGTCAAGTTCCCACCCTCATGAGGTCACAACTATGAGATGATTTCCCTCTGCGCTTTGGCGGCAGCCCTTCCTCTATAGGTGCCTCCCTCATGCCCTTGGAAGCATCTTCAGCATGGACCACAGAGCAGGACCTTGATACATGAAACTGAGTGTGAACAGTGCCTGCCACGAGCCCATGAGCAGTGTTACAGTTTGGAGGCAGAGTGTCCTCCAGAGACCCCTGTGTGGTAGGCTTGCCTTCTAATCAGGCAGTATTCAGAGCCGGAGCCTCTGGGAGGTCACTGGACCACCAAGGCTGATGGTTTTACCAGGAAGCCGTGGGAGGTAGGAGATAGGACCTGGAAGGAGGAAGTAGGGAGCTGGAGGCATGCCTTTGGGGGATACGCCTTTTCCCCCACCTCGTCCCCTCTGTCTGTCTCCCTCTCCTCTTACGCGAGCAGCTTTGTTCTACGACGCAGTCCTGCCAAGGTGACTGTGTCACCTCAGGCCCACAAGACTACAGCTGGCTGACCACGGACTGGAGCCTCGGAAAACAGGAGCCAAAACAAACCTTTTCAACTTAAAGTTCTTCTCACGTTTGCTAACTGGGCATGTGTGTACCCACACATGTCATGACACAAACGCAAAGCTGAAAGAACAACTCGTGGAAGGTCTTTCTCCCCTTCTGCCATGTGGGGAGCTCAAGTCATGAGACTCGAGTCAGCCTTGAACTGCTGAGCCATCAGCCCCCAAATATTTTTTTTTAAATAGCTTTTCTCAGGTATTTGTCCTAGTGAGACTGAATAAATGGTACACATATCCATTTGTATATTCATTCCTCCCTGTAGTGTGTATTTTAGTAAATAAAGCTTGCCTGAAGATCAGAGAGTAAAGCAGCCCCACTGGTCAGCCTTCCAGGCCAGGCAATGGTGACACACACCTTTACTCCCAATAGCCACACTTGTTGCCATTGAAACTGGACAGTGCATCCCTTTAACCCCAGCAGTGCAGGCCTTTAATCCCAGCCCTAGAGAGGATTATAAAATGGGAGGAGACAGCCTCAGTCACAGTCTCATCCTGAGATTCCTAGAGGCAGGATCACCATTTCAGACTGAGGTCAAGGTAAGAGTCAGTGGCTGGCTGCTTTACTTTTCTGACCTTCAGGTTGAACTCCAATATCAGTCTCTGAGCTTTTATTAATCATGCCTCATGTCCCCAGTACTATAAATTGAATATTCTCAGTTATATAAATTGATGCACCCTAGTTATACGCCCATATACTCCAATCATATATATTTCCATACACCGCCAGATATATCCATCCTCAGATAGCCCAATCGAAAGCCCCTGCATCTCCAATCACATACCTCACGTACTGAAGTGTGGCTCCACTTCTCTGAGTTTTAATGGCTCTTCCTGCCATCCTCCCACCAGCGACCTGGGTCCTGGGAAAGAGATAGTGGGGAATAATCAAAGGGGAAGGACACTCCCTAGAAACACGACTGTTAGGAAATAATGTCAAAACAAAAGCCCCCTCCCTCTCCCTCCCTCCTTGTCTTTTCCTTCCCCTCTGTCTCTCCCTGTCTCCCTCCCTCTCTGGGCCCTCTCTGGTGACTCCATTTCCCTCCTACATACCTAGGCCTCAGACCAAATTTCATGGATTGCCATAGTGAAGACTGCAGGGTGGATACCATGTGTCCCAGCCATGAAAGGTCAGTGTCATGGGTAGGACAGGCCCCACTTCAGACTTCTTACAACTCTGTGGGGAGCCCTGGACACACCTCCCAGGACCCCTTGACATTTCCATTTATCCCAGGCGCGGATAAACCTGGGACATCAGGTTTTACCCCTGTTTCTAGAAACAGTCTAGATATTCCTCTCTGTCTGCTGGTGGGAGCTGTGAACTCTCAGATCCTGAATTTCTTGTAAACAACGTGTTATGCTTGCAGCTGCTCTGAGCACGAGACCCTCAGGAGTTCCTGATGGCAGAGGAGTAGTTTCTGGTGGGTTTGGCTAGGGCGTGGCTATCAGTTAAGGATCCCTGCATAAGCTGCTCTCATACACAATAAAAGGGGCATTCCTGTTTCAAGGATGACCCGTGTCTCTGTCTGTGTGTCTTTGTGTGTTTAAATCTCCAGGCTCTTGCCCAGCTCGCGAATGGCCCTGTAGTGCAGGCACTGCAATACAGGATTAGTACCATACTGTCACGTAGTACAGGTGGGCGGTACAGTCTGCCACATACGTCGTTTTAATTCCCCTGGTGGCCTGCAGGTCCCACAGCCATTATACACAGCAAGAACCACAACCTGGCCACGAAGCCCCCATTTCCTGTGTCTTCTTTATAAAGCTGAGGTGGTGGTGCTGGTGGCCAGCTCTGGAGGCCAGTGTGCTCATCACCCTGTTCACTGATCCCTGAAGTCACCTGTCATGGCAGCCACACCCTTTGAGGACTGACCATCCTCCAGAGGCAGCAGCCCAGCCAGGGTACAGTCTCTGGCTTCGTATTTCTTGTTGCTGTACTTAAATATCCTATGAAAACCCATTTAGGGAAGGAAGGATTTCTTTCAGCTCATAATTCCTGGTCATAGTCTGTCCTGGCAGGGAAGTCACAGTGCAGGTGCCTGAGAGAACTGCACCGAACACTTGCAGTCAAGAGCAATGCATTAATGGATGCATGTTTGCCTTCCCCACGCCCTGGGGTGGTTCACCCACAATGGACAGCTCTTCCCATCTCAATTAATGTAATCCAAACAATCCCCACAGGCCGTCCTAATCTTGACAGTGATTCCACATTGTGCCAAGCTGACAATGACAACTGACCATCAAAGCATCAGAGATTCTGATGTAGACATGGGGGCAGGTCACCAAGCCTCTGACATCTCCATAACCCGCTCTCGAGAGAGCCGCTCCTGTTTCCGTTCCTAACCATCTGTTAATTTTTCTAATGGATGACAGCATGACTGGTATTTACCTGGGCCTTCTGGCCCTGGCTGTTCTGGCATCTGGTCAGCAAGGAGCCAGTCCTAAAATAGACCCATCCTGGGGGAGATAGGTGGTGGCCTGGGAGTGGAGTTCAGACGGGGGGGGGCAGTCACTAGAATGTGGCTGCCTTCAGGGGCAGGATTGGATCCCTCCATAAACTGGGAGGACCCTGTCAATCAAAGTCACACTGCAGAGATGCGGACCTCAGCATGTTCCTACCCCTGGTTCATAAGCCACTTCTCACTGTACACAAGGCATTTTCCTGACGTACAAAGAGGCCTGAACTCTCGTGCTGCCTGTTCTCTGGGAGAGAGAGGCAGCGAGGAGAGCAGATGTGGGACAGGGGACAGAGCCATGCTGCACCCCATTTGCACCCTCAGTGTCCTGTGTCGAGCTCACTTCCCGGTGACAAGACAGGCTCGGAGGTGGGGTGACAGGTCCAAAGCCATTCAAGCCGGGAGGATAGAGCTAGTGTGTGATCCAACTTCGTCTACTCTAAGGTCCAACTAAGTTCAGACAAAGTAGCCCTCTATGCCTCAGTTTCCCCAGCCATAGTAGGGTGTGGGAAGCAGGCAACTGTGCTCAGTGGGTTTGCTCATGCCGTACAGACTGATGGGGTTTGAGGTTCATCTCCCACACCCCTGCTTAAAGCCTTTTGTCACTGTGATGGTTTCAAAGAAAATGCTCTCCCAGGGAGTAGCTCTATTAGGAGGCGTGGCCTTGTTGGAGTAGGTGTGGCCTTATGAAAGGAAGTGTGTCACAGTGGAGGTGGGCTCTGAGGTCTTACGTATGCTCAAGTCACGCCCAGTGAGACAGACCACTTCCTGTTGCCTGCTGGTGAAGATGTTGAACTCTCAGCACCATGTCTGCCTGCACGCCTTGTCCCATTAACATGGTAGTGTGCTGAATCTCTGAAGCTGTGAGACACTGCAATAAAACATTCTCCTTTAAAAGAGTTGCCATGGTCATGGTGTCTCTCCACAGCAATGGAAACCCTAACTAAGACAATGAATAACGGTACGACCAGTCCTGGAGGAGACGAAGGGATCTGGGGCCTGGAAGGTGGCAAAGGTTTCTCTTCCCTGGACCAACACCCTTGGTGGGCCTGTCTACTCCGCCTGGAAATACTCGAGTGTAGCTAGAAAAAGTCTGCAACAGGAGCCTCAGGAGACTGAGAGGGGCGTGGCTTCCCAGCGAGTGGGGAAGGTGGGGCTTTTCTGGAAACCTTTTCCAGGACCCTGGAGCTAAGCTACATGCTCTTCTGGGGACTCTACTGGGGACTGAGCTCTGCCTGTGGATGTGAGGCCGCTCTCTCTCCCTCGCTCAGCACAAGACCTGTCTCTGCCATCCTGGCATCTCTTCGCCTGGTCCTTAAAGCCCTCTCATGAGTTTGCCGTGAACCGGGGAGATTCCAGCATCTGCCAGCCCCAGGAAGCAGAAACGGGGACCCTGGAGAAACGGTTCAGCCAATGGTTAAAAGCTCTGGCTGCTTCTCTAGAGGACCCTGGCTCGATTCCCAGCACTTAAATGTCAACTCACAGCCATCTGTAACTCCAGTCCCAGGGGATCCTAGGCCCTCTTCTGGCCTCCAGTCACCTTGCACACACGTGGTACAAAGAAATACATGCAGGCAAAACACTCGTAAACAAAATAAAAATAAAACGAATCCTGAGGTGGGGGTAGGGATCACTTGGGCAAGGAGAGGGACACGGGAACTCCTTGTTCCTTTAGTAGATCATGGGTGTATGACTTCCATGTCTCATGGCTTCCAACATCAATCTCACCTGGCGTGTGCTCCAGTGCAAGCTCCCGATGGATGTGCTCCCTTGACCCTTCACCTCCAGTCACCCCCCCCACCACGCACACACACAAGGGCCACTTGCGCCCAGATCCTGCCTCCAGCTATACAGCTAAGTAGCCCACCTAAGATATCCAAGCAGGAACTGTGACCAGGATAGTACGTTAGGATCCTCTCCCAGAGGCAGAGGACAAGCTGGCCACATCTGTCTCCTTTTCAGCCATTGCGCCATCCGGTGCCTCTGCCTGGAGCATCTTTTCCCCTGCCCATCCGTTCTGTATCCCAAATCCGTCCCAGCACCTAAACCTTTCTCCTTCCTTTACCAATGAGCCCAGCGGCTCCCACAGGCCAGGCTCTGCTCTCAGCTCTGGGGCAGAGACGCAGATGAGATGGGGTTTCCTGGTGTGAGGGGCGAGGGCCTCAGAATGAACAGGGACAGGTTGAGGAGGGGCTCTCTAGGGAGCAGGTGTCTAAGCAGATCAGACGATGAGCTGCCAGCTGCCTGGATACCTGGATTGTGCAGAGGCTACCTACAAAAAGAGACTGGACCAAAGTCACACAAACCACAGAAGACCACATCAGGAGGCCTATTGCACACCCTGGCAGCCAGGAGCCTCGGGATCTGAGCAGGAGAGCAGTCCCAGCTGGCTCAGTTTCAGCAGTAACCCTGCTGCTTAGGGCCTGTCCCTGTTCTCCCTCCCTGTGATAAATGTACTTGTGTGATCCAGCATCCAGCCAGGCTCTGACGGGCTGACAGCTTAAGGGAAGAGCTGAGTGGGATGCCAGCACATTCTTCTCGAGGCCTTGAGGATACACTCGGAGCTCGGGAGGACTCCAGGGACAGCTGTAACCCCCTGGCATCCCCTCCACCAGGTGTTTGAATCCTCCCCACCTGGTCCCTCCATCTGCATGCAAAAATCCTCATCTCTAAGAGAAAGTTGAGACCCAGAGACAATGCAGAGGAGAGGAGCCTCGAGGAAGGCGTTTGATGATGAGTCAAGCTATTGATGCTCGCGCTCAAAGCCCCCGTTTTTTCCAAGGCCTTTAAATGCCTGCAAGCGGATTAATAAGGTCTTGGTAATAGCTGGAAGTCTATATTTATTCTATCTGCGATGCCAGTTGGTCAGGCCGTGTGAATATTGATGATGGCCGGGATTGAGGGCAGCGGCGCCTGGCTTTATCTCGCCCGCGCAGGCTGCCAGAGCCCTTATCAGCCAGGCCGGCTGCCGCAGCTGCGTCTCCCTCCGGCCCGCCCCGCCCCGCCCCGCCCCGCCCCGCCCCCACTGCTTGCTTTATAATCAGAAGAGAAGTTGCTGCCTTGATATTTCCATTTTTATCTCTCCTATTTACTTCATTTAATGTCTTTCAGGGAATATTTTCTCTGTAAGAAGGCAAGTCTGTGGGTCGCCTTCATCTTGCTGCCCCTACCCCCGCCCCTTGCCTAAGCTGGAGAAAAGGGGGGAGAGGTGGAGCCCCACTCTAGCCCTTCAGTTCCTGTCCCTGCCTGTGGTGGAGGCTACGTTCCCCTCTGGCTCCACACTCATGGTTTCTTCTCCATGCTTTCTGCTCCTCACCCAGGGTTTTGGTTTCCATTCCATCTGTCCCTTCTGAGTGACCCATGGCTCCGCATCCCCTTGGCAGTTAAGGAACCTGACCCACAAGACCCTGAGACTGCACCCCATGCTGGTTCGCCAGCTCAGAGGCTCCCTGAAGGGGCCCATGCTACCTGCCTGTGGTTCAGAGCTCCCGGCCTGTCTCCTCACACAGCCCCTGATTTCAGGAGGGGACGTTATCGGCTTTTCACAGATGAGGAAACCAAGGTTCTGGGAGGTTATCAGCTGTGGCCACTCGCGTTGGCTGGAAACTTGTGACAGAGAGGGAGGGACAGCAGGCAGGCTGGGGCAGGCCATGTGTGCACCAGGCTTTGGAAGGAGCTGGTGCTCGTCCCAAATCCCACTCACCTTTAGATTTCTCACCTTTGCAGAGGGACACTGCTGCCCTTAGTGCCCCCTTCAGGCAGAACACAGGAGGTGCACCCAGAGGCCCCGCTTGAGGGAGGTCTTCTGGCCTGGCTGCCCCACTGCTCTGGGTCACACACACCCTCACTCAAAACCCCATAGATCCCTGGTCCAAGACCATCAGCTCCCCTTCACAGGTCAATGTCTTAAACTTTGCAAAAAATGACCTTACTTTTTTACAAAGGTCTTTGCAGGTGACATTGAGTGAAGAATCTTAGTGATGAGCTACCTTGAGTTAGAGCAATCCTAAATTCACTGACAGAGTTCTTAGAAGAGAAAGATTCACAAACACATGAGCACTACCATATAAGGTGAGCACTTCAGGAGAGAGCCAGTTTGGCATCCAGGTTGGGGGGGGGGGCTATATGTGTGTGTGTGTGTGTGTGTGTGTGTGTGTGTGTGTCCCAGAGGAAAATGTTGGGTGTAGCACAACTAATAAAAACCCAGAGACAGATATTGGGGTTCAAACTGAAGGTCAGAAAAGCAAAACAGCCAGCCACTGGCTCTTACCTCGACCTCAGTCTGAAATGGTGATCCTGCCTCCAGGAATCTCAGAATGAGACTGTGTGTGAGAGCTGTCTCCTCCCATTTTATATTCCTCTCTGGTGCTAGGATTAAAGGCGTGCACCACTACTATCCAGTATCTGTGGCAAACTATTGTGGCTACTGGGATTAAAGGTGTATGCCACCACTGCCTGGTCTGTAAGGCTGACCAGTGGGGCTGTTTTACTCTCTGATCTTCAAGCTCTTATTAGAATACAAATGAAATGTCACCGCAGTTGGGTGTCCTCCTTGATCACTCTTTAGCTTAGTTTTTGAGACAGAGTCTCTCGCTGAACCGGAAATTCTCCGTTTGGAGCCTCTTTTCCCACCTACCAATGCTGCAGTTCAGCATACACTGTCATGCCTGGTGTTTGCATGGGTGCTGGGCTGCCACTGCAGGCATACACTGTCATGCCTGGTGTTTGCATGGGTGCTGGGCTGCCGTTGCAGGCTTACACTGTCATGCCTGGTGTTTGCATGTGTGCTGGGTTGCCACTGCAGGCATACATTGTCATGCCTGGTGTTTGCATGGATGCTGGGGATTTGAACTAAGATCTTTTTTCTTTACAGCAAATGCTCTTACCCACTGAGCCATCTGCCTAAACCTGACTGCTGTCATAAGCCCCTAGTATCGGGTCCCAGATGTTCCAGGAAGCTCCCACAGTAGTGGCCGCTATCTATGATTCCCTCTCTGCTCCAATGAAGGACCCAGTTCACTCTGAATCCTCAACAGTGTGCCAAGTGCCTCCTGCCCAAAGCTGCTGAATGAATGATTAACTTTACAGAGAGGAGCTGGCCTGTTGGCAGGAGGCTCCAGCGCACCTGGGGCAGCCATGGCTATGGGTCTCCAAGCATGCACCCCCACTCCCTGGGCCTCACAGCTAGATGCCTCTCCTTCCTCTCGGAGGTTCCGAGTCTCTGTTCAGAAATCTAAGCTGTGGCAATTCCCAAGTCACTCTTGGAGGAGCAGAGCCGCCCTGTTCCCTCAGATGCTCCTATGAGGACCTGGTGAGCCCCACTGAGACCTGCCCTGAAATCTGCCCTGGATATAGAAAAGCAAGTCCAGGAGCCTGGCGGAATTCCATGTGATTTTTATCACTATGAAGAGACATGTCGGGAGTAAGGGAGACAAAAGTTCCCCTCACCCTCTTTCTTTTAGATGGTGAAACTTTGGTCACACCCTAACAGTTCAGTAAGACGCCTAGGGGTTGGGCCCTCCTTGAATGGGGGAGTCATCTGTCCTATGGTTCCCGCAAACACACACAGGCTGGGTCACATGGGGGGCACATAAGGGTCTGGCCATCCCCCAGTAGCTTAGAGGAGAAAATCCAGATGTTCAGGCCAGAGGAAGCAGAGAAAAGGAGACTGGAGGAGAAAGGGAACACGGAGATAGCAAAGGGGTGCATATTAGAGGGACATGCTGGATCCTGGGAGGGGACTCCGATGGTGGCGACACTGGGGATAGTGGGTCTAGTAAGATGGATACATGATACGGTCAGAAAGGAGAGTTGTTTCCCCAGGTGGCCCTGTTAAGGAGAAGGTGCTGGGGGGATCCCCAGTGTGGCCCCAGATACAGATACAGGGAAGAGGCCAGAGGAAGCAGAGAAACCAGGTTTCTATCCCATGTGCAGGTGGCCTGGCACAGGTGGGAACTGGGTGCTGAGAGGAGCAGATGTCATAGGCAAGTTGAGCTAAGGGACCCAGAATGAAAGAGTTACCGTACCTTGAAGTGGGAGGACCCGAAAGACACCAGAGGCAACAGTGAAGGTCAGCCAAGGTTACGTAGGTGATGTCATCAAGAGGCCGTGCTTTCTGGCAATAAAGAGAATGAGCTAGTTGTGCACCCAAGGGGAATACGTCTGGAACTGAGCAAGAACAGCTGAAAAGCCAAATGGAGATGCCCGTGTTGTGGCTCTATTTTCCTGGGGTCCCAAGCTGGCAAGTGAGGTGGGACAATGAGGAATCACATCTGAGTGACTTGGGGGTAGTGGATTCTGAGGAGATGACGTGCCACTAAAAGGGATATGCCTACGACAGGACCCTCCGCCTGTCCAGAGGGATTTAACTATCAGCTTCTGATATGTTTGCTGTATGCAAATTCTCCTGGGTGACACCGGTTGCCTTAAGGGACAGTGTATGGGGGGGGGGGGTGACAGCATAGACATTGACTGCTGACTGTTGCTCAGTGTGCTGTCAGCTGCACCTCAGGAGCAAACACCCTGCCATGATGGCTCCCTGAGCTTCCTGCCCAGTTATTGGGACAGCCCTGGACTGGCCGTGTCTGTTCTTCTCATGAGGGAGACAGCATCAGCCTCTAGAGGCCACGCAGGAGCTCCTTAGCTCCCACAGGCGCGTGGAAAGAGACGGGTCTGAAGCCACGTAGCCCCTCTGCGGGTTTCTGCCCTCTCTGAGTATCTGGGACACGGACAGTGGAGGGCAGTCTAGGGTTAGCTGGGACCTCGAGTCTCTGTTGTGAGAGAGACCAGCCTCCTCCTCACTCTGCAGCCTCCTCTGCAGAGGATGCTCCGTTTGCTCTTCGTGCCAGCCGGGCGATCTGCCAGGCCGCACAGCTGTGTGCCAGATGCAGAGGGCCAGGGGGCAGCTGTCCATCTGCCTCTTCTCTCGGGCAGCGCCTATTTTTAGAGGCAAAGCCTTAAAGCTGGGATTCGGGCAAGTCTGCCAGCTGTGGGGGGGGGCTAGGGAGGGCTCGGCCAGGACCACTTATGTGAGAGGCAAGCCGCCATGACAGTGTGTGGCCGCGGTCTCAGCCTGGGGCCCTGGGCCTAGGCGTCTGCTCCTTTGCAGCTTTGCTTTTCCTCCCCACTCCTCTCTGCGAACACCTACGCCTGCCTGGCCTCTGGGTCCCAGCTTTCCTAGAGTTTCCCCATTTCTCGCCTATCCCCCTCCCAAAGCCAGGCTCCACCTGGGCCTCTTCATCCTTCATTTCGATCTCTCTCTGTTCTTCACAGCTCTAAGGTCACATGACGAGGTAGGGAGCAACCGTTGACCTCTGTGCCACCAACCTCATATCCCCTAAGGGGCAACTCCAATTGCTCCTCCCACGCAGGATCATCTGGATCCTGCCCCCACCTGCCAGAAGATGCCTTGGATGGCCCCCTCTGCCCCACCCATCTTGGAAGCCATCAGTTCTCACTACCTGCCCCATAGCAGCGACCTTGCTCCCCGGCAAAGCCCAGTTTCTCCACCTCACCTACCTCTGGTCTCGTCTGATGATGACTTCACACACACAAGGCCTGCAATGCCAATCATCTCTGATGGCAACTCCACTCCAGCCACACCGGCCCTGAACACCAAGACCTCACCACCCTGGTGCCTTTGGCCTTCCATGACCCAGCTGGCTCCCTCCCTCCCAAGTCCTTGCTCCAGTTTCCACAGCTGGGGAGTCCCTGACCAACACCAGCCTCCTCTAACCACTCCGGGCTGTGGTATTTTTTTTAACCCTGTGACCAGACGTGTTTATCTGTGTCCCCCAAATTGGACGTGACTGTCACCATCTTGAAGCTCACTTCAGCAGCTGGTACCACCCACACGAGACCCTCACAAGAGTTGGCCTGTTGACAGTCTCTGGTGGGGGGGGCTCATGAGGCTCATGGGACTCTCCAGGCCCGCCCCCCATGCTATATCAGAGATGGAAGGTTCACTGGGGCAGGACTCTTGCCCATAAATCACCTGGAGAATTCCATAGACATTCCGTTGGTATAGTTACCTGTGAGTTTCCCCTGTGTCTGTAAGTAACTCCAATAAACTCACTGGTTCACTATGTCAGACTTAGGTGGAATTCTTTGGTCTGTGGGTATCCTCTCTATCTGGAGTGAACAACATTTTTACCTCTCCTCAGGGGGACGATCACACAATAATAAAGTTAATTTCAGGCCTTACTGCCACTTTCCAAAGATTGGGAGAGATTGGCACTCCCCTCAGAGACAGAGAACTAGCGCAGGTGGCTCAGTGACATCCTCATTTAATTCATCCCCTGCTCTAGGCCTTATAAAAGCCTTCATCACTAGCAGATGAGAATGACTGGCACCAACGTAACCAAATGCCCAAGCTGTAGGCCAGTCATGGGATCCACACTTGCCACCTACTTTTCCCAGTCCCCTACCTAGGAGTGTCCCAGAGGGCCTTCACACATGGTCTGTATAGCAACACTAACAGCCGTGTCAAGTCGGACATAAGGCCTGTGTGTGAACAAAGCGTCACGTGTTCACATGCTGTGATGCCAGGTAAGGGAACATATGTTGGAGTGGTATAGAGGCATGCCGTCATGCTGCTGCAGCCACCCAGAGAGTCCGTAGCCTACTGGAGTGAGGCTCCTGCCCTTCCTAGGCCCCTGGGGCTCAGTCATACTTGGAACACAGCTGTGCCCATGATCAAGAAAGCGGTAGGGTGCAGAGCAAGGGTGAACCAGTGGCTCTTGGTTATGTTAGGCCCTGGGATGAAGAGGTATACAAGGCTGGAGTAAAAGCCACAGCTGTCTAGCTGCCTCAAACCCATGACTGAGCATGGCCAAACTTCTGCACACTAAGGTATGTTAGAGATGATCTCGTGGCATTTCTCTGAACACTGATATGTCCCAAGCAAGCCCATCCAGGCCCCATAAAGGCTCAGAAATCACCTCGCTATGGCAAGTGACCCTCTATGCTGTAGCCTGGGTGAGTCTAGCTTCTGGTTCCCCATGGGACCAGACGAGCAGAGGAAGTTGTCACAAAGCCTGCATCCTACAGCATCAGCCTATACTTGGGATCTCTCCAGGCCGCTGCTGGCTCCAAAGGGCTTTGCTTTAGGACCCTTGTATGTCAGTCCAGCAGTGTCCCAAGCCACGAATGTGTGTTGACTCAGTCTCAAGGCCAAACTGAGAGTAACTTGGGGGTCTGTCCAAGCCATTTAAGAGAGACTAACAAGAGAAGCTGGGGGTGGGGCAGGGAGCAAATGCGCATTCCTTTTTAGATTGTGGAGAAAAACTCAAATCAGGGTAGAATGGGAAAGCAAGACAGGTAGACTCCTTAAGGAGGAGGCAGAGCTGTGTCTGGTCCTGGTCAAGGGGAGAGTAAGGCTTGTGGTAAGGGATACTCACAGAAGTGGGAAGTAGAGAGAAAGGCAGGAAATGGCCCTGGTAGGGGAGATAGTGGAAGGAAGTTGATGGAGGCCTGGTCCCAAAGGTGTGTATGTCACAGCTAAAAGACCAAGCCAATACAAAGATAAATTAAAAAGACGTATGATCACCTGTCCAGGTGTGAGGATGAGTGCATTCTGTGCAATGGGTGAGCGTAGACAAACTCTGTGGATTCATGTGCCAATCACATGCAAGCTGCCTTCAAAACACACACGCCTGAGTGTCGGGCAGAAATACGGTTAATGACTCACCAGGGAGCTGGAGAACCCTCAGTAAAACACCTTGGAAATCGCTTTTTTTTCTGGCATACACTTTACAGATGAGCAAACAGGTTTCAAGACTTTGAGACAGCTACGGTGCTGCCGTTGGGATGGGAAGCCGTGCCCAGCCAGAGTCCTCCTGTAGCCCTTGCCACAGCCCTTTGTGGGGTGACAGGGAGCCCAGCATGGTTTGGAGACTGCTGGCTTAGGGGTCCTGACTGTTTCCGGAATGCTGCAGCTCAGGGACCACATGATCAGGACTGACAGAGTCCATAGTTCAGCCATCTGAGGACCAGAGGCACTGATGTCTGGAACTTGGCATGGCGCTGGGCTGGAACACTAGCTCCACCTTGTCCTGAGGAGACTCTGAGCTTTAGAATACTCATCTGACTTGGGGAGGGGCTGTAGAAGAAAGTTTCTCAAAAGGAGACTGACCACTCACCTACCCATCCGTAACCCCTGTGGCCACCCACAGTCCCCAAGCCATGGTGCAAACCCAAGATAAGAGCTGAGGGAAGGAGGACAATGAAGGCCTCCCTGGGGGTCTTCACTGTTCTGGGTGCTATGTCCCCCACCCCTGATCAAGCCTACATGCCTCTAATAATCTTGTTCCCCAGCCTCAGGGACCTGGTTCCCTCTGGGCAGTCCCTGGCTCCCATCCAGACATCAAGACTTCAGTCACCCCTAGAACTGAATCACAATAACCACAGAGAAACCATGCACACACAGGGCACCTGGCAGAGTGAGCATTAGCAAAGCCCGGGGGGCCCTAAGAAACGCCATGGCCTCTGGGACATTGATTTCACCTCCTGGAACATGCTGTCCTGATTCTTCTACTATCATCTTCAAAGCACATCATGGCCTCCTGGTTGCTCTCCCTGCTTTTGCTGTTGCCATCGTGGGGGATAATGCATCCACTCTGCTTCCTTTCTCTTCCCGAGACAATACTAGAGAAGATGCCCTGTACGTCTAGATCCCTCGCGGCATGAAACCCAAAGCAAAACACAGACCCTCAGATTGGCTAAGGCGCAGCCATGCATCTGAGCAAAGCACTAAAGGCAGCTGGGGAGAGCGCCTCCAGGGAAGGAAGGTGTTCCAAGCAGAGGAGGCAGGTGTAAAGACCCTGGGGTGGCCATGCCCCACATACCCACCTGCTGCCTGTCTCTTTCCAGAGCCACAGCCAGGCTCAATGTAGGAGCTCAGGTGAAAGGGCCCCAGCCGGACCCTAGACCCCCTACCCTCTCAGATGGTAGGTGAAGCCTTTTGTAGGCCAGCTTCAGGATGTTCCCTTGGCATGTTCCGGAACCTCCTGGGGCTGGGGGTAGGGCAGAAGGGGAGCTGGGGTGCAGGCAGCAGGTGCTGTTTCTAACAGCCTTGACTGTCTGCCAGTCGCCTCTGAAATCCACAGCACATCTGTGCTCATCAGTTGGCGGACAGATGGGCCCCAGCTTAGTATTTTTGGATTCGGTTAGACTTGGGGGCTGACGTAAGTAATACATAGCCCAGGTGCCCCGGGAGGTCAGGCAGTAGATGAAAGTAAGCATAAGAGAAGGGACAGGGTGCGATGGCTTGCTTGCTTGGGGCTGAGCACTGTATCCAGGCCAGAGATATTCTGGGTACCTGGGAAGGAGTCTGTGTATGCACCTTGGCTGTGGTTTCTGGTAGATATGTCTTGTAGGGATGACAGTGCTGTGACCCCTCACCCTCAGCTCATCCCAGTTGTGACAACGGCACGCTGAGCCCTAGAAGATAAACTAAGAGAGAGGCAAAGCTGAGCCAGAGGGCGGCTGCCTTGGCTGATTCTGCCAGCAGCAACTGCTGTGTCCTTTAATCAAGTCGCAGCAGGAAAGCCCTGACCCACACCCAGTATGGTCCCCTCCCACCCCCGCCACCTTTGGGGCTGGCCTGGGGAAGTTCCCAGGAAGGAGATAAGGCTGCGGATATGGGTGTTGCCCAAGCTTGTGAGTTCCAACCAGAGCCTGTGAGACAATGACCCTGGTGACCACGCAGGGTGGGAAATGGGAAAAAGGATGCTTGGCTGTGAAGCCTGGCACAGGAAAGTGGCCTCAGGCCTTCTGGCTGCCACACTGACCCCCTGGGAGCTTCTGCACTCATATTTCCTCTCCCAACAATCCTCCCTGGTCCATCTAACAGTGGGGAAACTGAGGACTTTGACATTAGGGAGCCTGGACCAAATCATGGACACAGCTATGGAACCCTAAGCTATTTGTTTTGCCTGTAAACAGTGGTACTTTTGACTCTTGTCAGGAGTGTCTAAGAGATCTGTTGTCTGTCTGTCTTTCCATCATCTGTGAGGAACATAGCATCTGCTGGTCCAGCCCATGTCTTGAGCCCCATAGGTCACCAACCATGGACTCTCTTTCTAGAAGGTATCACACTCCTTCCCTGGGTGGGTCCAGGAAGCTGGAGCTGGGTGGAAGACATGCCAATCGTACAAAACCCCAAGCCAGCAAGCAAACTGGGCCTGCATCTCCAAGCCCCTGCCCTGGGTAGTTGAAGGCAAGGCATCCAGCTTGTCACTCCCGGTCCTGGACTGAGACACTTCATCCCATGGAGGTGAGCACCAGCATCATCAGGCATGACCCAGGCAGACACGGCAGCAAATAAACAGAGAAGAGTTGTATTGTGCTGAGAGCGAGGGTTAAGACGCAGGTTCAATGGCAAAAACAGCCTTCATCTGGGCTCCTCACATATTCAGAGACAGACTTCCAGTAAAGCCACATAGAATACCTTACAGTATTCAGAAGGGACAGTGGGGGTCTGGAAACGCTACCTGGCCATGGCCATGCACCCAGCATGTACACAGCTGGCAGCAGGGCAGGGTTTGATGGGTGGCCCAGAGGGAGGGTATATGAAGGGTACCCCAGGGATCCAGATGTTCGCAGCTCCAGCCCAGGGGGGAAGCACATGACTCTATAGACCTGAGCTAGGCTTGGCAAGGCAGCCACAGCTGCTGGAGCTAAAGCATGGTTCACATCCAGGTAAACCACAAGGTGTCCTATGTTGGCCCCAGTGAACAGTAAGACCTGGCATGGGGTGTTACTGTGGTGTGCTGGAGATGGGTAGATCCACTCACCCTGCAGCTTTCCACTATTGAGGGTGGGCAGTCAACATGACTCAGGCTCTTTCCCAACCTTAGTCTCTTCCCCCCTTTCTCAGACGGACCTTCCCAGCCTCCTCTGAGTCTTGCTTTGTCCCTTTTCACTTAGATGCACATGGCACCTCTATGCACTGCCCAAAGCAAGGGCACTCAGGCCTCACCAACACCCCGGAAAGCGATGTACAGTCGTGATAGAGTTAGTCAACGTTTAGACCTGCCCAGAGGTTTCTGGGAATAATGATCCTCCCTGAATACAGTGGTAAGAACCTGTGAGTTGGGGTAGAGCGATGGCTTAGTGGTTAAGAGCACACACGGCCAGTTGACCAAGCACATTCAGAGCATGTGACTAGCAAGAGCTAGTGTCCCTGAAGACACCAAGACCTCCACATACCTCATCCCGAGCGGTGGGTCAGTTACAGACAAGTGGACCTGCTCCTGTTCTTTGCCCGCTCAACATCAGAGAAGGCATCAGGTTCCTCCTGAAGGAACCACTGTTCCCAGCCATTTCTAGGGGTTCTTCCTCTCAAATCTCAGGACTTCATGTCTGTCTGGAAAGACTTCAGACAGACCATGAGGAAAGGGGAGAGCCAGAGGGTATTATGGGCAATAAGGGGACTGCTCAGCCTCAAGCACAGAGCTTAGGACTTGGCCTTGATTAGAAAGGAGAAGGAGCAGATGTGTTTTATTTTATTTATTTTCCGCATTTCTAGGCAGGGGCTTAGGATCATACGATGCCAGGGGAGTGTGCGCCACTGAGCCCCATGACCCAGAGCACGTCCTGCGTGAAGATGTGGCGGGTACCATCTGTCCATGTTTTGGCCCTCAGCATGACTCCAAGCCTCAATCCCCGGGGGGGACAAAGGCAGGAGTTCTGAGATGCCTCACATGGCCAGGAAGAAGCCTGAGGGGATGGTCCTGCAAGAGCCATCTGCCTACCACACCAGGATACCAGTGGGCACCTACTTCTTCCTAACCTCAGTTCCACCAGGGTTAGAGAAAAAGTGAAGAAAAGAAAGAGGCGCTGTCAAGGGATGTGTGCAGCGCCCTAGTGGGTTCCTGAGGCCCCTCCTTGCACGTGTGCTCACTTAGTCTGCACGTCCAGGGCAGCAGGTACAGCCTGTAATAGGTAAGGGAGGTGGGAGCATCCAACCAAGGACAGGCTGGAACCCAGGCCTGTTTACCAGGCTCTCAGAAGCTTGTGCACAGGGAGCTAACTCCACAGGCACAGCCTGGCCTCGCCACCCTGCCTCACAGCCTCCTGAGGATGGTGGTACAGCTTGGGAGGAAGCCATCTGGCCCTGACTCCAGGCTTCCACAGAGACGCTCCCGACGAGGCCCCATCTCCCAGCTGCTCTCGCTGCTGAAAATATTTACATCCAAATATGTCCCAGTGTGCCATGCTTCTGCCTCAAGCCAGCCTGGGCGTCTGTCCTCGCCACCTGCGAGGCACGGTGCGGCTTCAGCAGCAGTAGTTCCGCAAAGCCCAGAGCAAATGAGAATCCAGGGCTGGCTGGCCGCCACCCACCCTGCAAGTCACTCTGCCCCGGGGCCTTTGCACCTGCTCCTGGCTTTGCTCCAAGCAGCTTCCCACAGAGTGTGTGTAGTTCACACGGGTCACATGGGGCTGCAGGCTCCTGTCACCTCTCCAAGAAACCTTTCCTGCATAACACCATGTCAACTCTCTCAGGTCATAGCCCGAGTCATTTTCTCTGCAGCCATCCTGCGCCATGCTATTTCATCAGTTGATTTTTTTTCCCTGTCTCTCTTGTGGTGATGTCTGAACCCTGGGGCAAAGGTTGTGCCCTTAGTGGCTTCCAGGACTTGAGAAATGCTACTCCTCAGTGTCCGGTGAGCTGAGCGCACAGGGTATAGAATCCTGGGTTCAGACACTTACTAACTCCAGTGGTCACCCATGCCTCTAGTTTCCTTTTCCAAAATGGGGACAAACAGTGAGCACCACAGGACCCTGTTGTGCAAATGTCCTGTAGCCACCACCATGGAGGACCACAGCTTTGTGGGTGCAGGGGACAGCTTAGTCTGAAGTCTTGTCTGAGATCAGGACGTGGGCAGGGCACTCACCCTCAAAGGTTTGGAGAAGAGTAACACCTCAATTGAGCTGGGCTCCAAATTCCTCTGCTGAAGCTGTCCTAGGATCTCACAGGAACTCCTGCATAGAGTGTGAGGGTGTGTGTGTGTGTGTGTGTGTGTGTGTGTGTAGAGGACTTTTAAATACAGAGACAGAGCTTCTAAGTAATGAAGTTAAAATAAGGCTGACAGAGGCTAGAAAGATTGCCCAGTGGTTAGGACCTCATACTGCCCTTGCTGAGGACCTGAGTTCACCTGAGTTCAGTTCCCAGCACCTGCACTGGGTGACACACAACCTCTTGTAACTCCAGCTTCAGGGGGGTCCATTGTATCCCGACCTCTCCAGGCACTGAATCATGTGTGTACACATAGCCACGCACTTACACATAATTTTAAATAATAAGAAATCAACCCAGATCTTGTAAGAAGAGGTTGGGTGCAGAGACAACATCCGGCTGTGGGAACACAGAGAAAGACCCCTGAGGATAGCACAGGCGGTGGCCATCAGCAAAGCCGAGAGACGCCTCAGGAGAAACCCAAACCCGGTCTGGCCACATGTTGACCTTAAAACTCCAGCCTCCAGAATTGAGGGCCCTTACTCTGGTTTTGTTACACACCTGATCTGATTGATACACCTTCCTGTCTCTTCCAGGTCCCAGGAACTGCCAGCAACCCTCATGATCCCTAGATTGTGGCCTCTGTCCTCTGAAACCCTTAATGCCTTGCTCCCTCCATTGCCAGGATAGCCAGCCCAGCAGGTGGTGTGCCTGCCATGCTGGGGAACACTTGTAACACAGGCCATGTTCTGAGAGGGGTTCTGCTCAGTGGATGGCAGGAGCCCCACCCGACCTTCTTTCTAGCAATGCACCTGTGTGTGACCAGGACAGACCTAGATGCTTGCTGGCTTGTTTCCTTATTTCTCAAATGAGACATGGGATCATTTCCATGAGGTTTGAGAAACCTTCCCTTGAGGTTTGAAAAGAGCCACCAAGCCTCTGTTGTCCTGTCTGCTGAGTGGTGGGGTCAGTGACCCCCAGCTTCTAAGACAGATCTTAGCAAAGGCACAGTGGGATTTCCTAGGTCAGAAAGCACAATGCAGGGCTGGAGAGATAGCTTGGTGGTTAAGAGTGTTTGTTGTTCCTCCAGAGAACACAAGTTCCGTTCCCAACACCCATGTTGGGCAGCTCAAACCCATCTTAACTCCAGCTTCAGGGGACCCAACATCTTCCATCTTCCTCAAGCACTGTGTGCACATTTGCATACATGTATAGAAACACACACACACAGAGGTTGGGGGAATAAAAATAAATCTAGAAAGAAAGAACAGTACAGCATCCGGGACAAGACAACATCTGTTTCGTCTCTTAAACACTCAGCCCTGAGCTGTCAGGTGGAGTCCTGATACTGTGGCCGCAGCAGAATGCCTGCTAGACTATAGAGACGGTGGAGGAAGGGCACAGGGATGATGGGCCATGAGGAGGCCGGTGAACAAGCTGGCTGAAGGAGCACTCAAGAGGAGAGCCTTGACAAAGCAGGAGGGATGTCCCAGCCAGTGGTCTGTGTGTACAAAGGCCCTGGGGCACACGCTATACCTGCCTGAGTTCTGAATGGCAGACAGAATAAGTGAGGTCAGGAAGGCAACAGAGGTCTCAGACCCTCAATTAGAAAGATCCCCAAGTCCTGCCCCCTACACACACACCTGCAAGGCTCTAAAAACCCAGAGGTCTGGCCCTTACGGAGCCCACTGGAGTTCCTAGGAGCTCCGGTGCCCTGGGGACCTTACATGAGTGCCTGCTGGCACTGAGCATACTAGGCTGGACATAGGGAGAGCAGAGTGCTGCAGGAAGCAGGGACGGGGGAGGGGATGGAGTAGGGGACGGGGAGGGTCCTTGGACTGGGTAACAGCTGAGAAGAGTCAGATGACCCCTGCGAAGCTAACATCCTGATGGATGCCTGTCAGATAAGGAGTGGAAGTCTGAAGGAGTTATCCCCTTCTCTTTCTTCTCTTCTGTCCCTTCCTTGCTCCCTTTAGTCAGGCCCTCAGGGGCCAAGTCTCGTGTCCCCCAAGCTCAGTATTCTAGCTCAGTTCTCTTGAGTTCAGGGGTCCTCAGAAAAGTCCCTACCCTCCACGAACAAAGACCCAGTACAATGGGCACACCTGCATCCCTCCATGGTGTGGCTACTAGCCCTGAGGTCTGTCTGGGCTTGATATAGGACAGATGTAGGCTCCACGGCCTTAGACTGCCCAAGAGGAGCCAGGAGCAGGTGACAAGGTCAAGCCAAAGTCAGCCTGTCCCCAAAGACTGTGATACAAACAGTGGTTTCTAACCACAAGTCAGCACCTGTCCATCCAGGCTGTCCTGGCTGTAAGTGTCCACAGCACACAGATATTGGTCACCCAATGAGCAATTGTTCAGCAATAGAACTAACATCCAGGAGTGTGTTTCAGACATGACTGTTTCCAGGGATTCGGTGTTGGCTCTGGTGCCTGTTGGTCCACAAGCCTCCCCTGCTGCAGAGGCCAACTCTCCTGCTCCTGGAGGGGGAAAAATCCCTTCTCACAAAGGCTCGTGGGCCAGTACCAGACGGGACAGGTGGGCCACCCTGTGTCACTGAGGTGGAATGGGTCAACAGAGCAATTAGCCACTCTGAACGAAGTTCTCAAAGGATCAAAGGAGCTGGTGAGGACAGAAGCCCCTCCTTTCTGCTTATTACCCAATAGTGTGCTGTCCAGGGGAGGCCAAGGAGCCTGCGGAAGCAGGGGGAGGCCAAGAATGCAGGGGGAAGCCGAAGAGGAAGGGAGGAGGCAGAGGAGGCAAGGGGAAGCTTGGAGAGGAGTCACCCTCCAACCACTGTTGGGCACCCCCAGGTCAGGACTGGGAATTGTGTATGTGGAACTGGCTCTGTCCCCAAAGAACCTGGCCAGGGGTGCTGAGGTCCTCATTTCCCTGCCAAGTTGGAAGCTTAGACTACAATGGGATCTGCCCTTCACATTGGCTGGGAGGGGCCATAGGGGTAGCAGGGCAGATCTCTCTCTTAGCCTCTGTTGTCCTCACATGGTACACAGCCACCTCTCTCAGAATCCCAGGGACCTAGGATGGGATCACAGCCCAGAACCCATTGTATCACAGAGGGTGTACATTGACTGGCCATAGGCAGCCTGGCCAGGCCTGGGTGTTATTCCCAGAGGCCCAGGAAATGCCCCTAAAGGAAAATGAACTGTTTCTTAGGAGGCTAGGGATGTGGGTGTCAGGGTGGCCACCTGGGGCTACAGGGGACATCACCTTCAGGGCAGGTTTGTGATGGCTGTTAAGTGGAGCTTTGGTTCCAAAGATGAAGGTGAGCGTATCTCTTCCAAGATAACCAAAACCTCAACCACCAATACCTACAGATATGGCATGAGTCACAGACTGACCATTGACAGAACACCAGTGGACACAGAAGAATAAGGAAAAGGAGGCCTCTTAAAGGAATTGAGGGGAAAAGGCCAGACAAAAGGGATGTTCAAGGTAGGGCAACTCAGCTGGTAGAGAGCTTGCCTATCATGCACAAGGTCCTAAGACTTATTCCCTGCAACTACATAAGCCTGGCATGATAGCACACAGTATAATCTCAGCACTCAGGAAGCAAGGCAGAAGGACCAGGAATTCAAGGCCAGCCTGGGATATAGGAGACTGTAAAAACAAAGGAGGAAGGAGGGAAGAAAAGAAGGAAGGAAGGGAGGGAGGGAGGAAGGGAGGAAGGGAGAGAAAGAGAAAGGGAGGGAGAGAGGGAGGGAGGGAGGAAGGAAGGGAGGGAGAGAGGAAGGGAGGGAAGGAGAAATACCTGGTGTTGATTACAATCATGGAAAATTCTAGAAAATGCAAACAACTCCACAGTGGCAGGGCAGGACCTCCCCCTGCAGGGGGAGGGGAGGCAATGGTATTGTTGACTATCCTAGCATAGTGTGAACTGTCACAATATCACCTGGGCCCAGCTCCAGTCTTTCCCCTCCAGACAGAGAGAGGCACTGCAGTGGTTTGAATAAGAATGACCCCCCCACCCCATAGACTCATTTATTTGAAAGCTTAGTCTCCAGGGAGTGGAACTCTTTGAAAAGATTAGAAGGATTAGGAGGTGTGGCCTTGTTGGAGGAAGTGTGTCACTGGGGGTGGGTTTTGAGGTTTCAAAAACCCATGCCAGGCTTTCTGTGCCGATATAGCACCCACCAACATGGTGAACATTCCTAAGACCCGCTGTACATTCTGCAAGAAATGTGGCAAGCACCAACCCCACAAAGTGACCCAGTACAAGAAGGGCAAAGATTCTTTGTATGCCCAGGGAAAGCGGCGTTATGACAGGAAACAGAGTGGTTATGGTGGGCAGACTAAGCCTATTTTCCGTAAAAAGGCGAAAACTACAAAGAAGATTGTGCTGAGACTGGAATGTGTGGAGCCCAACTGCAGATCTAAGAGGATGCTGGCTATTAAGAGATGCAAGCATTTTGAACTGGGTGGTGATAAGAAGAGAAAGGGCCAAGTGATCCAGTTCTAAGCTGACCTTGTTATGAAGACAATAAAATCATGAGCTTTCACTCAAAAAAAAAAAAAAAAAACCATGCCAGGACTAGGTCTTTTCTCTCTGCCTAGGAATCAGAATGTGGCCACCATGATGATAATGGAATAAACCTGAAACTACTAACAAACCTCCAATAAAATTCTTTCATTGGTAAGTTAGTTACCTTGGCCATGGTGTCTCTTCCCAGCAATAGAACAGTCACTAAGACAGGTGCAAGGTCATGGTCTCCTAAGGAGAAGGGACTAGGGCAGGAGAGACAAAAAAAACCCGGGCAGCCCTCAGGAGGAACATCAGATGTGAGGGTAGGATCAGAAAGCCTGTGCCCTAAGAGACCAGTTCATGCCAGAAAGAGAGGTCCTGAGGTCCCTCTCTGAGCCCCCTCCATGTAGCCCTGCAGGTCCATCCCTTGGACCTCAGCCCCGGAGGGCTCATGGGAACAGATTCAAATACCCCCAGGGTATCTACCTCAGCAGGGTTTCGAGACAAATGCCCACGACCAGGCACACCTTGGTGTGCCCGAACCTCCCTTCTGGCCCTCTGCCTTCACCCCCTGCAGTGTCTGGTGGAACTTGTATTGAACATGGTGGAGCAAGACAGGGTCTGGGAACCCTCAGAATCTGAGGCTCCCAGGTGGTATGTGCCCAGGCGTACCTCAGGCCCTGTGCAGGGACGCTTGGGGCGCAGGGACAGCGAATGTGCAGGGAGCAGAGCCACCGGCTTGGCTGAGCCTCAAGGGGTTCAGAGTCACTTCTCTGGCGAGCTCCGCAGCTGAAATCTGTGTGCTAATGAGAAAGCTTAAACTGAGGAGATAAAGGGAAAGTCTTCTGCAGCCTGGGGAAAGCAACCCTCCACAGTCACTTTAGGATGAACCCCAAACTCTGAAGCTAAGCAAGAGACACCAACAGCAGGCAGGGTCCACAGTGAAACCAGATACTCAACAAGGATGCCAGAGAGTGGGCCTTTTGCTAGTTGCTGGGGGTGGGGTAGGGAGTGGGGTGGGGGATGGGAGGGGGGGTTAGGGCGGGACAGGACAGGGACAACACTGGCTTTTAAATTAAATTCTCTCTCTCTCTCTCTCTCTCTCTCTCTCTCTCTCTCTCTCTCTCT
>JABTXL010021120.1:0-11101 GCA_025134845.1 Neodon shergylaensis | reverse complement strand
CCCCCAGTCATGGCTCACAAGGATGCACTTGGAGTACCCTGAGGGAGTAGGGGGCACAGACACGATGGTGTAAGATGTAGTAGGGGTGAGGCAGACTTATGGGAGTGGGTTCCAAAAGGGGCAAAGATGAGGAGATGAGGGGAGGAGATGAGGGGAGGGGAGAGGCCTCTCCTGAGTTGGGCAATGACTCATACCCAGGCCTAGAATGACATCCTTGATATCAGCCAACAGCAGGTCAATAGTATAACAATCCACATCCTTTGGAGCATCAGAGGGGCCATAACCACGCAGGTCGACAGCTACCACATGGAATCGGCTCTGAAACTCCCGAAGCTGGTGGCGCCAGGAGAACCTGCCCGGTGAGGGAGTTTGGAGTTGAGTCAGCCGCCTGCAGGATGTACCTCCTATACCTGGCAGATACCTTGAGTCACCCCACATTTCTGCTCTAGACTTCTTAGAAAGGAAATGGGGGAATCCCAGGCAGAGAGGCCCAAGGCCACCTCCCCTTCAGCAACCCTCTTGTTCAATCTCTTCAGAGGGATAACCAGTCCCCCCTGGGCCAGCATCTAGATCCCTTTGCACCCCATGTGGACTTCATAGGCTCTGCACCCCCATGGTTACTCAACCCCGTTGGTTCCCATTTCCTAAGTAAACCGTGGTCAGAACTCTACCCAGTCCAGGGAGCACCAGAACCCAGGGACCCAGACGTACCAGTTCTCTGGGAAGCCATGCAGAAACAGCATGAGGTGCCCGTTGCCACGACCAGCGGAGACATAGTGAAGCCGCAGACCCGAACTCTGCAGGAGGGCCCAATCTAAGTAAGAACTGAGGAAGGTAAGGGAGCTTCCTTCCTAGATGAGCCCCGAGATCGATTCGCCCGGCTCCGAGATCGATTTGGATTCGACATTTCAACCCCCTTTCTTCGTTCTGCACCCACCCCACGAAACCTGCCTCCAAAAGGCACTCACCCTAAGGGTCAGAAAGCAGTGCTGGCCCAGCGTGGGGTCTCTTAGGCAGTCCGGCGCCGACAACCGCTGGCGGCCGCGACAGCCCCGGCGGGGGCAGCACAGCACGTTGGTGAGAGCGATGCAGCTGTAGACGACCGCGGCCACCAAGGCAGCCAAATACACCAGGCTCATCACTAAAGCTCGCAGCAACTTCAGCGAGAGGCGTGAGGGCGCCAACAGCGCCGTCACCACAAACTCCGGCATATCTTCGCGCTCGGGGACGACGACGGAGTCCTGGACGGAAGACTGAGCCGGGGGTGCTGGCCCCGGGGGCCCACCGCCTTTGTTTTGGGATCCCACTGTGCTGTCCGGCGCTGCGGGACCCGCTGAGGAAGCAGGTGACCCGCTGGGGCAAAGACTGCCACCGCACATGACTCACTCCGAAGTGGCAGGTGAACTACCTGGGCCGGATGAGACACTTAAGGATGAGGGGGTGGAGCCTAAGAGGACCTGGTTTCTGTGGTTGGGGAGGAACTTGGGGGGAAAGAGGGACCTTGGGCGGCGCCTTGGGACATCTTGAATGAAGTTTAAGACAGGAACAGGGGATTAAAATGATTCCCGTAGCAGGAGGCAGTGTCCAGAGCAGTTAAGGGCCACCCAAGTTTGATCCCAGGGAACCACACAATGGAAGGAGAGACCTGACCCTCACAACTTGTCCTCTGTTCACACTCATGATGCAGCACGTGTACCCCTCGGTGCTTTAATCTCAGCCCTCGGGAAGCAGAAACAGACAGATCTCTGAGTTCGAGGGCAGCCGCTTTACTTAGCAAGTTCTAGACCGGTCAGGGCTACATTAAAAAGCAAACGAACAACAAACAAACAAAACCAGGAACTGGCAAGACTCTAAAGAAAGGAGAGGTGAAGCCTGGAGGAACAGAGGCAAGCGCCCAGTGGGGTGGGTGGAGCCTTGAGCGAAGGGACCAGGCATATCCAGGGTGGGTAGACCCGATTTAGTCCAGATGCCCCGCAAGGGTGAAGGGCGTGGTTTATGAAGGTGGAGGAGGAATTAGGCGGAGTCTGTATTTGGATGAGAAAGACGGAGGCTGGGCTTGATGGCTTGGGTAAAGGCCAGACCTAAGAACTGAAATTTGTTCTGGAGCTGGAAAGGGGCCGGAAACATGAGTGTGGAACAAATCCAGAAGCGGAAGGCCTGACAACGTTATATAGCTGGGAGTAGTAGGCAGGTGTGGGCAGGAGTCGTCTCCCCGTGTACTTCCCAATACTTCCCAAGCGAGAGGTCTGAATGTACCCACCAGTGCTTTACCTGGTTCCAACCCCGCCGTGTCCTCTTCTTTCGTTGGCTTAGAAAGTCCTTCGATCTACACGACTGTGATTGGATAGCAGTGGCCACTGATTTCTAAACGACAGGTGGGGCCTAGGTGTTAAACAGCGGGTGTTGAGGCGCAGGCTCTGTAGGTGGCAGACAATCATGGGCAGACCCTGCCTCCCCGGAGAACTGGAAGCTGGAGCTAGCCTGGGCAGACTGGGTCACTGGGGCTCTGCTTCAAAGAAGAAGCAGGGCAGTACCCGGTATGAGTCGTATCTCAGCAAGAGGCTAGCTTCTTTTGCAACCTTTCTCAAGATCCTTGACTATTTTAGGAACACCCATTATTTAACCCTTATAGAAACCCTGGTACTTTAGGTAGCATTATCATATTCTCACATTAGATTACGAACCTGAAATTCAGGGATGAGGTCATTTTGCCTGGAGTCGTATATCTGGCTTAGCAGCAACCTAGGACAACACAGAAGCAGCAATCTGTGCTTCATTCAACACTGAGGCCACTGACAAGATTTCAGATTTCTTCTGGTCGTTATTTAGGTATCAGAGAAATACTGGTTATTTAGAAAGATGTACTTCCGTAACTGCTTCTGTTACTGTGGTACTAGTGACAGAGTCCAGAGCTTTTGCTCGTGCAGGGTAAGCACTTCAGCAGGGAGCTTCACTCTTAGCCTTAAAAAACTTGATTGCTGGCCGGACGGTGGTGGCGCACGCCTTTAACCCTAGCACTCGGGAGGCAGAGGTAG
Organism: Neodon shergylaensis; assembly: GCA_025134845.1. Taxonomy (NCBI): domain Eukaryota; kingdom Metazoa; phylum Chordata; class Mammalia; order Rodentia; family Cricetidae; genus Neodon; species Neodon shergylaensis. Next base: position 8,066 of record JABTXL010021120.1, on the reverse strand, counting down.
GCAGATCTCTGTGAGTTCAAGGCCAGCCTGGTCTACAAGAGCTAGTTCCAGGACAGGCACCAAAAACTACAGAGAAACCCTGTTTCGAAAATCAAACAAACAAACAAACAAAAAAAAAAACTTGATTGCTATTAATCAGTTGTTTAAAAAAAATTGCAGGCATGAAATTTGTAGGCAAATGAATGGAACCAGGAAAAAAAATCATCTTGAGCTAACCCAGGCTTAGAAAGATAAATGTGGTATGAATTCACTTAAATGTGGGAATCAACCATTAAATAAATGATAACCAGCCTACAGTCTGTAGACCCAGAAAGGTTAGGTACAGAGAAAGGAACTAGGAGGAAACATGGATCTCCCTGCGAGGGATTTTAGAATAGGTTTCATGTGGGGATACGTGGGGATTGGAACAGAAGGACAGGTGGGGAGGGGAAACAGGGTTGAGAGGAAATGGGGGAGAGATAGCTGGAATTGGGCATTTAAGGGATGGTATGGAAACCTAGTGCAGTGAAAACACCCTAAAATATAAGGTGATTCTAATGAGGTCTCCTAAAAACAGGGGATATGAAATCCCAGCTGGCCATCTCTTGTCACCAATGGGGGTTCCAGTATTGGGGGTCCTATGGGAATCCCCAAACAATCCAGACTGTTGCTAAAACAACTCACTGAACATGGAGAAATGGAGGTGGTGCTCGCAAGGAGCCTTCACCCCTATATTCTAGTGTCTTCGGCGTGGGAAGGTACTCTGCAGGCTATCAACGCCTTATTCAGTTATCATCAGAGAAGCTTCCTCCTGCAGCTCATGGAGCAGATGCATGACAGAGTCCTTGGAACATACAGCTCTAAAGGGGAGGTCTCTATCAAATCCCTCCTCTCAGAGCTCAGGGAACCCCTTCCTCAGGGGTTCCTCTGTGGAAAGGAGTCAGAGGGGATGGAGGACACCAGGAGAACAAGGCTCTCATTTGAACTCAGAAACTGATGCAGGTAGCATAGGACCTGCATAAGTCTGCCCAGGTATATACTTTCAGCTTAGCATTTTTATGGGACTTCTGAGTGTGTGAACAATGTTTTTTTCTTGTTCGTTTGGTTTTTTGAGTCTGCGTAGCCCTCAGTGTCCCAGAACTTCCTTTGTAGATCAGGCCGGCCTTGAACTAATAGATTCCTCTGCCTCTGCCTCACAGGTGCTAGGATTAAAGGCCATGTGCCACCACAGCCCCAGCTGGGTCTCTGTTTTTTTTTTTTTTTTTTTTTTTTTGAGACAGGGTTTCCCTGTGTAACAGTCCTAGCTGTCCTGGAACTAGCTCTTGTAGATCAGGCTGTCCTCGAACTCACAGGGATTCACCTGCCTCTGCCTCCCAAGTGCTAGGCTTAAAGGCATGCACCACCATCGCCAGGCCAGGGTTTCCGATTCTTGTGCCTGCTCTTGGGGCGTTTTCCTTCTGCTGGGTTGCCTTGTCCAACCTCAGTCTCTTAGAAATTTGTTCTTTTCTAATGAGAGACAGAAAGGAAGTGGATCCACGAGAGGGGAGATGGGGCAAAACTAGGAGTAGAGGAAGGGAAAATTATAATCGGAATTATCCACCCCCTTTACTGAAAAAGAATATATTTTCAATAAAGGGGGGGGGGGGAATTACTATTTATTATTTTTTGTTTCCAGACTGACTCTTGCAATTATGTATTTTAGGTTGGCTTACAATCTCCTCCTCTTCTGGCTTTATGAGATTATAAGGCATAGACGATCTGTACCCAAATATTTGAGACAAGTTCTTTTTTTTCCCCCGAGTGTTTCTGTGTAGCCTTGGAGCCTATCCTGGAACTCACTCTGTAGCCTCAAATTCACAAAGATCTGCCTGTCTCTACCTCCAGAGTGTGCCACCACCGCCCAGAGAGACAAGATCTTATAATCCTCTTGTGCTTTAGCCTCCTGAGAAGCCACAGATGCCTAAGTGACTAGTTCTTAGGGGACAGGGTCCTATAGACCCTAGAGCTGGTTTCAATTTAGAGAATGACCAGGAACTTCTGATCCTCCCTGCTTGTTCCTGAGTGTTACAATTACAGGGATGCACCTCTGGCTTGTGTGATGCTGCAACTGAACCTAGAACCTCTTTCATGCTAGGCAAGCATGCTACCAGCTGGGCCACACTCCCTTCTAAGTGGCTAGTTATACATTTACCATCTTGGAGCATTGTCTATCAAGTCACCTTTTTCATTTTTTGAGACAGGGTTTCTCTGTAGCTTTGGGGCCTGTCCTGGAACTAGTTCTTGTAGACCTGGCTGGCCCTGAACTCACGGTGAGCTGCCTCTCCTGGCATTTAAGGCGTGTACCACAACCGCCCGACTTATCAAGTCACTCTCAGCATTTAGTGGACGAGGCTCCTCACTTTTCTATACTTCTCACTGTTACACACTTTATCAAACAGGACTCTAAACAGTATTGTTTATTCTACCCAAGGATTAAACCCGTGGCAAACGGCCATAAATTGTTTGGCCTCAGTAAACAATGCACTTAAGCAGAATTACACGTCTTTATTGTTCTTAGACTTTACTATCCTTTCTTTTCTCACATGATTAACTAGTATTGTTTTTTAAGGGAAGGGGAACAGACTGGCCACCTACTCCTGAGTGTTGCAATTTAAGTGTGAACCACCACCACACCTGGCTAACTTTGGTTTCTTTAATACTCCATAAAATCAATTATCTCACATAAGTGTTCCCAGGATCTCTCCTGAGCATCTGACTTGGCTCTTTGGCTGATAGGCATCTGAGAACTTCCCTTCATTGAACTCCATACTATACAATCTTGTCTCTAAACCCCAATTCACCTCCATTTTCCAATTCTACACTCAAAAAGACATCAGTAATCACAGGAGGGTAACTTTATATTCAGTACAAATGTTTATTTTTGCAATGAGAACTGCACAAAAAAAAAACCCTTTAGTATATAAGTGAAAAGTCTACGAATTCCCTTCTACAAATGTCTAAAGTATTTTAATACAAGATTCACTGACATAATTATTGGCCAAGCAACCCGTGCATACAGTACATTAGGGGCTTGTACACACCTCTTATTCTTGTATAGGACTAAAACTGTAAGAAGGATTTGAAAATGGTCAGAAATTAAATAGATCCCAGTTCTAATTACAACCCAGTTAGAGGAACACCTATCAGGAAGGTGTGGAGGTCATGTAAAACTTGAGCAAGAACGTACAGATAAATCATTTCCCCCAGCTCAAAAGTGGGGCCCAGCATGGGGAAATCATCTCAATGAGAGAAAACATGAGTGGGATGTGGTAGAAACCTCAGAGGACCAGAACACCATTGTTCCTGCACAGTAGTATATGAAACGCTTGGAGGGAGACAGGACCTTAAGGATAGGGAGGTGAACACTGGCTAAGTACCCTATCTGTGCCCTACACTGAGGTTTGGCCTTTCTGGTTGAGGGGTCCAAGGTATGGATTAACAGTGCTAGAAACATTTCAACTTGTCTCTGCATACATATATTTATCTTACATCTTAGGGACTGTTCAAGGGTGCCACCCATGCCTTGTAGCTGGGGCATGTGTGAACAGGTGAGCACAAGGCAGCAAAGCCATCTGGAGGCTTTCTCAGCAGAAATGTGTTGATATGTGGGGATACAGAGATCCTATTTGGAGGGAATGTACACTTACCTAAGAGTATCTGGTTAACCCTGAGCTTAAATCAAATTAGAAGTTAGGTAGAGGCAAGCATGGTGGGAAAAGTGGCCCAGATCCTTGCGTGAAGAGGGGACCGGGATGGAGAAGGGCCCTCAGTCAGAGTGTAGTCTGGATATTGGCCAAGGTATCACTGAAGCCCATCACCACCTAGTTCAGGTATTGGCAGGGTTTCTGGCTCCCTGTTACAGCTTCAGTTTGTGGGGAAACCGAGCCCAAGCAACTCCTGCCCAGGAAAGGAAGGACCTGCCAGTGGAGAGGGGCTCAGTGCTCACTGTTGGTAAATCTTATGCAAAGGTACCTGGGCCTAGCCTAGCAAACTAGAAAACCTAGTTGGTTCACAAAGAAATGTCAGGGAGACACCAGCATTAAAAAAGAGAGATGTGTTTATTCCATGATCAGTACAGACCAAATGCATATTCACCATATGAAAGTCAAGCCAGTCAGTGACTCCAGAGTTTGGCCAACACCGAGGCACCAGCACTGTGGTGTAGAGTGGGTTCTCATGGCACATGTAACCTCACCAGGGGCTCCAATTTAAAAAAAAAAGGGGGGGGGGTGCAGCCCACTGGTCTAACCAGGTGCTAGATGGGGAGCTTCTGCCTCAGTCTGCAGCCCCCCGTGCCTGGGGCCCACCTCATCCCCAGGCTCTCCCTTTCTTGGTAAAAACAAACAGATTTGACATAAAAAAAAAAAAAAACAAAAAACAAAAACAAAGAAGTCAACAAATAGAGGGAGAGGAAAAAAACTGCAGCTTTCTGGTTTTATAATTAAAAATAAGACTAATAAAGTTTGAAACTTAATACAAGCAGGATTTTGTTTTGTGTGGGTTTTTTGTGAAGTTTTTTGTTTCTGTTTTTTTGTTGTTGTTGTTGCTTTTTTTAAACACCAGTTTGGTGGAGTCACCAACAAACTTCAAACAAAGATATGCCAACTATGTTCACTATACAGTACAGCCACGGTCAAACACTACCCACAGCGCGGTGGGAGCCGCCACTCAATGAGGAGACGATCACACCATTTTGGAGATAAGCAGTGCCACTGTGTCTGAAGGAGAAGAAAGAATTAAAAATAAAATAGAATTCAACAAAAAAAATATATATATATAGGAAAAAAAAAAACAAAAAATCAGAAACACAGGTGGGAAGGAACTGACTTTGGTTGGTGGCCTTACTCCCCAGGTGAGGTCTGTCCATATATGTGAACAGTCACCTCTATCTGAATTGCCATGGACACACACACACTTCCATGACACTATTCCCTTTTGCACAAGCGAACACTTATTATAGAGAGCGACTCTCAATTAAAGGCTTGTGGGGGGAGGGGAGAGGGTCTGTTCAAGGCAAAGTCAGTGCCAGCAAGGGGGTGGGCCAGTGCCTTGCCGTTCCAGTCCACACAGGCTTGCCCTGGCCTCCTGGGAGTGGGTAGCGATGGCTGGGGTGTGAAAGACTCCCAACGGATAGGACGTCACGAACGTCATGTTCTCAGGGACAGAAAACCAGTCATGGTGGCGGCAGCAACAATGTCCTGTGTATACTGTGTGGACATTTGGCGCAGAGAAGGGCCTCTGCCCCGCAAGCGGGGACGCAGGCCTTGGGTCCAGCCGGCACTTGACTCATATTGAGGCGTGCTCTGAACTGACGTCCTCTGAGGGGTGGCATGTGGTAGGACGTCTGTCCGACTGGCTGTAAGGCAGATGGGCTCTGTGATCCTCAGCTGCCCGTCAGGCCTGCCCCGGGCATAGCATGCAGGAGAGCCAGGCCCAGAGACACCTCTGGCCGCTGCTACTGCTTCCACTGCTGCCCCTAACACTATAGAGAGTCAGTATTTTTGCCAGAAAAAGGCAGAAGTCACCTAGGTGCTCTCAGAAAAGATTTTCTTCAAATATTGACAAAAGATCACTCTGGAAATTCATGTCAATTGTAGCTGCCATCTGGAGGGGAAGAAGGAGGTAGAAGTGAGTTTGGGGTGCACTGTTCCACCAGGTGCTGTTCCCTCATACCCACCCTGGTCCTTCCAACCCCTGTTTCAAACCCAGGTGCCAGTGAACTCAGGAGACCAGCCAGGTATACTACAACCGGCCTGGGCTCACTGCCTATCCTTCCCTCCCTAGGTCCTATGACAACCTTTATCCCAGGATCTTCAAGGTGGACTCCTGCCCAAAGTTCCCACCAGGTTCCCCTACTCACTGCCTCCCTGCGCCTCCGCTCCTGCTCTCGTTTTCGAGCCAATTCCCTCTGCTGGTCCAGCATAGACTGGGGCTGAGAACTCTGGGCTTGGGGGGGGGCGGCGGCGGCCACAGCAGCTGCCTGCTGCTGCTGCTGCTGTTGCTCCTGTCTCTGCTGCTGCTGCTGCTCCTGGCGGCGTCGTGCCTCCTCATGGGCTCGACGTGCCTGTTCCAGCGCATCTTCATCCTCTCGGCTCCTGGGCAGAGCGGGGCCCCAGGTCAGCCTGGAGCCCAGTATGGCCCTGGAAGCCCCAGTGCCCTGCATGGACCCCAGCCCACCTCATACGCTCCTGCCTCAGCCGCTCCTTCTCCTTCTCCGCATGCTCAGCCTGAGCCTTCAGGGCCTTTTCCCGCTCCTCCTTCTCTCGAGCAGCACGACGGAAATGCTCGAAGCTGTCACTTGAGGACTTGGCTGTGGAGGATGGGGTGGTTGGATGCTTCTGTACCAGACTGGCCCAGGAGCCCATGTTCTTGATTTTCAGGTCCTATAGAGGCAGAGATCAGGTGCCAGGTAAGGACCTGTTGCACAGGATATGACAGGAAGCTTATGCCCACCAAAATTATTTCAATGAGATGAGTACCTCAGAGTACTACTATGCTTACCTTTTTGGGTGCCACTGGTGTTTTTGGCTCCTGTTTCTGTTTGTCTTTGTCAGGGGCCCCTGGTGGGGGTGCAGTCTGCTCTGGGGGCCGGATCACAGGCCTCCCCACATCTACAGGTTTCATCTCAGGCCCTAGAATTTACAAAAGATATGTGGGTCTGGGCCACCTGAAAGGTGTGGCTCATGGCATATAGGTCATCACCAACATGGGTCTGGGGCCCAAGTCCCATGTGCAGGCAGGGAGGACACTCACGCTGGGGCAGGTGGCCTGGGGCCTTGATGCTCTCTGGGTGCTTGGGGGGCTCTGGTCGCAGTGAGGTGCTGAAAGGCTCGCTGCGGATGATTGGTGAATGAATCTTCTCCTCTTTTACTACCACCAGGGGCTGGGGCTGGACGACTGAGGGTGGGCGCAGCTCCTGGGACAGCATAGGCACGGCAGCCGGTGAGGCAGGTGGGCATCCCTGGCCTCGGCCCATGACTGGCCCTGGGGGCTGTGGCTCAGCTCTGCCCTTTACCTGCTTCTTAGGCTGGACACTTTGCTGGGGTGGAGACTGATGAGTCAGGCTCTGGAACTGTGGCATCTGAGGGGAATGTATCATAAGCGGAGAGGGGGCTTCACGAAGGTGACCTAGGAAACAAGACAAGAACTGTGTTGGGGCTAGTATACGGGCCATTAGCCCTGAGTCACTTGTGCCTTGAGAAGACAGTAATGAAAGAAAGGCCAGGCTATTCATAGTCTATCACATGGCCCAAACAAGCTTGGAGACTCTACAGTATCTATTATACCTGATAAGAACATTATACCTGGTAAGAACATGACCACCCTACCTTGAGGGAATGAGGATCCCTAGTCCCAAAATGTGGAGTCTGTTTATGCCCTAAGTTGGATGCCCAAAAACTTTTCTGTAGTCCTAAGGTGCTAAGTCCCAAGGTTTGATTCTTCTGCACCTCAGCATTACCCAGGAAGCTTCGTTAAACACATAACCCAACACATTAGATATCATGTGGCATCTGTATGCCAGAGCTTTTTAAAAGCCCCCAGAAGGCTCTAATGTTAACCTGGGCTATACAAGGGAGATAAACAAATTCTAAAGACTCAACCAGATAATCCACTTTGGCCCCTATAGTATGTGTGGCTGCAGAGGAAACGGAGCCCAGGCCCTGGGGTGAAGGTGGTCTTCCCCCAATGCTGTTTCCAAGCTCACCCTACAGAATGTAGAAAAACTTGGGACTGACCTCTCTACCTGGGCAAAGCAAGTACAACAGGTCCCAGAGCTCACAGTCAGTCTACTACTCACATTTAAGCAACAGGTGTAAGGTGGCCACCTAAATACCTGGCACAGGTTAGGAGTGCTAGGGAGCTCTATGCTAGCAAAGGAAATTCAGAACATGTAGTTCTGACACTCAGCTGTACCAATGAGGAAACTGAGCTAGTTTAGTGAGCCAGAGTCTGGGAACTGGAGAAGCTGATTCTCAGCCATTCCCACATACTTGCTCTCCACTGTTATAACCCAGCTAGCTACAGCCCAGACTAGTCTTCCTGTTATA
>JABTXL010021119.1:0-29653 GCA_025134845.1 Neodon shergylaensis | reverse complement strand
AGTCTTCCTGTTATAACCCAGCTAGCTACAGCCCAGACTAGTCTTCCAGGTTCCACTTCTAAGCTACTAAGCACAGGAATCCTTAGATGCTCCGGTATCTCACCCTCTCTCCTCCAGTCTAAGGTGTCCAATTTGGCAGACCTAACGCAGACCATAATATCACCTATGTGGCAGACTCTTGGCTACACTGTTGTGCTAGCACCAAAGTCTAGTAGGGTGAGTTTTCAGATTGCCAGAACTCCCTTGGAAGCTAGCACCCTGGCTCCACTTGTCCGTACTTCACCTGTGGCAGTGTTGTCAAGAACACTTAGTGAGGCTGACCTGGACTACCGAAGGCTTTGGTCTAGGGTTTTGTTGGTGGCTTTGGAGAGCTGGCCGAGCAGTTCAGGGATGGTGTTGGGAAATTGGCTGGGTATCCAACTGAATGTTTCTGACAATTCGGTTTTTATCCCAGAGCTGTCCGCTAGGTTCCAAGCCATATGGTTCCTTATGTGCCTAGGTTACAGGAACATGGGTGCGGCCCTGAGGACGCTAAGAGAAAGTGGACGGAGGCTGTCCTGTGCAGAACTGGCCGACTCTTCTGCCACCTGTTCATCAGCTTCCTTGCACAGGGTAGTAACAGCATAGCTGCATGCGTGGCCATGTCCAACTCTACTTTTCCCAGAGAGAACCAACAGCTGCTCCCAGCTCAGGGCATGGAGTAATTCACTTGCCACCTGGCAGCTTGTGTTGAGTCTAGGAGAGGTCACAATCCTGCTTTGCTGCTCAATTTAGCTCAACCCTAAGACAGACCACATTGTAAATGTATAGTGCCTTGTGAGTCCAGGTACGCCATTCTATAGCTCAAACTTTACTGGAACCTTTTCCAACCAGAGATGGCCAGGGCATTTTGGTTACCAGCATTTGAAAGTCAAGTGTCCCGAGAATGAGAAGCCCTGAGGTGGTGGCCCACACACTCGCACTCAGGAGGCAGACAGGCAGATAGATCTGTGTGAGTTCAAGGCCAGTCTGGTCTACAGATCAAGTTCCAAGATAGCCAAGCCAGGGCTCCACAGAGAAACTGTCTTTAAAAAGCAAACAAACAAACAAAAAAGAAGGGTGAAAGGTATGGCCTAAGCAACACTGTTGAAGAATGGGAAGTTTGTACTAGGCCGGAGAGAGGCATGGTTCCTGAGTCCCAGCCATATTCACCAACATGGGCCATGCAATGCCACCTGGGTCTTCAGGGCTCAGAAAAGAGCCTGATTCCCAGCCTGTTCATCAAATTAGCTTCTTCCCACCTCATGGTCATCTCTAAGAAACCTATCCTAACCTTAAATGGGTAGATCCTGGCTTCCACTTAGTAGGAGTAAGGTCAAGAAAGGTCTTTGGGCTATCTCTGCTTGTGAGCAAGACAACCTGATAAACACAAAGCAGGGACAGTGATATTCCCAACTACACAGTGCTACAAAGTTTGGCTCTGAAGCCAGAAACACCACATTGCTAGAATAAATTACCAGGCCCACCTCCAGACTCCGAGTACAAAAATAGGCCACTTACCAGCTGAGTAGGGGTCTGACTTGTGGTGCCGGGGGGAAGGGTGATGCTGGATGACTTGCTGGGGCTTAGCAGGCTGTGTTGGAGGTGGCTGCTGGCCTGGGGGTGGGTGAGTAGGCTGCTGGCCTGGGGGTGGCGGGGGTTGCTGGATGTGAGCAGAAAAGGGCATGGATGGCAAGTGAACTGGCCGTGGTGGGGGCTGGTGCTGTTGCTGGGGTGGTGGTTGGGGCTGGGGTGGTGGGGGTGGTGGAGGCTGTTGCTGGAGCTGCTGCTGCTGAACAGAAGGGTGGGGTGGGGGCGGCAAAGGCGGTGGGGGTTGGGACTGCACCTTCACAGAAGGGAGTAGTGGTGTGGGGGGCTGCACCTTCTGCAGCTGCTGTAGGTATAACTGCATCTGCATTGAGGTGAGGGGTGGGGCAGGTGGCTCTTCATCTTCCAGCAGCACTTGTGGGGGCTGAGCCATAGGTGGCTGTGGGAGTAGGGAGGGCTGGGCCAGGGCAGGGGATACAGCTGGGGGTCGGGTAGGCTTTGGGGGCAGAGCAGCAGCTCGGTTGCTAGGCCGAGATGGTTGCTGGGGCAGCGCATTGTGCAAAGCTGGAATGACAAAAAATATGGAAGTGAGGCCTTAGTTACCTATCTAATTCTGGACTGTCTTTTCTGCTCTGTCCCGACCTTGTTTAGACTATGGTGACCTCTTTCTGGTTTTCCTCCAATTTTCCTAAGCTTCCAAAGACCAATTGGAGTAGGCTCCTTGCAGTCATCCTGTCCTATATTTTGTGTCCCTGACCTTTCCTCTAGTTCCCTGCACAGACCTTCAAGCTTCACTGTAGGTCTTTGATACCTATTCACAGACGTTTACCAGTATGCCAACATGTTGAGCAAATTTCTCCACCCCATCCATGTTCTACAGTAAACTATTGAGAACGAATGTCTCCTCCATGCCCTAAACCAAGAGCTGCAGACAAGTCCAATCTTTTCTAACATAATGCCTGGACCCCATAACTACAATCTTCTGACATGCCAGTCAGGTCCCAGAGAAGCAACTGACTTGATTGTTGATGCTAACAGGGAGCCTAGAATACCTGATAATGATGTGGTAGAACCAAGGTGGCAAAGGGAGTGATGGCCATGGCTCACCTGGAGGAGAAACTACGGTATGTTGGTTGAGATGGGGTGGAGTGCTGTGCTCAGGCGGCTGGGGCAGATGAGGTGGCAGCTCCGGCTGCGGCAGGTGCAAGATGGGCTGGGTGAAGTGGCCAATAGGGTCAAACACACTGCCTGGTAGCTGTGGTTCCAGGACGGGTACCTGGGCAGTGATGAAGGGTGGGGGCGAGGACTTCATCGCTGGGGCAGTCTGCTGTGGCATGGAGGGCGGCGGAGGTGGGGGTGGGGGTTGCTGTTGCTGCTGAGGAGGTGGGGGTGGAGGAGGCTGCTGGGGAGGCGGGGGTGGCTGCTGGGGCACAGGAGCTGGGGCTGTCTGCATCTGTGGATGGTGATGGTGATGATGCTGTAGGCACACAAAAAGATACACAGGTTGATGTCAGACATGAGAAAATAGTCGGGGTCAGATCCACAGCATCCTTTCAGCTGAGAGGGTCATCTAACACCTAAGGAGGAAACACCCCTGAAGCACATACCTTTTTTTGGTCCCTCCCAGGGTGTCCCTTCTTTTTTGACTTGGGTGCCATCTCTGCAGAGAGAAGACAAGGTAGTGAGACTCTGGGGAAGTAATCATGGATTGGCCTTGGATAGAGAAGAGGACAAGAATACAGGACACTCAGGACAAGGCTGGATTGCATTGGGCCATCAGGGTGGATGTGTCACCTATCCACCTCTTCTGTGGTTTTCCCAAGGAACTATGCCTGGAAAAGGCCTCAGTAAGCTCTAGACCACAGGCACCAGAAATAGCCAAGGCCCTGGCTATGTCAGAATCTGAATTATAGAGATCTTACCTTACACTTCCCCATTTCATGAATTAGACCTTGGGCAGTAGTGTCAGCACACTCTAGACTATGTATAACCTGCTATGTTTTGCAATGAGTCGGGATGTTTGCAATAACCCATGTATTGGACAGTTGAGAACAACACTCCAAAAAGCGAGGACAACCATTCAGGGCCACACAGCTGAAACAACAATTTAGGAACTCTTGTAGATGGTTTACTGAGGTCTTTTGCCTCAGAGTGTTCAAGCGGGACCTGAGAAAGATCAGTGATACTGGCATAGGGCATGACCTGATCAGAGCCACAGGGTGGGCAAAAAAATTTCTGTAGAGTGAGAACACAGAAAGTTTCACCTTTTGGGAATAAGGAAGCAGGATGGCCTCCGCAGAACGACCATGAACAAACAGGGTAGGTGCTCGCTGCCAAACAGATGGCATTGACCCCCTTTCTCTGATTATCAGTCATGTCCCTTCTCTGGAACAGTTAATGTGCCCAGGCTCTTCAAGAGGCTGAAGATCTGGTGCTTCAGGTATGTGAATGTGTCTGTCTTTGTGGAGGCTTGTTAAAAATCTAGGTGCATACCTCTGTCACTACCTTAGACTTTGTAATAAGAAACGTTTACCAGCAGAATACTCCAGGAGAGGGATTAACACCTTGGCCAGTGCTTCTGGGCTAGCAAACAATACAATTATACCAGGTCAGAGTCTGGGTTCATAGTACAGAGCTTTTCAGATTCTGTCATGAAAGAATGATTTGTTTCTTTGCTATGGCTTACCCCAAACACCTTGTCAGAGCACCAGTTCTTACTGCTGGCGTCGAGGTTACCTCTCTGTTCATAGCTGTGTCGAGCTACTGTGCAGGGCATGGCCCCTGCTGCGTAGCATGTTACCAGCAGGAGTTAAGATGGGACCTTATGCCCAAGTTTGCCACTCCATGCAGGATTGACAAGACACAGAAAGACCCTAGCAGCCAAAACTATGTCTTCATACAAATGGCAAAGGGCAGCAAGTAAGGACACCTAGCACAAGGAAACCCCTATCTTGATGCCAGGAAGCAGGGCTCTCCTTGGGTCAGAAGAAGAAACTTGGTAAGAAACTCTTACAGGGAAGAGATTTTAAAGGGGGTTGCTGGGAAGATTTATAGAATCAGGACATTTGGTTGCTTTGAGTATGGAAGCAGAGAAGGTTGAACACCTCACTCAGAAGGATTTGTATGGCAGGGGACACAGCTGATAACTCAGTAGTGGGGGGGGTTGGGACAGTCAGTGAGTGGACAGGCTCCTCTATTAGCACTTCCAGTGTAAAAAGGTGGAGTGGGCAGGGGAAGAGAAAGGGACTTGGCTGGAAGGTTGTTCAAAACAAAAGCGAGTACACTCTTGAGGGGATCTCAGCATAGAGAAGCTAGTCAATAAAGCTGAACCACTGTGTCAAGTGTGACCTGGGAAAGCACTAGAGGTGCTACCCAGATGCTGAACTGAATGTGAGCTATTTAGGAAGGAGAGAGGCTCTGCCTGTTGTCTGGTAACATTGAATAAAGCATTGTTTGCCCACTTACACTAAAGGGACAATGGCTCCAACCCCTCACCACATGCCTCATATTATGAACAGAGGTCCACAAGACCAGGCTTAGGAGCAAGAGCGGTTGGATACACGGGTTCTAGGAAGCATGTCAGTTGCATTGGAAAGGTCACAGGAATATTCTGGAGCTCATCTTCAGACTGGAAGAGAAGGTACAAGGCAGCCCCTCCTCCCCCGAGCCTAGGCGGAACTAGAGAAGTGGCATATTGTGAGGCTCCCGTGAAGCTCCTGGGGCCCAATGCTTGTGTTGGGTTGCCAGTAAGAAGACAAGACAGTAAGCATACAGCTTATGACACACCAGCCCCAGACACCCACACACAAAACTCTCTAGAAGGAGTTACATGGAGATGGCCTCAAATACTATGTGATCTTTATTCCATAACAATCTTAAACTCCAACACAAATTCCATCTTTACATTAGGATGGCATAGTACAAAGTAAAATGATCTTGTAAAATCTGATTTCAAACACTGATTTCTTCTACCCCAGCCCAGCCCCACTTGAATAAAGGAGACAAAGGTTTAAGGGCAGGGCAAGGGCAATATGGGCAGAGAAGAGCCCTCTACTGTCCTGGATGGCTCCCATCAGGACCCCACAGCCAGTTGGTACGCTAAGGCCCTCCCAATGCCCAGGAACAGAAAACTAGGAACAAAGAAAAGTAGGTGGGAAGCTGTCCTTTCTGGCTGCTGTGTACCCAGGTCACCAAGTATAATTGATAGTCTAAAGATCTTTCAAGTTCAACAGGTCCTGAGTGTTCCTGTCACACATAAGGCCCACATAGCCAGGGATATTCTGGACAGTAAAGAATATAAAGGACAAATTGCCCTGTGTATAGAGGGTGTGGGGAAGGGCAGGGGCAGCACATAGCCAAAATACTGTGGGAATGTAGGCTATCATTTGGTCCAAGACAGCAAAATCTTCCCAGAAAGATAATGCCAACAGCTTCCCAACTGTCCTGTGGGAATCTCTGGGCAAGAAGCCTCCACACACCGCCCCCCATCCCAGTCAAGCCAAGTTCACTGGGAACACGTCACGCACAGGCCAAAGGGCAGCTCAAAATAGTCTGTTTGGCAAAAGAAGCTAACTTGAAGCTAGACAGAGAGGACTTGGAATGGCCTATGAACTCAGCAGTATCACTGAGGAGCCATTGGATGTTCTAGGGAGCCTGAGACCCAAAGGCCATATCAGGTATAGGGCAGCAAGCAACCCAAGGATTCTGGAACCTGGGAAAGGGCATAGCACCACCTCAGCCTGCTTTAAGCCCTAGGAGAAGGCAGGCTCCAATGTTGTCAGTCTTCTCAGAAGTATGTAAAAGCACATTTTAAAAGAGAAAAGGACAGAAAGAACCTGCTAAAATGCAGATGCAATTCCTTGGGGGTACCTTTTAATATTGGACAGTTTTTTGCTAAGATGCGAGATTTGTGAGTAAAAAATGGTCAGGGCCAATACTTGTTTTTTAAGGAGGACACCCCTCCGCAAAAAAAAAAAAAAAAAATCAGCCTACTTTGGTTTGTCTCTGTAAAGATTTGGATGATGTGGCCAATTCTTTCCTGCTCTAACTCCAATAATGCTGTCATTATAGGAAGATGAAGATGGTGTTGGATAATGACATGGGTGACAACAGAACTTGGAGAAGCACTGCAGGCAGCTCACAAGTAGCCGTGATATCCTTCTTGCCCACTTCCCAGAGCCTGACTGGGCTTGGAAGTGGGGCCTGATGGTATTTTTCTTAGGTGACTTGAGGAGAAAAGACCAAAGAACTTGGGGAAATGCCCACCAGACCACTTAACTTTTAGTGCTCTATGGAAACAATGGAGACTTCAGGAGGCAATGGGTAAACTAAAGCTGGTCACAGTCTCCACCTCAACAAGTCAGCCAGAGTGGACCTAAATAGCCTTTGGGAAACCAGCTGGCCTCTAAAGACCCCACATAGGTCAAGATGTTCATCCTCAGGGTGAATTATATCTTTCCTGGGCTAAAGTCACTGCAAGGTTTGGAGTCTCAGAAAAAAAAAAGAGGGAAGGGATGAAGAGAGAAAACACACTGCAATCAGGCTTCACACACAGAGCAGCACCACACGTATGCATAGAGGGGGATTATTATCACCCTCAAGGAGATGCCACCCACCCAGAGGACCCCAGATGACCAGGGAAGCTGGGCTGGACAGCCAGTCAGTCTTTGTACAGAGAGGCCCAGGCAGCAGGCCAGGCAGGCAGCCTTCCTGAAGGTGAGACTATGTGTATGCTGCTGAACATGACTAATCCACCCCAGGGGACAGGCCCAGGGCTCTGAGCAATTCCATAACTTGATGGAGTTCTGTCCCTTTCACTGAAGAAAATGGACTTAAGCTATAGCTCGCTGGGAAGGAATCTGGAACTGAAGACCGTTTTATTAAGAGTCCGTGTCCAATGATTAGGCAGGACCTACGTAGAGGGAGAAAGAAACCAGTGTGAGAGAATGGTGTGGAATGTACCGTTCAAGTTACAAGAACAAGAATTGCAGACTGAGCCAGCTTCTGTGCCCTAGTGACTGAAAGGGCACAGGAGAACCTTATTAGAAACCAAGAGTCCCATCCCTGCCTGGCCTGCTTCAGCAGGGATGGATAAATCTGCATACACAAAGGCCATAGTATATGTAGAAGTCTCTAAAATTGCCTGAAGCCTGTCTGCACTTCTCAACAGAACAACTGTTTCTCTTAATGAGTTCCATATGTGCCCTGCCTGAGTGCACTGGTATTTTCTTTACTCCTAATGTCCCATTAGAATGTGAGAGGTGTCCCTGAGTTGTCTCTTACCAGCCAGGTATATCAAAATCACCAAGCGTCAGCTAACCAACCTTTCCACATAGTGTGATTAGGGAAGAAAAGGTCCCAACAAAGGAGGGAGCACTGCATTATAACATTTCCCACTGAAGAAGGCAAAGAGCAAAGTCATCTCTTCTACCACCATATCCACAAAACAAAAGCAGAAACTATAAAGAGGAACTGGTGACATAACAATTGTTGAGGGGACGGGAGAGGCCAGAGAAAAGGCCTTGTCTTTTCCATCCCTTTTCAGGACATCCAATATGGCTTCTGCTCCAGAGAGGGGCCTGGACTGGTTCCCACACGTAGCAGAGTGGCGCCTCTGCTGAAATTATAGATGTAACAATCCCTAGTCCCAGAACATGCCTGGGAAAAACCCGCCCACTCAGCCTCTTACTGTAGGCCACATTCCACAAGGCTGGTCCTCACCCCGGGAAGCCCCAATCCCTCCAAACTATAACTCCTGGACTTCTAGATGTGCCACCTGGCTCTGCACAATTCCCAATTTTGAGGGTCCTTACCCCTTTCTGAAGCAACTGCCACATTCTGGCAGCAGGATCAACATATCCCTGAAACAGGACTGGAAGGAGTCCCTCAAAGATCCTGGGACCAGGGAGCTGAGGCTGGCTTCCTGATTAAAGCCCCAAGAGTGTCTCATGGCCTCTGTCTGCACTTCCCAGCTCCAGCCTTTCCAAAACACCATGCATTCCTCTTTACCCTGGAGCTATTAAGGAACACCCACTTGCTCCAATCCTGGGAAAAGGAAATAAGACTAAAATAGCTGGACTGTACTCTTGCATGAAAAATCCACAGTCCCAGAGCCTTTTCACTATTCCTATCCAAATCCATTCCACCCCAGGCAGCTGAGGTGCAGTCCGGAGGTGGCACCAAAGAGGGTGTGTATGTGTGTGCATACACACACACACATATACATACTATGTAGCCACCCAAGCCCATAAACACCCGTGGAAGATATGTGAGAAGAACCAGGTATCAGCAATAGAGAACTGAAAAAGAATCTTAGGACATCCCTTACCCCACATGACAGCTGATCTGATCCTATGCTGGTGATTGCATGGCCACAGCTGGGAGAGTAATGGAAAAGGGAGAGCCACAGTGTCTTGTTCCGGCTTGCCCAGCCTAGGTCTGAAGACTTCCTAGAAGTTGGGAGGGAGGGAGGTGGCAACTGGGCCTTATTCTGCTTGTTCTAACACTGAACCCCTGAGCAGTTCCAGACTCAAGATAGAATCAAAGCTCAATAAAAACATAACAAAAAAAAAAAAAAACCAACAACAAACAGCTGGGCTCAAGGACGTGTCAAGATGGTCACTGGTGCTGCTACAGAACATAAGGGCATACATGGTGGCTGAAATTCGTCTAGCAAAGCATCCCACCCACTCATCTGCAGAGTGGTCTGACCCTGTATACCTTGTAATGGTAGAAAGGTTCCCCTACTGAATAATTCTCTTCAGTTTCTCTACATGATTCATGTCAGTGAGCCATGCCTGTAGAACTGACCCTTAGTGTTGTGTGACAAAAATAGGCCCTTTGAGAAATTTTAGCTTAAATTTAAATAGAAACATGAAGAACAAGGAAGACATAAACTAAGCCCAAAAGACCAAAGGAAAACACTTTCAGTGTCTATTCCACCTCTGCCCTACTCTCCTGTCAAGGTAGAATTACCAGTAACTTGTTAGAGAAGTTGGAGCTGCTGGGCTTCCTAGACCCATGAATCAGTTGCTAGAAGATCTGCCCATCCTGTATTCCACATCCCACAAAGTGCAGTGTCTGTGCGGCATGAGGAAACAAAAGCTTTGTTTCACTGGTGTGACATTTACTGGTACTGGTATGTGCATGTGTCCATTTGTGTGTTTGTATGTCCTATCTGGGGATCTGTAACAAAAACTCAGCAGGTCCTTCCTAAGTAGTAGTATCAACAACCCCACAACATAGCACTCTGCACACAGCAGGAAATAAAAATCTACTGCTCCACTGGCAATACCAGTGGCCTAAATGAAGACAAAAGAGAGCTAGTAAGCAAAACAAAAGTGGGAAGGGCATCATCTGCAAAGAGGGAGGTGCTTAGCCCAGGCAGCCAAACAAATGGTAAGTATTAGACGGCCACAGCCTAAAGTCTGCCGGTTAATAGCTCCATCACTTTAAATCTCACTCTCCTTCCCGCCAGGACAGCTGTTCCCAGGACTCTCGGATTACTTGTTGCACAAGCTTTCTACTTAAGGAAGGAGGCGGGCTGAAAAAAAAAATCTTCTCTCTGTAACAGTAGCAGAAAGCTGCTGGAAATGTCTTCATGGCAGCCATCAGGAAAGACAGGAGCACAGCACTTGTGTGGGACCATAGGAGGACTTCTATCTAAAGATGAGGGCTATGGAGAGAGTAGCTCAAACATTTGTTTGTGTGAGGGGTCAGAGTTCCCTAATATCCCAAAGATAAGCCAAGCTATTCAGCATGTCAGGATCAGTCTCTGTGATTGCCTTTTGATTACTTAGATTCTTAGAAAAGGCTGCAAAATCTTAGGAGGAATGATCTAGAAAATACAGGAAGCACAAAAAATCCAGAGGAAAGGCAAATCTGAAGCTTGGCTGGCAATGAAAGTGAAAAGTCAGTGGCCACCAAGAATGCTAATGGAGCCCCAAGAATACATTCATTCACCCCATTCACCCTACTGAAGGCAGTGGCCTCAGTTCAAGCCGAAAGTGGCTCAGAGCCAGCGCTTCCCAGCAGGCTAGGGTGCAGCTCCCCCTGCTGGTTCACAAGGAAGCAAGGCCAGTGTTTAGGTTAGAATGAAAACGGGAAATAATAATTGGGGAGAGGCTCTGAGGTCAGTCACTTTGCATGTGGTAACTTCTGCAGTCTGAGTTGAACAAATGCAGAACAACCAATGTAATGGATTACATTTCCTCACTGCAAATTAAAAACAAGGCAGAACAGAAAACTGTCCCTGGAAAGGTCCCAGTCTACTCCATGACCCTTAACTCCCAATTTCTTTGGGCAGAGGTGGACCTGGGCAAATAACTTAGAGCAACAGAGTTCATTCCTAGCTGCTGTAAGGGAGTGTTGACCGTCCTTGACACAATCAGGTCATTATTCCACAAGTGAGGGATCCATGGAATACTGACTGACAAGAGCCGTTTAGCCCACAGACCCACTTCCCACTATAAACCTCACACACACACCAGCACATTAAGACCCTAGGGCTGGTTCCGAGGGGGACTGTAATTTATCTCTGCTCAGCTGATGGAACCTGACCTGCCTAGAGGTAACCCCACTCACACAAGCCATGTGTCAGGCAACTCAGGTATACACCATGCCTTTCCCCCTTTTCCCCCTATCTTTCCCTTGAAGCCTATGTGAGCACCTGCTCCTCTGGGAACAATGAAGAAAAAGTGTACATCTGGGAAAACAACCTGTTCCCATCATTACCACCTGCTCCTACCTCCAGCTCTGCAGCTGCTGCTCAGAAAGAACACAGGAACTGAACACTCTTGTATAGGCCCAAAGTACACAAGAAAGGGCCAGGAGAAGAGCAAGACATACATGTTCTAGTGCACAGATAGAGCAGAGCTGGGAAGGAACAGCCAACACAAAACAGCATTGAGCACACTGTAGAAAAGAAAATGGCAATTCCCAGGGTTTAGAGCCCAGGGCTCAAAGCTGACTGATCATGCAGACTGCCAGATGCAGGTGACTTGACTCTACTCTCTGCTACGATGTGGCCAAAATTGCTTCCATGCCAACTATGATGCCAGAATATTGAAAGGGAATAGGAGCATTCCACACCAAGGTTGATTGGGACCCTAACACCTACAGTCCTCAGGTCTGCCCTCTACCCTCATGGAAAGAAGAAATTGCTGCTATACAGGGTGTCTTGCTAACCCTGCAGTGAGAATATGGTGAATGGGTAGCCAGCAGGGCCCAGGCAGTTCTCAGAGACCACCAACTCTGAGCTCTTGAACAACCTGGACAAAGGACTACTATGAGGGACGAGTGTGGGGTAGTTTGATAACATATTTAAACAGGAGTCAACTAACCTGTTTCAGAGTCTTCGCTGTCAGAGGAGCTGGATTCGCTGGTGCTCTCCGACTCAGAAGATGAGAAGCCCTTCATCTTGGAAGAACCAGCAATCACATCAACTTTTTCAGCTGTAACCCAAATAATAGACCTGTATCAGAAAGGATACCCGCCCAGGCAGCTGCTGCTAGCCACAGCACACTCCCACTGTCCAGAGGAAGGATCAGTGGGAAGCACGTTCCCCATAGGCTTATAGACTGCTCCTGACAGCTTCTACCAGTACAGACCCCGAGAGCCACACACTGTTCTCACTGGTAGCCTACTACGCACTAGCTAAAACAAAGCTTGTGCTGTAATTTCAATCAATCTCTCATAATACCCTCTGAATGGTTTCTCATGGATTCAGAAGACCAAGCAGAGCAGTAATTTCTTCATACAATATACTACTAGCCTTGGGTAAATAGGCATTCTTCATAGAGGATATTATGTCCAATGCACAGCAAAACATGCAAAGAGCTCAAGGGTTCTCCTAGCCTTCCTGATTAGTTTTATGAGTGAAGTCCAAATAATGTCACTAAACAGCAGATCCAGAGCAAAGTTCTAAGGACTAAGAAAGCCGTATAAAAATACTTTGACAGATATCCCAAGCTAAAACCTCTAGCACTAAGAGGGAAAGGCATATGCCAATGTGAAGCATGCATAAAATGAAGAGATGTCTGGAAGGCTAGTAGTAGGGATGAGGTGAACATCAGTTCTGCTTGCAAAAGTGGGGCTGAGTACTGAACTAACATAATCACACATTCCTGGGAATTCCAGGCACCCCTTTCCTCCTGGCCTCACCTCAACAGAGGTGGGAGGTCACTTCTGGAAAAGACTATATGGCTGGCTAACAGAGAAGTAAACAGCTGCTGTCAAGACAGGTTCAAGAAGGCTTCAGCAAACCACCAAAGAGGTCCAGAAAAGAACCGACAACCCAGGATCCAGTGTGGTATCATTCTTGGGGTTTCTATGGCAAAAGGTATAGAATTCATATATGTGGGGGTGGATGAGCGAGTGGTGTTTCAAGTGTGGAGTGCTAAGTTGGAAGAGGGCTAACTAAGGGTTTCCACGGAACGGATCCCTATACAGAGTTCCCAAGTATACCTTGAGGTTTTCTTTTCTTCCGCAAACAAGAGGTGACGTAGCGTTCTAACTCTCGCAGTGTGGACGGTTTCAGAGTCTCAAAGTCAATCTCAATCTCATCAGGGTTGGAGTTCTTGAGTGATGGCTCCCTTGACTGGATGATATGTACTACACGGCCCAGCTTCTCACCAGGAAGTTTGTTAATGTCTAGACTTAGCTGCCTCTTCTCCTCATAGGACATGGGCTTACACTTGTCCTCTTCTTCTGATTCATATGTGGGAGGGGGCTTGCTCTTCATGGGTGCTGGTTCCTTCTTGCTACGAAGGGATGATACAGACAGTTAAGAATGGGTCTCCTGAGGAAGCTGTGCACACATCTCTCCAAAGTATGTGGGTGGGTAGGGGCTGACTGCCCACACCCAACTGGAAATAGGATTTAAGGCTACTAGCAATCAGAAAGACCAGCAGGAAATCATAGCAGGTGTCAGGAGCTGAAGTTCTGTTATGGCTGCACGGTGGCTACTTGTACTCTCTCTCCTCAAACAGTGAGCTACCAAAGTTCACGAAGGGAAAAAAGCAGAGGGAGAAATAACAGCTAAATGCTTATGACAGGGCACCAGCTGGGACTGGTGGCTGCATCAACAGAGTGGTCTTTGTCCCTACCATGCATGGGTTTCTGGGGGTCACCACTACCAAAGACAGAAAAATTGGAAGTACAGACCTCACATTGCTGTTGTTGCTGTTATTTTTCTTTGTCTTTTTCGGAGGAAGTTCCTTGGCTTTGCTTTTCTTATTTTCCTCTACTTCCTCTTTCTTTTTGTGCTTTTCCTTTTTCTTTTCCTTCTTGTCCTTCTCTTTTTTCTTTGGTTTGTTCTGCTGGGGCTGTGAGAGGGCTGCAAGCTGTTCATGCACTGCTTTGAGCTGTGGAGCAAGCAAATAAACAAACAAATAAACGAGATCACGATTGGGCCAGGCCTTTAGTCTCCTTCCTTCACTTGGGAGGCAGAGCTAGGTAGATCTCTACAAGTTCTAGGCCAGCCAGGGCTACAGTGGGAACCTGTTGCAAAAACAAACTAACCCACCTAAACCCTGGAGTACAGCTCTATGTCATGGAAACAATGTAGGCATGGGAGAAACATAAGATAGGCTACCGTGGACCTGCCAAATTATGGACTTGCCAAATTAACGAGATCCCTAAAGTGGCCACCCACTACTTGATCTCCAAGGATTGCTACATCTCTATAAGAGGAGCTTCTCAAGTTGACAGATGTTAAATTTCCTAGCTATCTTAGTCCCAGGATGTTTCTGAGGAGAAGGTTTCTAAAATGCTAAGTAAAGCGTCTACTGAAATACTGGGGCATGACGACCAACACAAACATTAAGATTACTGTAGGCAGGCAGCTTCAGGATTCTGAAGCCCATGTGTCCAGAAAATATCATGCCTGAGTCCTATTTAAACACACAGCTCATATTTCTACAGGATTAACATTCTATTGACTAAGAGGAAATGCCACAAGGGAATCTTTGGAAAAGCAAAATCAAGAACATCTTTTGGAAACCTCTGAGAAACTACCCTGGTCTCTGGGGCATAGAACCACAAGTTCTCTTACCTGCTCCTGGAGCTCAGCCAGCCGCTGGGCTCGCTCTTCCTCAGAATCATCAGTGGAACTGTCACTGTCGGAGGAACTATCACTGCTGCTGTCACTAGATGAGGGTGGGGCCACAACCTTTGTAGGGGGTGGCACTGCAGGGGAGGACACTGTAACTACTGGCTCTTCAGGCTCATCAGGCATCTTGGCAAATCGCATTTCAAACACATCCTATGGAGGAAAAGCTATGCCTATGAGGATGTTCGGCTTTTAGAGCCTCTTCAACCAAATCAACAAGAAATAAGAGATTATAGGATAGTCCCACCCCCCACACGTGCGCAAGCACACAAGGCTTTACAACCAGTCCTGATCTGGCTGAGCATTCATTCCCTAGAGGATATACAGAGAGTCAGGTGAAAAACCAGTCTGGGAACATTAGTTTGAAGGTGCTCAGTAAGCACTAGGCCAGGTCTGTAGCAGTCTGACAGGAGCGCTTGCTTACCTTCCCAAAGAGAGAAAACAGTACTGGCAAAGACTGAGTTGAGCATTCATGGCAGAGTGCACGTGTCTGCATCTGCCTTGCTATAACTCAAGAGTGGTCCGTGTACGCTTAATTGAGCAGATGCAAATCCTTGGCTCAGGCACCTCCAGCAATGCTGGGAGTGGAATGGGATGTTTATGACAGGTATTAGGAAGGAGGAGTACCTTGTGTGGTAATAATCAATCAGAAGAGAAGCCAGTGATTCTGGGCACAGCAACAATTCACTTCAAGAGACTCTGAAGACCAGCTGAGAGTTACATGGAGTAATAATACAACTCATGGAGCAGTAGTCCCCGCTTTCGCTCACAGGGATCAAGTCAAGCAGCAAACCAAATAGCAGACACCCCCCCACACACAGTGGGGACTCCACAGTCAATTCAATAATGACTTGCAGAACAGACATGTAAAGAATAAGGCTGGCTTCCCAGAAAGATCTTTAAGAATGAAATAAAATGAAGGATAGATCTAGGAGGAATTAAGAGATGGGCATGTTACGGTCAAAATACATTAAAAATTCAAAAAATAAAATAAAATAAAACGATCAGTGTAGCAATTCACACTGAAGGAACATTCCTTTGCTGTGTCCCTGCTTCAAAAGATGTGCGTGTAGTCAGAGTTTTCCTATCATGCAGCTGCTCTCAAATAATCACTCAGAGGCTTACATTAACTACAAATGCTCAGCCAATAGCTCAGGCTTGTTACTAACTAGCTCTTACAACTTAACCCATTTCTATTAATCTATGTGCTGCCTCTATACTCGTGGCTTTCATCTCTGTCCCATTTTGTGTGTCTGACTTTTTCTTTGGCTGGCTGGCAACTCCTATGACTTCACACTTCCTCATCCTATCATTCTCGGTTTGGCTTTCCTACCTAACTTTATCCTGTTCAACTACTGACGAGTTTGGTTGCTTATTAAGGCAACCACATGACATAGTCACAGTGTAAAGGATGATTATTCCACAGCAAGTATGTGTGTTCATCTGTGTATTTGCTGCTGAGAGATGTGGTGGCTAAGTACTAAAGTTAATGTTTTAACTCAGGACACACTCAACTTTCCAGACGCCTGTCCTGAAAGCTCCATAAACAGGCATCTAGGGCATCTACAGCAGGTATCCATGTAACTATGGTACTGTTTCTCACATTTGCAATACCATTATGCAAAGCTTGGTGTCTTCCCTCAGTAAGGTCTTATCTGGCATTCTGTTTTGTGTAAGTGTAGCTGATCAAGTATTAGGCATGCAATGGCTTCTTAATTAGAAATAAATTAGAGCAAAGCCCTGGACAAATGTATAAAACAGGAGGTGACCAGCACTGGACGAGACAGAAGACCAGGAAAGAAAGGGGTGTCACACCAAAGCAGAGGTCCCTTACTGAAACAACCAAGACTCCTATTCCCAAAATACTTGCTATGTGGCAGAAGCTCAATCCACTACTCAGGATCGTTAACACAGACAGGCCCCTCAAAAAGCAGTCCGGTGGTAGTAGCATAAATCTTTTACTCTAGATTTGAAGCTAGGCTGGTCTACAAAGTACATTTTAAGACAGTCAGGGCTACACAGAAACCCTGTTTCCAAAATCCAACCCCCGACACAGACACATACGCATGCACGTAGCTAGAGCCATGGGTGTCTGTTAAGACGGGCCTAGGGCTGGGCAGTGGTAGCATGTGCCTCTAACCCCAGAACTTGGTAGGCAAAGACAGGTGGACCTCTGTGGGTTCAAGGCCAGCCTGGTCTATATAGTGAGTTCCAGGGCAGTCTCCAAAGTACAGAGACACTCTGTCTCAAAAGAACGAAAAACAAAAGACCAGGTCTAAAGCCAAGCAGAACAGAGCAATATAATGAGAAGTGCCAGGACTTTATAAGGGAAGTGACCAATTCTCCTTCCCAGAACACAAGGAAAAGCTATATCAGGCTTTGTATCTATATCTACCCTTCTTTTTTTTTAATTAAAGCTTTATTTCTTATATATACAACATTTTGCCTCCATGCATGCCTTGAGGCGAGAGGAGGGCACCAGATCATTTTTTTTTTTTTTTTTTTTTAGTTTTTCGAGACAGGGTTTCTCTGTAGCTTTGGAGCCTGTCCTGGCACTAGCTCTTGTAGACCAGGCTGGCCTCGAACTCCCAGAGATCCGCCTGCCTCTGCCTCCCGAGTGCTGGGATTAAAGGCGTGCGCCACCACTGCCCGGCTCAGATCATTTTACAGATGGTTGTGAGTTTCCATGTGGTTGCTGGGAATTGGACTCAGGATCCCCGGAAGAGCAGCCAGTACTCTTAACCTCTAAGCCATCTCTCAAGCCCTTGAAATACCCTTTACAATAGAGAAATTTCCCTTTTTTCAAAACTGGCTGTTATGGACACAAGCAGGGTAGACAGCACTCTGAGGCTCCTTCCATTCTCTAAGTGCTCTGACTTGTCCAAATAACAAGTAATACAAGACAAAAAGCTGGTCAAGGTGAGAAAACAGCAACAAGCAGAAATAGAGCTACTGGCTTCCAAAATGTGTTCAGTTATATGACTCATCCTTTTCTTTTTGTGGGACCCAGGAATCCTGCTCTACTAGAGGTAGAAGCATTAGGAAAACAGAGCTATGGGAAGACGACCTTGCTGAGAGCTTCCTACCTTAAAGGAACCAAGAGAACCATGGAAAGCAGGACTATCACTGAACACAAAGCAGTACTAAGAGGAAACAGCAAGGGAGCAGAAAGAACTGGGAGGGACTAGAAAAGATGTGTAGAACCTCACTCAGAAGAACACCCAGGTCAAGAAGAAAACATAGATGGCTGTAATGGGGCAGTGACAGGAAGACAATGGTTTCAAGAGCAGTAACAACAGCACTCACCGGGAATATAACAATCATCAGATCTCTTGTTGGGCTCAAGATAGGTTCAGTTGCAATCTGCCCTAAAACTCATGTCTAGTATTTTGTGTGTATGTTAGAATATTAAGTAGCCTCACCTAGCCCAGGCTGTACATGATGCATAATGGAAAGATAAAAGGGGGCGGGTGAAGCTGAGTTTGTGGTCATCTTGGTCTACAAAGCAAGTTTCAGGACAGCCAGGGTTACAAAGAGAAACCATCTAATATAAACAAAACAAAAGAGCGGGCGGTGGTGGCGCACGCCTTTAATCCCAGCACTTGGGAGACAGAGGCAGGTCTCTGTGAGTTCGAGACCAGCCTGGTCTACAAGAGCTAGTTCCAGGACAGGCTCCAAAACCACAGAGAAACCCTGTCTCGAAAAACCAAAAAAATAAAATAAAATACAAAACAAAACAAAAGCATAAAAGTCCTTTCAGTCAAATTCAGATGCTAGGTTGTCTGTCCAAATGGTCTCAGATGAACCAGTGTGAATATATACTTATGGAGAGGGAGTGTGTGTGCACACCTATGTGCACACTTGTATACCAGAAGAGGACATCAGGTGTCTTCCTATGTCACTCACCTATTTCCTTAAGAAAGTCTTTCTCAGAACATGGGGCTCATGTTTTCTTGGGTAAGAAGCTAGCAAGGGTTAGTTATCCTGCTGTCTCCATTCCCCTCAGAATTGGAGTTATAAGCATGTACAGGATGCCTGGTTTATTATGTGGGTTCTGAGATCCAAATTCTAGTCCTCATGATGCACAGGAAGCACTCTTAACCACCTAGTCATTTCTCCAGTTTCATCCCTTCAGTGTCTCTTAAAAAGGTAAGCAAGGGTGAGTTTTGTGGGCCCCTTTCTAACCATTTATAGCATTCTAAGATGAGGGCATTTAGAGAAAAACACAAAGCACAAAGATTCTACAAACACAACTGCGTTCCAGAAGAAAAACTCCCCTGGCAAAAGATAATGCTACTTTCAGAAACATTGGCAAAGAACCTCCACCCCTGCTTCAAGTAGACCCTCTGGAGAATAGGCATCTCATCTAAGTTGAGTTTGTTATCAAGTCAATGCCTAGGAAAACTCATCTCTTGAGGCTGATACGTGGCAAATAGCTTGGTGATCAAAATGAGAGTTAAAATGACACACTTGGACAACTTCACCAAGAAAAGAAAGGCACACAGGCACATAAGCACACAGACAGACACACGCACACACAGTCCTTAAAAAAAAAAAAAGGCCCCCTTCAGAGAAGTAGAAATTGCAAAAAGGAAGTAATGGCAAGGTCCCAGGACAGGGGGGAAAAATCCAAAAAGGAAAGCTAGATATATAATACAGTGATTCCTTTTTCTTTCCCCTCTTTAATAAAGAGGTTCAAAGCGGGGAGGTGGCGCACACCTTTAATCCCAGAGATCTTAGTGAGTTCAAGGCTACCCTGACCTACAGAGCAATTCCAAGACAGGCTCCAAAGCTACACAAAGAAACCCTGTCTCAAAAAACCAAATAAATAAAGAAATAAATGAAGTTGTTCAAGGTGGCATTTTTCTAGGCTTTGAGTTTTTTGAGCTTTGCAGTTTCCTAAAAGGAGGCAAGTAAACAGCACAGATACCAAATCTTGGCCCTGGCTTCAAGAAACTGTGTGGGAGATGAGGTGACCTAAGGTCCAAGTCTGAAGGCACACTGCCACTTGGTGGACCTGTTTAAGAATAGCAGTCACCTAGATAGGGTGGAGCATTATCTCACTCAAAAGGCAGAGGTAGGGCTAGCCAGAGATATACAGTGAGACTCTCTCTAATAAATAAAAAATTTAACTAAAAAACCTGAATTCTATAACCTAGTAAATGACAGATTAGCACCAAATTGATGAGGAAACACTAAACCCCAGTGCAAGTCAGAAATAACAAAACTAAAGATAACAACTTTGCAGGCACCGGAGAGATAGCTGAGTGGTTAAAAGCACTGGATGTTCTTACAGAGGATTTAGGTTTGGTCCCCAGCATCCACAAGGTGACTGACAGCTTATAACTCCTGACTAGTCAATCTGCTACCCTCTTCTGGCCTGCACAGACATGCAGTTAAAATGCCTATACACATAAATGTAAAACAAATCAAAACAAAACAAAAAATCCTTCTAGCATGAGCATGCATTTGAATTAAGAGCCAGTTCAACACTAACACAATCCTATCCTCCAAACTGAAAATTTTCTGCACCGAAGCCAATCCATCACCAGAAGCCAAATGGCTGAAATGTTTTAATTCTGGTGAAAGGAGAAGATGCTATTGCTATCATGTAGCATGTAGTGAAGCCAACAGAAGTAGGGAGGCAGGGAACCCTGGAGATGAAATGGTCTCTGTGTGACAAAGACCAATGAGTCACCAATAGCTTTGCAAATTCTCATCTCTGGCCTGGAAGTACCTAGAGATTGCTATAAGGCCTAAGGAAACCTTGAGATCTACAATCAACATACCTGTGTCTCTTAACAGCAGGTTGCTCAGCCTACAGACCACTGACCTGAGAGCAATAGCAACCAATGCACTAAGGAAGAAATGGCTGGGAATTATGATCTTATATGTTTCCTTTTTAAAAAGGCAGGTCTGGAGGCTGAAGAGATGGCTCAGTAAGATTGCACCTTACAGGTCTCAAGTTCAGTTCCCAGCACCCACGTCAGGCAGTTCATAATCCCCTTTAACTCCAAATCCAAGGCATCCGGTGTCCTCTTCTGGCCTCTGTGGGTACCCATATACATGGCATACACAGACACATACATAAAAATAAAATTAAAAACAGTAAGTAAAAGGCAGGTTATAAAGGGATTAAATATTGCCTTTATTCTCCAATTTTAACCACCATTAACCCACTTAAAGCCTCCTCCAGGTTGCTGAGGAGAAAAAGAAAGAGAAGAAGAAAGAAAAGCCAGCTACAGTGGCTCACATCTATAATCCCAGCACTGGGAAGGCTGATACAAAAGGATTACTGATAGTTTGAGGCCTGCCTGCCTGGGCTACAGTATAAGACCCTGTCCATAAACAAAAGAAAAGAGGAAGCAGTTCACACATTCAATTCATTTGTGTACTCTTCAGAACTGTCAACTTTAAGAATAGAGCATGGGAACTACATCCATTAGGATCTATGACCAAACCAACCTATAAACAGCCACTTTGCAACTAAAAGGCAAATGAAGGCTTCCAAAGCTGATGGGAAAATATGCCACTACTCTGGCTCACATGTGAATACAACTGTGGCACAATGTCTACATTTGGGAGTGCCCCTGCCCACTTAAGAGAGGTAGGTCTCTTCTATTTTGAAGAGACTGGGGCCAGGCACAACACCCATGCTTTTTTAACACAACACCAGAGCAACTGAATGTAGATGAAGGAGAAGGGAGAAAGAACTTTCAGTGGGAACAAAACCAGCCACCCTATTTTAGTTTTAACAACCCTGACTTAAAATGTGTATATGCCATTACTTAAATTGTTACATATGTTGTTGTTGTTGGGGGGGAGGGGGGGACGCACACGCTGCTAGTTCGATGTCAGCCTAGTCTATATTGAATTCCAGGACAGCCAGGCCTACTGTCTCAAAAAAGAAAAAGAAAGAAACAAAGGAAGGAGAAGAAAAGAAGCAAACAAGCAAATAACAAGAAAACAAACCTCCTCCCCAGTCCCCCAGCA
Organism: Neodon shergylaensis; assembly: GCA_025134845.1. Taxonomy (NCBI): domain Eukaryota; kingdom Metazoa; phylum Chordata; class Mammalia; order Rodentia; family Cricetidae; genus Neodon; species Neodon shergylaensis. Next base: position 7,986 of record JABTXL010021119.1, on the reverse strand, counting down.
TATTATGAGTGAAATAACAGAATTACGATCTGCCTAGGCCCATATAAGGTATGGCCTATCCTTCTCAGAGCCTCACCTGGAGTTTTCGAGCCATGGCTACCACTTCATGGTCAGGGGGGTTGTACTTGTAGCAGTTGGAGAACATCAATCGGACATCAGCACCAAATTCCTGGGCATCTCTGTACTCACGGGACTCTAGTTTAGACTGGAAATACAAGATGGATCCTAGTTAGCCATGTGTGTTACTGTTCTAAAGGAGGGTGGTGTGTGCAATGCCACGTGGTAATGTTTGTGGAAATAAGGTGGCCTCTTAGTGGTCCTCAGTTTAATCCTGGCTAGGGTATGGGGGAGGGGGACCAGACAATAGATTGTCAATCCAGTTCTCACTATGGGACAAGAAGACTGTCAAGCCACAGAGCTGGGAAATGACCTCTTAGCACCAAGCTTTTCTACTGAGGTCACTAAGGTCTAAAGGGAAATTGAACACACAGAACCCCGAAGAGATTATGCCAAAGCTGATGACAAGATTAAAAAGACTGGATCCAGGTGATTTTGTATGTGCTTGTTTTGAAGGTACAGAACAGAACTTGGTTCAAGGAACACAGGATTGTTTCCTATTTGAGTAATGCTATTCTACTTTTTTTTTAATACTTACTTACTTACTTACTTACTTATTTATTTATTTATTTATTTATTATACAACATTCTGTCTGTGTGTGTGCCTGCAGGCCAGAAGAGGGCACCAGACGTCATTACAGATGGTTGTGAGCCACCATGTGGATGCCGGGAATTGAACTCAGGACCTTTGGAATAGCAGGCAATGCTCTTAACCACCAAGCCATCTCTCCAGCCCGCTATTCTACTTCTAAGAGAAAAAATAACTATTTAAAAAGAAAAAAGACAGCCTGGTCTACAAGAGCTAGTTCCAGGACAGGAACCAAAAGCTACGGAGAAACCCTGTCTCGAAAAATCAAAAAAAAAAAAAAAAAAAAAAGAAAAAAATATTTTGGTAAAGATGTTGGTAGATGGTGCTGTGTCTTCTACATAGAAGACAGCAAAGCCTTGTCCATCACACTAAACCCAGAGCACCCAAAGTCTAGGAGAAAATCCTTCTCTGCCCACCATCCCAGGAGCCTGGTGGCTAACCTTGATTGTGCTCATATCCATGGGATGTTTAATGATGTCACAGTAGTCGTGCAGACCCAGTGCCTCCACATCCACAGGCTTGTAGAAGGGCCAGGCATAGGCAGCGTGTTTCTTGGCAAACATCTCCTTGAGGATGCCACTGCAGCACTTGAGTTGCTCAGAGATCTTGCTGCTCTTCTCTGGTGCTGGGTGCTGCTGTGAGTCCGGTACATCTTTCTTTGGGGGCTTCACAGGTCTGCTGCTCTCCCGCCGAGGACCCAGCTTGGAGGTCTTGGGCTCTGGGGCCAGTGAGGGTGGCTCATGAATGGGGTCGATGGTGGTGGGGGTGGTGGTATCTGCTTTCCTCTTCACCCCTTTCTTTGTCTGCCATGAGCACAGGCACAAAAGGCTCAATCAGAGGCTCTGGCCAGTACAGTTGCTCTTCAGGATCACCTCTGAAACCAAGCCCTGACTAGGCTCCCAACACTCAAAACAGGCCCTAAAGTTAACTGCACGGAGACCCTGTCGTACCACTGTTTTTCACAGCCGGGACAGGACCAGCCAGAAACAGAAAGGCACAAAACTGAGTATTTGCTCCCTTAGGGGCCACAGAACCTACTGAAGAGGTTTCCTGTTTAATACCACAGAGCCCACAGAAGGAACAACTAAAGGAAGCTACCTGTCTCCTTCAAGCCCGTCTCTGGTGGCAGCAGTTCACCAGTGCCCAGGATGCTCACCTTCACAGGCTGTGGGGTGGCTGCAATGATGGGCGGGTGACTCTGCACAGGCTGTGGAGCTGGAGCAGGTGGGGGTGGTGGCTGGGGGGGTACTGGTGGAGGCGTCTGAAGTGGCTGGGGAGGCACCACTGTCACAATAGGAGGCTGAACAATGAGGTCTGGGGTGACAGCAGGAAAGGGGTGAGTTGTGGCCTGCACAGGTGGAGGAGGGTTCTGCTGAGGTGTCTGGGTCTGCGGAGGAGTTGATGCTTGAGTTGTGTTTGGTACCGTGGATACACCAGGCTTTGCTGTCCCTACCAATCATAGAAAGTAGGAGGTTAAAGGGTATTCTGGCAAACACTGGCTGACCCATACACATTTATGTGGAACATTTGCTTTAGTGATTAAGACCATCCCGAACATTCCACACATCACAGTGCACCAAATGTATTCTTGTGTCCCCAGGGTTGAGGTTAGCAGCCAAACTTGCAAGGTTTCTTCAGAAACTAGCATGACCTCAACTCTCAGAGCCACTGGGATTAGTACACAATTTTTGCCTCTCATGACAACCCAGGTTGTTTCCTTGATGTTGTACCATAAATCCCAACACAAAATACACACGGCATACCAAATCAGTATAAAAAACAAAGGATTATAACTACAGCTCAAATGTGAGCTGATGGACTAGGGACTATACCCCATACTACCACATTCTCTACACATTGGATGCTGTGGAAAGAGAACAAACCCAACACCCTATAAAAGCAAGTCTTCAAAGCCTGTAATCACAGCAATGAGAAAGCCAACGCACAAAGGATTGAGAGTTTGGGGCCAACCCAGGATATATAAATACAGACCCTGTCTTAGGAAGAAAGGGAAAAGTAGGGGAAGGGAAGGGAAAAAGAAAAAAAAAAGGCACTCTGCAGCTATGGCTGCCCTGGAGCAGTGTGTCGAGATACCATATGAAGAGCAAGAGGGGAAAATCTATTTAGTTTCCCAATTTTCTTATCTAGTCACCAAGCCTGGGTCTCACCTAGTACCTGTAGAAAAGACATTTTCATGCCTGCCCTGTGTACAAAGAATCCTAACTGTTGATCCCAAAAAGTGAGGGGTAGACTCTGAATGTATGGGGAAGGAAGGGATATGACTTATTATGTGTATGTGCCAAAAGAATGGCTTTGCATCATAGTGTACACCTGTAATGACAATACTCAAGAGACACGAAGAGTCTGAATTAACATAAAGGACTCTGTCTAAAAGGGTGGAGAGGAAAGAAGGGAAAAAAGCGGGGGGGGGGGGGGGTTGAAGGGGAGCATCCACGTGAGTGACTGGTTTTCTTTGGTTATTTCAAAAGCTACATTGGATTTAGTGTGTGTTTTTGCCACTTTGGAGCAAGGTGGGAGGCCAGGCTAAAAACATCTCTACAAAGAAGCAAACTCACATCCAGGAGTCATCTGAAAACTATCACTCTTTTTGCAGCTCAGAATCATAAAGGACATAGACATAGAGGAGGCAGAATGTGCAGACAGACAAGGAATAGAGTAAGTTATTGGCTTCAAATGACTGTGCATCAGAGGCAAACATAACTAGCAATTCAGATAATAAACCTTAAGATTTTAGGATTAGGACACTAGTTACAATACCTACTGGTCAGGTTAATTTCTTTACTCTAAAATGGAAAAGCAGGGCTCAATAGTTTAAAAAAAATCTACAACACTGAAGGTGAAGAATTCAAACAGTGCTTTCTTTATTACCTAAGTCCATCAACCACTCAGGGCCCAGTGACTTCTGCTGGGGGGAGACAGATTTGTGAGACCCCTGAAAGCATAGGCAATACTGAAACTTAAACCCATCCTGTTCAAACAGCACTCCAATATTTCCTGTCACCAGTAATCCCTGATATTCTTCTAAACTTGAAAAATAGGCAAAGATAAGGGAGAAAACAGCTGATTTACTTGCTATTTCAAATACCCTACCTGTTTCTTTCCTCCCTCGTCCTCTTCCTTTTGTTTGGACTATCATGATCTCAGTTTCTTCTGTGGGCAGTTCATTAATTTTTTGCAAGAAGAGCTTCTCCAGAGCTTCTGCCATTAAGACGATGTCATCTCCAGGCTGGATGAGGAAACAGGTGAGGTAGAGCTGGAAAGCCCCCTCTTCCCATCTTTGTAGACAGGACACCAAGGCCACCCCCATGCCCCAACACATGGAGCATTGTATCTAGGCTCCTTCCATAATCTGGATTCCAAGGGGCCATAAAGGCTATGTTACTAGGTATCCCTAACAAGACCTCTCCAACTGTATTTCTCTTTCAGTTTTAAGCTCCAAGAAACCTCTTTGTGCCTTATGTACCTACCAACCCGGTCTATCTCTATACTCCTTGACTTTGGGGTTTCTTCAAATACAACTCAAATGAATTCACTAGAAATAAATTACATAGCATTTCTTGTGACGAATGCTTTTTAGGGCTCAAACAATGCTCCCCAACATGCCCTAGAGGCAGCTTAGTGGGATTAGATGAAGCCTTTATCACAATGCCTTTATGGATTCCCACTCTAATCACCAAGTCCAAAACATGCTGTCCCCATTCAGCTCTCAACTGAGGGTCTAGTCTGTACATTTTGCTGTTCACCTAAGTGAGGACTAAGGCTTTACAAAACACAGTAAACTTCAAGAAACTCACCTACCCATCTCTTCTGGGCAATTTTACCCACTACACGAGCAGAGGTCAAAAGCTGAGTTCTGTATAGTGTCTCCCTCCAGAGTCGTTCTATTTGAAAGGGTTGGCTTTAATCACATCTGTGGTCTGAACTGTAAACAAATGATCTGGCTTCATGGCATACCCGAGCCGAAACGTTTGGCTAGGGGGTTAGGAAGTGACCCTTGGGTCTATATATAAGACCAGGGGGACACTCAATATTATGGCCATGTCCACAGTTCCAGGAGACTGTGACCCACAGAATAGGTGGGGGTCTGCAATTAACCCCACTGTGCATTCTCACATCAAGGTTTGTGCTTGAGCGCACCTCTGCAAGACTCTAGTTGCACAGGTTCTTTCATCTAACAATTTACACCATCCCAATGGACTATCTAGTGTCGTCTGTCCTCATATGTTCTCTATCAGACATGCTCAAGAACTAAAATAAAATCCCCAGAGTACTAGAGGCAGGTACTTCAGGCTAATAAGGATAGTACCCTCCTCCCCACAAAAGAAACACCCTGTCCTAGGCACAATTACAAGTCCCATCACCCTACTTCTGCAAGTATCTTACTATCATACTTACAGCCCAGCTGCTCCCAGCAACACTGCCCCTAGGATCCCGACAAGTGCCCCATTTTTACTTCTCATTCCCAAGCTGGACCCCTGCCCCCTGCCACATCTCACCTTGTTGTAGATGTAACAATTTGTAAACATAGTGTTGAAGTCCTGGATACATTCCTGAGCATTCCAGTAATAGTTGTTTTCCAAGCGCTTCTTTATTGTTCCCATATCCATGGGTGTTTTAATGATCTTATAGTAATCCTGAGAAACAGATGAAAGAAGGCCAGAGTCACCTGAGCAGTCATCATGCTGGACTGGCTACCTATGCTTAATCCCCTCTCTCACCACACTCAAAAATTTTTCATGGCATCAGTAAGGAACTCAAGGTAAAGTAGGTAAAGGAGAGATTCCTAAACACTAGATGGCAAACGTACAACCTAACAGGTTGTCTTCATAAGAAAAACAAATGCAAATACTTTTTACTAAAAGGAAGAAAGGGAGAGGGGGAGGAAGAGAGGGGATAATTTTGTATATGCAAAATATGTATCTTGATCATGTTTGCCCTCATTTCCTAGTCCCTTCATCCAGGCCTCCTTCTTATCCTTTTTAAATATTCCACTAAGTCAAATTAGTGCTGCCTGTATGCACACGGGTAGGACCATTAGGAGCATCAGTAACCTCCCAGTGGACATATCCCCAAAGAAAACTGACTGTCCTTCCCCCAACAGCCATCAATTGTCATTAGCTCCTCAGGTAGGGGTGGGGTCTTACAAGCTCCCCTTCTTTCAGGTCAGGGTGTTAAAATATCCTTTCATTCTAAATAAGTATCAGAGAAATCAAATCATGCAGCCTTTTAAAAGGGGGCTGAGGGACAGAGGAGGGCACCAAGATACTGTCCCCAAAATAAAGTGGACAATAAGGTTTTGAGTTGTGCCAATACTCATAAAGAAAAGGACACTTACCAACGTAAGAGGAGGCACATACAGGTGCCTTAATTTGGTAAGAGCTGCATGTGCACACCCATACCAAAAGGCAATTCAAAATCAGTCTTGTAAACCTATTTCATGCTGCCTCCTCCCTTCCCTTGAGAACTAATGACAAAACTAATTAACTCCTGTGGAAATCTGGACAGATTTTATTCTGTGAACAAAACTATGAGAATAGTATCTGGACCTGCGTTGCAGACTGGCAAGTCGTTCAAGGGTAAAAAAGGACAACAGTAGAGCAGGGGGATGAAAAGGAACTGAGAGCTAAGGGAGTAGGCTTAAGGTAGGACAAGAGGTCAAAATTACACGTGAAGACATAAATACAAAATACAAAAGGTAGAGCTAGAAGATAGCTCTCTAACAGCTCCTGAAAAATATTAGCTCTTAGGCCACCAGCTGGTTAGATCCAGGTCTACTTAGAATAAAGGTCTTTTAAGATCACTCTTGCCCAGCAGCCCTTCTTTGAAGACACGAAAATCAGTGAGATTCTAGAACTTAGAAGGTAAGGGTAGGATGGTATGGAGCCCAAAGGCCAGACTAGACTAGGTAACAAGTTCACAATCAGTCTGGGTCATGTAAGACTCTGTCCTTTTATTTTTAAAAAGGCCGCTAAAGGTGACATCCAAATTAATGGAGGGGTAGGATTCACACCACCCAAGAAAGGGAAATTCTAGCACACGTTCAGGAGTTCCAGCCTGTGCACTTGACAGATTTTAATAGTCAAGCTTCACCTACCACAGGACACTTACTGGTCAGGATATCTCAGTAACCTCCTTGCCTCAGTTCCCTAGCAATCCCCTGCCTTGGACTCTGCCCTGAGGCCTCTCTGCCTCTGCCCCTATTGTTTCCTCCAATAACAAAGTGACCTTCTATTCTAGCTTCTTCAAACAGTGGTCTCACATCCCCGATATCTCACTTACACAATCATAAATCTGGCTTCAACTTCTGTGTCACATCTTCCTACGGCCAGCAGGATGGTAGTGTAAGACCCTCCTCTTTTTGTCTGTGTTCTCTGATGTAGAAATCTGGGGACTGCTATCTGCTGGCAATTCTCTTTTCCATAAAGTCTTTCTTTTAAAGTTTTGGAACTCGCCTTCCACCTCCAGTTCCTTCTATCCCATCTGATCTAAGAATGTCGCTGTGGTTGTCTCCAAAGGCCAAAACATCTTTGGTGGACACACACCGAACACTGATCACAGTTATGGTTTTCAAGACAGGCCAGAGTAGGGTCTCACATTTTGAAGAACTTGAACATCTGGCAGAGACTAAAGACACATGAAGAGTTTTAGCTCTCAAAGACCCAACTTGGATAATGGCATTATCCACATAACACATTTGCCAGGAGTGCATGAAAACAGCACACATTCCAGAGAGCAACTTAGAAATATGGACACATTTGTTCCAACCACTCCCTGAGGTTCGGTGAATTAGTTCAGACTACAGAGTTTTCTGCTAGGGATGTATACAAATGGGACATCCTGAAGAAAGGAAAAATGGAAGGGAAGGAGAGAAAGGAAGGAAAAACCAAGATAAAGTATGTTCTGGAGGGCAATAGGAAGTGTAATATCTCTAGGGGACATATAACACAGTCCCCTTCAACCATGTTCTCTGGGAGATGCTCCAATATTTTTACCAGCTTGGCAGTGCTTTGGTGGTGATGCAAGTAACTGCTGTTGCAGTAAATCAGTTCCCTTTCTACACAGGCTGACCAACCACAGCTTAGAGAAAAAAAGGGTTTGGACTACTAGTTGGGGTTCTGATTTCAGTTCACCTTATTTTAATCTCTTCCTATACAACTTTCACTGGGGTCCCAATTAACTAAGAAATATTATATCTAAGCCAGTTAGCTTCCCTTTTTTTTTCCTGTTTGATTTTCAGGACTACTATAACCATATACTGA